>NQLW01000395.1:262701-297739 GCA_002312845.1 Kalanchoe fedtschenkoi | reverse complement strand
TAGTGAAAGGTTGTGGAAAATCCTAAGTGGAAGCTTAGGTAGTGGACGTAGGTCTTAGTACCGAACCACTATAAATCACCTTGTTCTTTGTGGTTGTTTTAGTTTATATTCCGCAAAAAGTTTCCATCAAGCTCTATTCAACCCCCCTTCTAGAGCTTGGGCTTCCTACAAAAGCTTCAGTGCCTCACAATAATTTCGCAATATCAGGTATTGCTCCCCAAGTTTACCTTCTAAAGCCTCCTTTGAAAACTTTTTAGCTCTATGACAGTGGGCATAACTCACATTGACCCGTAGATCCCTCCTAATATGTCGCCTAAATGCCTCTATTGTCCATGTTGGATTGTCCTTTAGTCGCTCATGGTAGTACTCCGCTAAAAACCTTGCTGTCACCTTCTTGTTAGAAAGATCTCTTGGACAGTTTTGATGCTCTAGAAGCCTCTTAATTTGAAAAACTCTACCACCTGTCTTATATTTGTGCCATGACGCACTAATCCTCCATGGACACTCCCTTTGTCGACATTGTGCATTCACTCGCTTATTTCGGTTGTTAATGAAATCATAATCAAAGCCTTTCCGAATGGCATAATATAGTAAGGCTTTTCGAAAGACCTTTGGATTACTGAATTGCATACCAACGACTAGCTCAAAATCTGACTTGACCCTAATGTTTCATTAAAATACGGACCTCTCATGCGATCATTTTCTTCCCATTCGGAATCACTTGTGTCAGTCCCTGTACACAGCTCATCTGAATTAAGCTCAAAATTTTCATCAACAACTGCATTTGCCTCAGGTAAGTGCAGCTCAACTAGTTTGCCTGCCACACTTTTACCGGCTGCAGCAACTCTATCACCCTTGTAGAATAGGTCGTCTCCATCTGCTGCCAACTCCAAATCATCAAAGTCGGTTAACTCCTCACTTTGTTCTGATTCTTCTTCATCAAAAATATCCTCTATTTCCTCCATATTTTCTGATCCATTATGCTTCAGCTGTTCCTCAGAGTATATATGTTCCTGCATAGCAATCTCATCATCGTCTTCAATATTTTCGCAGCTCATGTCAGCTTCAACAAAATCGGAACATAAATAATTGAAGAGGCGAGGGCCGTCGGGTTGAGGAGCGGACGATGCGAGAGCCGATAGATGGATGCGGTTGCGATTTTCATTCAACAGGGTAAGGGTTTGACGGGGGAGAAAATGCAATTAGATAAAATAGTTTAGGATTGAATTGAAATGTAAAAATTTCAATTACACCCCAATAATATTAAAGACCTGAAATTTTAAATTTTAAAAGTTACGACCGTAATTTTTAAACGAGGGATAGTACATACCCCACTTTTGTAATTTTCCCAAGTTGATATTAAAGTCCGAACCCAACGACGTCGTTGCTTTAGATGGAGATAAAGAAACGAAAAATTCAGAACGGGCATGAAACGACGCAAAAAAGCAGCACCAGCCTTGCGCAGCCGGGGATCCGAACCCTGTCACCTCCCCGACGACAACCGTGCCAATTTCACCGCCTCTCGCGCTTAAATCTACCAAGAGGCACTTTCAAACACAGCCAAGCTCCGACGAGGAGCATCCACAGACTCGATCTTCTCTCGACGCCGGCACATACCAGTGTCCCTCTCCGCGCATCCGCGGCCGGCCCGCAGCCGCGCTCACCGACACCGCCGCCCCCTTCCCCGTCATAGCTATGCTGTGATGTGACTGCGTCTAGAAGCTCAATTTGGTACTTCCTTTTTACTATGCTGAGCTTTAAATTTAAATCAGCCGCCTCTTTATACATCTCGAGTGGAACACTTGGCTGCTTTGCTTTCGTTGCTCTTTAGTTCAGTTCTGATTTTGAACTGCTGGGCTTTTGTCTTCTTCTGCCTTCTATGCTTTTTCTTGGTATCATCTTCTGCTTTGCTATCCGTTTTCTTCTTCAGTTCTGCTGCCCTATTTGAAAACTAATAACAGAAAATTAAACTTAAAAAAAAAAAAAAATTCTCTTTTAGTACTCTGATTTTGAACTCGATTGGGGTGGCTCATTGCGACTTCTCTACAAATTTATGGCTCAAGACTTATTTTCCCAGAGTGAGCTACCTGCCCTTTCAATGATGATGCATTCTAATTGCCTAAGAAATATGGTCTAAGTACATCTTTCAGAACACAATTTCTACATGATTTAGAAGAGGTCATATCTTGAATTTACAACTCCCATTTGTGCCCCCTAGTAATCTCTTGTGACACCTGATGTGCTATTGTTCATCAATAAGCATCAGAAATGGACAGAAATGATCCATGTCAAGAAAACATTGCTGCTGCTGGTGGTGCTTTGCTTTGTCTTGTTTGTATCTGATTCTTGAACTGACAGCATAAGTTGGCTGTTGCTGCTGTTTCTTGTTATCCTTTGCTTTTTCCCCCCTCACTAAGGTTTTCTTGTTTGTTTGGTTGCCTTTGTGTCATCAGTTATTTGATAGTTTCAGCAAAGATGGAAGTGTCTACAAGTTTCATCAACAAGGTCTGTGCTGAATTCTCTAATGGCATCCACTTTGCGGCACCATTGCCATCCTTGAGAACCACTGAAGCTGAACTGGTATGCTGACACTTTGAAAATGTGATTTTTTTTCTCCTTCTTTGAATTTTTCATACTCTAATCGAATACCTTATGTTTTCAGGTCCGCAATGTTCTTCGAATGTTGCAAGGTTATAGTACTTCTGTATTTTACTGGGACAGTAGTGCACAGATGTATCAAGCTGTAACTGGAGTTTATGTGGATCATCTTTCACATACAACTCTTGGCATGATTCTGAAGCAGTTTATCTATGCTGGGTCCTGCTTGAAGTTGGTGGAAACATATGTGCAAAAAGTGGAAAGTTCTGTGAGATTGTGTCCTCCAACACTGAGGGCATTTACATTTTTGATTTCTGAGTGGCTCAGAGTACGCGACTAATACTCTTCATTAGCATGATATTATTGATCCACTATCCATGGTTATATTCATCATTTGTTGCTGATAAACTGGTTCTAGTGCAGAAGTTGCGCAGTATTGCATTGAATGAGGAAGCTAGGATCTGCGAACCTCTGATAGCAACTGTGTCTACTCTGACAGGAATCTCATATTCATTATCTAGGTCTGTGTTTGCTTTTTTGTTGTTTTTTCATCTTGTATTTCTTCTTTCTTTTTCCTTTGAAGCTTCCAAGGAAATTTCATTGAAAGCATAGTTTGACAAACATTGAACGGGTTTAGTGCTCGTTTGAAGCTGACAAATTTAGTGTAGTTTGATAATTACTTAATCATTTTGCTTATAAAAACAGTCTTTGCTCTGGATCGGAATGTTTACTGCAACTAGTGGAAGAAGCAGTTCCAAAAGCAATTTTTGAGCCCAATAACTCTCTTTCAGCTGCTGAAATTGCTGTGTTTGTCCTTGATAATTTATACAAGAAGCTGAATGATGCCTGTCTTGTCCAAGGTGGTGAGGTTGTAAATTTGATTTATGATGTGCAAATTCAGACGTGATCTTATTATTTTTTTATCTGACGTTTCAACATTGATGTTTATGTTAGGAGGAGGCATACCAGATGCTGCTTTATGTATTTTCTGGAAGCTTATTGCCGTACATTGAGGTTCTTGATTCCTGGTTATATGAAGGAACACTTTCTGATACAGAAGAGGAAGTAAGTAGTGTTTTTGGAATAATGTTTTTTTTGCAATTTCTACACTTTTATATGCTGTCTTTCCTCTCTTCAATAATTTTTTTTGCGCATATATATTAAATTTCACATAGTGTAGCAATTGAAGTCATACGTAAGTGAGCCAATGCTTTTAGTTTCATCTGATTTCTAGATTCAATTTTATGCCCCTCATATCTCTTATATAACTATTTGGTGACTCAGATTTTCTTTTATCATAATGAATCAATTTCCATTGATGCTGCTGAGTTCTGGGACAGAAGTTATCTTGTGAGAACAGTACATCATCAGAAAGCTGGTGATCTTCTTGGTGTGAATTTTGGTACTACCCGTGTGCCACTGTCACTAGATAGCAATGCAGCATATGGAACTCAGTTCGTATCAGTGCCTAGCTCTGCTAAAGCAGGAAAAGAGCATTATAATAAAGTATTAGAACTTTGTCCTCTATTTCTCAAAGACATAGCCCAATCAATAATGTCTGCTGGAAAATCATTGCAGCTGATTCGGCATTTCTGCAGTAGAGTGTTGTTAACAAATGAAATGGATGTTTCTGGAACTATTAACAATGGTTCATTTCTGGGGAAGTGTGGTAAGAATCAGAGTTTAGCTGGGTTAACTCTGGGAGAAGTTCTCTTGGTGTCTTTGGCGGGTCTTATAAGTCAGGGTGATCACATCTCTGGCTTATTCCTCCAGAATAGCTTTTGTGGAATTAAAAAGTTTCTTTCACTTGAATCCAATCAGAGCACAACAGAAGTAGGAAAGATAGATGAAACGAGCATGTCTGGTTCTAATTTTCCGGAGAAGATTTGGTCTAAGCTTTTGACTGACACCTTTTTGCCGGAACCAGAGAAGAGCATTGAATTGAAGTGCGACGATACACCTAATGATTCTTTTACAGATATAAGTGTTGTAGAAGATGTACCGCTCTTTCCATCCTTCTGTGTGGGAAATCCAGTCATCACTGTTTGCCGAAACGCTCTTAAAAAAGATAGACATGATTGGAGCGACCTACATCTATCTAGAAACTTACTACTTCCTCCTCTAGATGACGAGATCCTACGAGATGCCATTTTTTGTGGACAATCCGGGTCTTCCGTTGTATCCAGAGGGACAAATTATGCTCATGGTTTTGAATTTATTGAATCTGAATATGCACGCAAACAAAGTGACTCCCTCTTGTTAGAAAGTTTGTTCCCATTTCCCACTATTCTTCCACCGTTCGAGGTAACTTAAAATGAGAATCATGTATTAACCATTTATTAATTGGAGCTTTGATTATTTTCTAATCGAATATCTTAACAGGAGAATCTTCAAATGTCAAACTTCCTACCATTTCAGAAGAATAGTACCCTTCCTTCAAGAGTGCTTCGCTGGATTCAGAGTTTTGAGCCTAAGTTTACCCCTCTTCCCATAGTTGTTGTGCAAGAATGTCTGATTGTCATTATGAAGAAGCAGGTAAATATCAAAAGCATGTTTTGTAGTTCGTATTAAGGAAGGAGTTCTTAACATTAAAAAATCATTTGGCATATTATAGGTGGAGCTCATTGGAAGTCAAATATTACTGAAGCTGATGAATGACTGGAGGCTAATGGACGAACTTGGTGTCTTGCGTGCCATATATTTGCTTGGTGCAGGTAGAGAGTTCCAGTTAGTATCTTTGTTAGATGATCATAAATACACAGTCTCTGATTATGATTGTCCTTTTACTGCCATAGGTGATTTGCTACAACATTTCTTAACAGTAATTTTTAATGGACTGGACAAGGGAGAGGAATGGGATGATGATTTTGAACTTAATACTATACTACAGGTGGGACAAGATAGGAAATTTTTAGGTTGTTTGATTAGCTGCTGATTTGATTTGGATTACTTATAGCTATCTTGTCATTTATATGTATGATGTTCGTCTGAAGAAAAAGATGTGGTAACTGGTAACAATATGAGTTGTGTGTTCTTTCCCTATTTGGATATTTATTAACTTGCTAACCTTCCTATCATTTTTGTATCTCAGTTCACTAATAATTGTTTGTTGTCATTTTATATATGCAGCAATCAATTAGAAACTCAGCTGATGGCATGCTATTGAGTGCTCCTGATTCATTGGTGGTATCAATATCGCGTCCTAATATCGAGGAGAAGTCAGTCTCAACACCTCGCAAGGTTGTTGAGCCAAGAGTTGGGATTGATGGCCTTGATTCACTCAAGTTCATGTACAAGGTTTTGTGACTCATGGACACCGTATTTTTAATTTTGCGCCCCTATTATCTCCAGGTCGTAATTAGTTTTTTTGTGAAGGTTCCTTGGCCTCTGGAACTTATTGCTAATTCAGAAGCAATAAAAAAGTATAATCAGGTATCTATTTAGTAATTTGGCGTATGGTAGCTGCCTATTTACGTGTCTCTGTATTACTATTTACTAATATATGTGGTGATAGCGCAGGTCATGAACTTCTTGTTAAAGGTTAAGCGTGCAAAGTTTGTGCTAGATAAAGCTCGTAGGTGGATGTGGAAGGTACATTTGATGCTCGCTACATTTGTTACAGATGTCTCAGATGATAAGGCTACTGTTTGTGAGTGTCATTGTATATCTGTTAGTTAACCATAGTGGACCATCCAAATCAAATGCTCTTGTCAAATGACATCACTGTTATCAAGGTCATTAAATAATAGCTAATCGGGTCTTTCCAGGATAGGGGCTTGTTAACTGTGCATAGGAAACGTCATTGGTTGTTGGAGCAGAAACTTCTTCATTTCGTTGATGCCTTTCACCAATACGTGATGGACAGAGTAAGACTCTTTCTGGAAATAAATCTAGAGAGGATCACAGTGTATTGATTGAATATTTGACTTAGACATTCATCATAATTGGATGTCAAATTGGCTATTCTATAAAGAAATGGTACTCTCCGCGCTTTGCCCATTAGCAATGCTCTAATCCTCATGCGCAGGGGAAGCAAGTTACATATGTGCTTTTTATGTTCATACATTTGGTTCATTTCAGCTTGTCTCTGTTCTCTGTTGTAATCACAGTATCTGATCCACACCATACCGTTTATCTTGTGTTACTACAATCTGGTGAGCAGGTATACCATAGTGCATGGCGTGATCTTTGTGAAGGAATGGCAGCCGCTGGATCACTGGATGAGGTCATGGAGGTTCATGAGGCTTACTTAACGTCCATCCAACGACAATGCTTCATTGTTCCAGATAAGCTGGTCGATAATTTTTTCCTCAAAACCCAACAATGTTATAATTCAAATCTCAATTTCAAATAAAACTGAACCAAAAAGTGACTATGATATGTCATTGTTCTCAGTGGGCTCTGATTGCAAGCCGGATTAACAGCATCCTTACTTTGGCTCTGGATTTGTACACTATCCGGCAGACCCTTAGTAGCGGTGGAGCAGTTTCTGCGATTAGAGCCAGATGTGAAATGGAAGTTGATAGGATAGAGAAGTCGTTTGACGATTGCATTGCCTTCCTTCTCCGAGTAATGCCGACCACCTTAATGTTTTTCTGCATCAACTTGTGGCAAAGGAGGTTCTCATTTTTGTTGCCTGATTGTGTTTTTCTCGATATTGACACAATTTCAGGTTCTTTCATTCAAACTCAACGCGGGTCACTTCCCTCACCTGGCGGACTTGGTCACAAGAATCAATTATAACTACTTCTACATGTCTGACAGTGGAAACGTGATAAATGCCCCCGGATCTGAAACTGCATCTTCTCGGTTGGGGAAGGTATTCCTTACACGAACAGAATGAACAAGTTTAGTCAGCCTTTCTCTAGAAGCAGGTGTGTGAAAACTTGTTAGTATTTGCTTTTGTGTTCGGTCCCTTTTCAGCGCCCTAATTCGTGACAACCAGCTTGGGTTTACAAACTCAATCAAGTTTTACAATAGTTGAGGGTTATATTGAAAGGGACAACCTGACTATTGAGAAATTGTGAGTGTTACTCTTGTGTTCAGTTGATTACTATGGTTATTGTTGTATAAGCATGCTGAGAAAATAGGCACACAGGCGTTTCAAGTTTCAGGCTGCATCAAGTTGTGGACGATACTGATACATATTATTGTTCCAGGTAACTCATGGGTATCTATCTTGTATTGGTATGGAGTCTTCAACTTTCAGACCTAGACTTGTGCTTTCCATGAATTTGTCAGTTATGAATTACATGTGACGTGTCTGTGCATTTTTGTTTGTGTGAGTAATCTGCCAATGCTTGCATTTGATTTGAGTTAATGTAGTCTGGTGATGTGGGTGAGTCTTTTGGTCTTTTATGAGTTTTTTTAGTCAGAGCAAAGAACGGGGGGGAGCTGTAGTGAAAATGCTATGCTCTTGTATGATCTTGTTGGTCTCATACTACTTGACTAAGTTTGCTGGTTCAAAAGATAAAAGTTACAGAATAGTAATTTTAGGACTTTCTTGATTTACAGTAAGAATTAGGAAATATCATAATCTATAAGAAAAATGAAAAAAAAAAGAAGTTAGATTAATTTCTAAAAAATTAGATTAACTTAATTAGGTAATTAGATCTATTTACGAAACAAAGTCTTTTATTTACAAATCAAATTATATCATTTAGCTCATATAAATAAAATGACTGGTTTGTTTTTTCAACATCAGATTATAATTTGATAAATGAACCAGTTCAACACGTTGCTGAATCACCGGTAGTCGGAACTAGCAGAAAGCAAAATGGGTAGACAACAATGTCTCATCTGCGATATCATTGTAGCATCTTAAGAATAAGTCGCGGATCAGATCATGATATGTTTTAAAAAACTTAGAGTATCAATTTAATATTTAGCTCGAGCTAAGCCCAGAGGTCTGATGGGATGAAAGGACAAGTTTATTTCTAATTCGTATTGGAAGTTCAAGGGAGAGAGACACATGTTCGATACAAATATGCACTTGTAAAGCCTGTGGATGCTATTGCTTTTGGAACAAGGCGTCACATTTATATAAGCTTTAATATAAGATCTATTTTGAATATATTTTTTCAAAAAATTATAAAAAACGCAAAGCATAATGTACAAAGAAAACAATGTATAAGATCCTTTTACAATCAACTCCAACTTATCGTCCCTTCGACACTTCAAGTTGATCGATTCTAGATTTGACTTATCTACTTTGTATTTTATTCAATTTTGCAAGGAATACAGTTTGCTCATCCTTACGTCAAGTTGACCAAGCATGCACTGCTTCTTCCTTGGAGACAAATATCTTACCCTAATATGACTCACAATTACCAACACCTCCGTATAGCAACGGTGTGTCATCCTCAGTAGCCTAATTAGAAAATCCAATTAGAAATATCGCTGAAGACCGGATAATTTAATTATTCAGCTTAGGAATCTCTAACATCATATCCTACTGAGTTTGAACACTGTCCAATCTCAAAATACTTATTTTGTTCACTCTCATTGTTAAAACCATCGCCAGGCTCATGATCAACATCTTTTTCTTCACCAAACAATCTATTAAAAAATCCTTCATTTGCGTCTCCGCTTCATCTCCATCACTATCTCTATTTGACATTTCTAACTTCTCATTATCGTATTCATTAATCATTGAGTTATCAAGAGTCTCTAGTATTCTCATAACGACATTGTCAAAAGTAGAATTGTCGGCCGACATGGCTACTAAATAAGTCAACAAGCATCACAATCTTATTTAAAAAAATTAAACTGTGGCGCTAGGAATTATGTTGACCGATTTGGCATAGCTACACTTCAACTAATTAAGTAAAAACTTCATATCAAACTAATAGAGTGAACTGAGAAACCCAAGTCTAAGAAATCTTGTAACATCATAAAAGATTCATGCGCCTCACCAATTGAGTTACCAGTTCAATGAAGCAAACCTAACATAGCTTATTTGCATGTTGGACGAGCATAGTTATCAGAACTGAACCGGAAATCAAATCGGTCAGGACTCCGGTTCCCGGTTCGACCGCCGATCCACTTATAATTTTACTAAAAATCAAATTTAGTGTGTTAGTTATCCAGAGAACAACAAAATAGATTAATGGTCTGCCGGTTTGATCATTTGCTTAGATGGGCAAAGGGCTGGGTGCGAATCCAACTCAAACATATTAATAAAATAAATTTGTAGATGTTTATAATATGTAATTAAATTTTAATTAAATCATCAATTACACTAAACTGGTTCAACCGGACCGATGGTTCACCGATTTTATAGTAAACCGACCGATTTGTCCGGTTTTCGATTCATAATGCAGTCTGGTATTAATTTCAAATCAGACCGATAGCAAGTCTGGATCCCAGTTCAACCGGTCTAATTGGCTGGTCCGGTTCAGTTCTGATAACTAAGACTAAGGCCTTATTTTATTGCACTTATTGAAGTCTATTAAGAGGTGATCTCTTATTACATTAAGCATTAAGTAAACCGAACACATATTCTTTTTCTCTTAATGAATATTTGGAAAGTCTGAATGATTTGTCACCAATTTTATATCTGAATCATTTAGAGACGATATTGATACGATTATTATAACTATCTCTTTATTTTTTTTTCCAAATCTTTGTGGAATCAACTCTATCCAAAGCGAACTTCAATCATAATCCCATCAGTGCCAACTGCAACTAGTTTATTCGATCAGAATTTCACGCGCTTCATTAATAAATAATATTTTTATAACATAATTATGAATTTTAATTTTATTTTTATGTTGTAAAATTATAATTTAGTTTTATATTGATAAATCATTATATATTTATATATTTAAAAATGAATTATCAAATAAAAATAAATCATTCAGCAATCAGATGTGGTTTGACCAATCAGATTCTCATATAGCATTTAGCATTCATCTCTTAATTTTACAGAATGACAGCTAAGAGTACTCTAACAACAATCACAAATTGAACTAAATCTATTTGTCATCCAACAACTAAGTAAACTCTAAAACTAATTACCGGACATCCATGAAAGGGATTGACTAAAGACTTCTGGTTGAGGGTGACAACGATTAAAGGGAAGAGACTGCTCGACTAGCGCGACTGATGAATGGGTGGATCGTAGTGGATGGACTGGATTTTTGCTCGACTGGTTCATGGAAATTGATTAGAAGGAGCGGTGAATGGACTAGAGTTGTCTCGCAGATCGAAAAGGAAGGAACGACTGATGATTGTCAGATGGAAAAGTCGAATAGAAGGATGACCGAATCGAAAGGAAGAAGGAGAGAAGACGGGAAAAGGAGGAGACAACTACATGCACTCGATTTACAGATTTAGATTTTGTCAAACTGCCGTTTGAAACGACGTGGTCTAACTATCTTTTCAAATTGCAACTGATCTTCTTTCAAGTAAGTTCAGTTAATAAACAACCTACGAATTTATTAGGCCATCTCCAACAAAACTCTACAGAAAGAGTTTATGACAGAGGGTGAAGTTTACATGTCATGACGCTTTGTTGTGGATGACGGTTTATGCTCGTAAGACATGATATCGCTTCGTACAGATGATGCATTTCATGAAATTACATGGTGTTTCTAACTTGAAACACGTCGTATATCTTAATGCTGAATAAAATATACGACATTTTTAAGTTATAAACGCTGTATATGCATTTAGAGTTTTTAAAATGAATTGAGTTAGGCTTATACGGCGTGTTTAGATTCTAAACGCATTATATAATTATGTTTGTCATATTTATCTTTAATTATGTGGCTTTTATTTTATTTTAAGTGTGGGGTGTACTAGATTTAATATATTATTCATCTTTGACTAATTTATGATTTAATATAGAAAATCTATCACCACTTATCTAATTGCGGTCCGAACTATCACGATTTTCAAAAAGAGTGTGATGAAAAAAAAATTGTACTAATTTTCTAAAATAAAATTTATCATTACGTTTCTAAACTAATATTATTATAAGACTTAAATTTGTGTGCAAAAATTAAATCATTTGATTATCAAAATAAATAATATCGTTTGATGCACATATAGAAAACGGCGTCTTTTCACGCTTAACCATTAATAATTCTCAACAAATTTAATAAGATCAATTATATTTAAGTGTTCAAACAAACTGATATTAAACATCATCCAAAATCAGTCCAATTTTTTTTCCATTGCATCCTTTTTGGAAATCGTTGTAGTTAATAAGTAAACGGTGATAGTTCAGAGCTCCTTTTGAAATATTTTCCAAAAAAATAATATGACACATGGATCCATATGCAGAGTTGTATGGAAGGTTTATTCAATATTAGTGAAAAATTTATGAAGATGGTAGTTTGACATGATACAAATCTCATGACACAAATATGCTTTTGAAGTTTATCATTGGAGATGCCTTACAACGAGTACTTTCAAATTACTGAAAATAACTTAATTTTTAATTAAAAAACTTTGAAAAATATGTACATTTACTTTTTGTTGTTGTTGTTGTTAATCCAATCCCCATCCACTCGATCGGAACCCTAATTCGTCTGGCTGTTCCCATTCGCAATGATCTAGCGTTTCAACGAAGATTGCTCTCGCGTGCGCTGGGCTGTCCTCACTTCCTGCTGCATTGACTTATCAGAATAACCGAACACGTAAGTACGAAAGCTGTTCTGATGATTGTTCTTAGTTTTCCCAGACGGATATTTGGTTGTGTGAATTTCGTATTTCTCACTGATGTTTATATCCGCGTTGCGTCTCATTATTCAACTTTGATTGATTTATAATTTTCTTGATTCTATTTTTTTTTCCGGAACTTGTGAGTTTGTTATATATACTGATATTGCAACATGAAGCTTTATAAGTTGTTTTGTTTTTCGTTTCTTGGAGTCATATTCAGTGGCGGAATCAGAAATTTTAGTTTGGGGTACAATTTTTTTTTATAAACGGACTGAGGTATATAAATAAAAAAAAATAACATTATTTAAGTTTAATTGGGGGCACAAAAATTGTTTTAAGCTGAATGGGGTACAAAAATAAGAAATATAATATTTTCAGACTTAATTGGTGGTACAAAAATTAAAATATATTATTTTTATATTAAATTATGACTGTTTGGTTGGGATTTGGGTGGATAGCTGTCCATACTGCCCACTCAGTGGTACCGCCCCTGGTCATATTGGGATGAATGTATTTGGTAGAGGAGGATGAAGATGAATCCAGTGCCTCTTCTTGGTTGAGAAATCGTAGACTGATTGATGTACAATGTATTGATAGAGGACATGGCTGCTGTTAGTGTGTGCTCTTTACAATATGTTGCATTTTATGTTTGTGAAATTTACCGGACGGCCAGGCTACTAAACACGGGCTTAAAGATTCACCGGTATCGTTTGGTATGTCAAACAAGTGCTTCTTTAGGCTTCACTAGTTAATAAGAAATTTAAAGTTTGGTGGACAGATGTTTGTGGTATGATTAATATGTGTTTAAGGAGCAGTAGAATCACTTCTTGTAGTTTGAGTATTGTGAAACTTCTACGAATTGTTTCCTGATCGCATGTTCATCAGTTAAACTCTGATATTCTGCTTAACCTGCTTTTCATCTGTTGACAGTATCAAAGGAGTTGTCTCAATATGGTGAACGCTATCAAAGGACTCTTCATTTCCTGGTAATTTTTTCTTATTTGCCATGTCATGGTGTGCCTATCTTAAACCGTGAACTCTGCTTGTGATACTTATGATTTGTGTTGTTGTTTTTTTTTTTTGTCGCAGTGACATACCAATGGCACAGTTCATAATCAACTTGCATAGTTCCCTTCCCGCATCACAAAAGTTCATAATATATAAATTGGACAACACTCACTTGTTCGTCCAACCGACAGTGGGTGAAATGATACGCAGTGCCATTTCAGAGTTTAGGGACCAAAATTCTTACGAAAAACCTGCTTAATTTTGGACAAAATACTACATTTCCTGAATCCAGGGACCCGTATGCCTTCTGGTAAACTTGCTTCATTTGACGAGCAGATGAAAGATAAACTTTGAAGCTGCAACTGAGTAGATGTGACACTTTTGTCTCGAATAATTCCAGTGTACATGAATTGCATTACTTTCAAGATTTTTTTTATGAACATGTTAGCCGGTTGTCATGTAAAACTTATCCTTCAACAAAGACATGGTCTGTAGTAATGTGAGCTACCTGGTTATTGATATGCATATAATTTCAGTACCTCGTTGAAAATTACATGCTGGAAATTTTCTGCTCTGACACATTTCTGACTCAGAAACTGAACTGTCGATGCCTCGATGAGAGGGGTGGAACTTCTGGTTGTATTTGGATGGCAGGCTAATCTTAACTGTGCGTGTATATTTTTTTTTCTGGTTTAATTGAGTTTTAACATAATTCAGTAAATTGTTTTTGAGAGAGAAGCTAAATTCATTAGAAGTTGGAAAGACTGATATACAAGGAGTGCTAGTTAGGCTTACACGTGACTCCCTCTGTCCTCTTTTACATGTCATTTAATCGAATTTTTTTATCTACTTTTACTTGTCACCTAATGATTTTCAATGCGTATTTAATATCAACAATTATTTTAAAACGTCAAATATTAATCGCTTTTTTATCATAATCAATAAAAAAATCATTTATACCAGTAATAATTTATAAATTTTACTTTTTGCACAATTTTTTTAAAAAAACACTAACTACCCACTCATTATTTTTTTTCAACCGCTAGCATTTACTTCATCTTAATCTACTCAAATTAATCTTAAACGACATGTATTAAAAGACGAAGAGAGTATGCTATAATGGATTAGGATAGAACTAACTATTTACAACTAGAGATATTCACTGCTACTCAAGCTATCTTAATATCTTGGTCTTGGAGATGGGTTAGGCAATCTTGGAGAGTTAAGACGATAACAATGGATTAGTTGATATTTCGATTCAATGAAATTTAAAATTCATACGTATTTTTACTTATATAATACACTATTTATGTTTACCACATTTAATGAGCTTAAAGAATATGTTCAAACTTTAGTTATTTATTATTGAATAAACTTTAATTTAACTTTTATTTTAGTAATTTACTTGTTTAGTGCACCTATTGTCAAGATTAAGATTGTATTGGTTCTATTCGGTTCTATTTTACTTAAAAAATTGAACCAAATAGTTATCATTTGATTCAATTTAATTGTTCAAATTGGTTCGGTCATTTATATACAATGTTGTTGTGTTTATTTGCCAAATTCATTAAACATGTACAATCATCCCACCTATGCATACAACACAAGACACTTACATTCATTTGCTACAAGTATAACATCATCATATATCATATGGTTATCTTATAACAACATCATCATTCAAATGCATGAATAACTCAATATCCAGATGAAAATGATATATAATATACTCTCTCTGTTCTCTTTTACATGTCACTTAATTAAATTGTTTTGTCCACTTTTATTTGTCACTTAACAATTTTCAATGCATATTTAATATTAACAACTACCTTAAAATGTCAAACATTAATCACTTTATTATCATAATCAATAAAAAATATATTTCTCACCAGTAATCATATATCAATTTTTTTTTGCATGAACTTTTTCAAAAAAATATTAACCATCTACTTATTAAATTTGTTCAATCGTTAGCATTAACTTCACTTTAATTTACTCAAATTAATCTTAAATGACATGTTTTAGAGGAGGAAGAGAGTAGTCTTTAAAAACATTGTATAATCATAAATTTCGTTGTCTATATTTTAGTTAATTTACTTCTAAATTAAATGCACGTAAATTTAAATGATAACTACACTAGCATTTTTCTATTTTATCCAAAATAAAAATTGGTTACGGAGTTGCCCATTGACTTGATTAATATGACATACCGAAAATACCCTCGTCAACTTGTAGTTAACTCATTCGGCTTCCGAAATTGAAGACTGCATAAAACCGTGCCGGACAGACTTCCTCCGATCTCGTCCTCCGTCGGCTGGGGATTGCATTGCTTGTCAACTGATCGGAATTGCCGCAACTGCCACTTCATCCTGGCAATTCGACCCCCTTTACGTCGCGGCGGACCCGGCAGATCTTTGGTGCCGAAGAGGCGTCATTCTGCCGAACGAGTTAATCGGCGTTGAAGGTTAGAAAAGTTGAAGATTTTCGTTTCTGAGGGACCAGTAGATGAACTCGTAGCTATTACTTTTGGATTGAACTGTTTAGTATTTGCCTGACAGAAGTGCGGACGAATGGTCGGATCTGGAGGGTTTCGTTCAGTTTCGATATTATATCTGAGTTCTGGATGAAATAAGTAGGAATGATGACTTGGGACCAGTGAATGATGCTTCTTAGTTGCCAAACTTGAGCAAATGGTTTATTTGTTAATATTGTTTGAGTTATTCTTCTCTCAAAACCTAAATTGATGAAAGGAGCATGCTGAAATTTATTGTAGCAGAGAACTTAGAGAACTGCATCAAATGGAATGGCATCATTTGCTTGATTGTTTTTTTTATATAGTTTTGGTTGAACAATTTGAACACCTTGATATTTCATTACTCTAATTTTAATCGGTTTCTCTTGGCCTGTTTAGGGGAACCAAATCTTATATTTTATTTTTAATTAGATAATTCATGGATCTCAGTTTGTAATTTTCTAAATGTTTAAATGGGTAGTTTATGCGGCTTCATATGACTGGAGCCACCAATTGATTGAGGAAAAGGATCCATGCCAGTGAAGGTGGATGATAACAGTGTGATGCCAGGAAAAGATGTGGAAGACCCTTTAAAATATCCAACTTTGATGCATCACTCAGATATTGAAGGAAATAAGCGTCTGACCATGGAGAATGGATTACATATGGGCGGGGACAAGACTCTTGATCAGCTGGAGCAGATGGTGTTTGAGCTCGGTTTTCAGAACGAATACTTAATATCTCAGTTCAAGAGTTTCATTGCGCAACCTGCATCACCAGGTGGGTCGTCCAGACAACCAGAAGAAATCGAGCTGGATAACCAGAGAGTAAGAGAGGTGGAGGAGCTAAAGGCAAAGCTTGAGTCCTTGAACAAAGACCTTACAGATGAGAAAAAGACGCGTGGGGCGGCAGAGGAGGCTTTGAAGCATCTTCAGGAGGCTTATGCAGAAGCAGATGCGAAAGCCAAAGAACTATCTGCAAAGCTTTCCGAAGGTCAATATATATTACTTCAACCAGTTGTTTCTTGATGCATTGATGAAAGTTAATCTCAGTCCCATACATAGACACTTATGCCTTGTGAATCACCACCTGACCTGGAAGTTTAGGGTTATTCTTGTAAAAGGTATCTTGTCATAGTAACTTTATTATGAAGAAAACTCATGTAGTCTTTCAAAAGGTTGGCTGAAGAATTAGGATACAGATATAAATAGAAAAAAAATTTGGTTTGAACTAGAAGTAAATAAGTTTGTCGATGTAGTCCTGGCTAAATCCACTACATGGTTTGTTCCATAGCCGAGCAGAAGATGGATCGAGAAATAAAAGACCGTGATGAGAAGTACTCTGAACTCGATTCTAAATTTAGCAGGCTTCACAAGAGAGCAAAACAGCGTATTCAAGAGGTTCAAAAGGTAAATTTCAGGTCTTAATTATTTAAGTTTGCAGATGCTAGAAAATTCAGATTATGTGTTGAGTTTGAGTTATTGTTAAACTTAAAAGTATACATTTGTTGCATTAATATTGACAGTGAACTAAAAAATGAAGCTGATGATTGGTTTGATTTTCAGTTAAAAAGAAATTAAAATGTCAAGATAGTGCATGGAACTCAGAAAATGAAACAATTTGATACATTGTACGAGATTGGGCAGGAGGGCTTCTGGCCTTAGCTTCTGTTAGTCATGATCCCTGATCCAAAGGAAGGATAACAAAAAATTGAAAATTATTTCCTCATAGCTTAACTTCAATCTTGTTTGGAGATTGGTGTTGTAGGAAAAAGATGACCTAGAGGTCCGGCTTCGTGAAGTTAGTGAAGCATCAGAGAAAACATTGTCTCAGAACGCATCACTACAAGAAGAGCTAGAACGTACAAAGAAACAAGCAAATGAAGCAATGAAGGCAATGGATTTGGACAGACAGCAACTACGAAGTGCAAATAATAAGTACATTTTTGGGGTCTATATCTTCAATGAATTTTTTATGTCAAATGTTTGCTTCTGCTATGAAAGTAGCTTAGGCAAGCTGTCAAGCTTTGTATGTGATATTGTGATTACTGGCGTATGTGCATAGCTGTTCAAAAACTTAAAGCTTCAGCTGATTTGTGTATTATTTTGTTTGAGAGAATACTGTTATTTACTGCTTGTGGTCATTTTGTTTCAATGTTTTATACAACCCATCTTCAGACTCCGCGACAACCTAGAGGAATTGCGACATATATTGGAACCCAAGGAAAATGCTCTTGAGACACTTCAACGATCGCTCGTTGAAAAAGAGCAGGTATTGTACTCCCACAAAACTTCATTTTGTGTATCACTTGTCAGTTGTAATACTATCCAGAGACCAATATTACTTTGTCTTGCGCTTGCTACTCATTCATTTAATAACTGGGCCTCCATAATCGAACCCTGGGATGCATTCTTTAGATGGCTATTACTCCTGAAAACCTCAGCTTTTTGCAGATGCCCTGTGTCTTTTGGTTGTGACTCACGCCTTTTCCAATTGTTTTGACTGGTCCAGAAAAATATATTAGAGCCTCTAAAGATTGCTGGGGTTTTTTGTTTTCCACCTGGGAACTTAGCTGTTTAGTTTACATGTTATTATTTGTAGATGTTGGAAAACTTGCAAGGTCAGCTTCAAGCTGCTGATGAAAAAAAGCAAGCTTTGATAGCTGAACTCTCTGCTAAACACCAGCGGGTAACTTATGTGGCATATTCTCTCACTTTGTTGATAGTTTTTTCCGTAGTTTCGATGATACTGCCTAATAACCAGTGGTATGTTTGTCGATCTGGCATCCTCATAAAGTTGTCTTTGCAACTTGTCCTCAGCATTTAGCAAGTCTGGAGGCACAACTAGCTGATGTGCAATCTGACAGAAACAAGGCTACTGAAGCTCTTTCTTCCTTACAGGTGAGAGTCAAAATTCGTATCTGTTTATATGTTCAACTGCTAAGAGTTACATGTGAACCTTCGAACTGGAACATCAAAGTTCATTAAATTTTATTGCCTTCAACGCCTTCTCTTTTTGGTCACAGCACGATTAAATGTTATTTCACTATCCTATTTTCATCATATATGTTTGCTAAAATATCTTCTATATTATTTCTTTATCAAGAATTATTGTGTTCAGAAGTTCTGAATGAATATGAGTGAGTTGAATGATCATTATAGGTTTTACTTGTTGAGAAAGAGTCCAAACTTGCTGAAATGGATGCAGCTTCTACTGGTGAAGCAGCACGACTTAGAGCTGCAATTGAAAGTATGAAGGGAGAGCTAGTTTACATAAAACAAGAGCAGGTATAATCCGAAGCTAGTATCAGCAATATTTGTTTATTTCAGTTTTATATTTTCTTAAATAATTTATGATTTCCCCTGTAGAGATTTATTCTGTGTTAATTTCTGTGTCTAATTGCATAATCATATGCCTAGTTTTCTTTTTCTGAAAGCAACATATGTCAATTAATTTTGCAACTAGTTATAGTTTGCATGCTTTGTGAAGAAGACGATAACCAGGGAAAAATAACGGAAACTTGCAACTGAACGTGCACTTGACTGGTAAATTAACAAAGAAAAATCATTATAGTTAAAACAACAAAGTCTCCAATGACTGTGAATATGTTCTTACATAAACATGGAGAATGTTTCTTTGTATTAAAAAGGTACGCTAATAAAGCAACTAGATGATTCTGGAATGTTGAAGTTCTTGGAAACCTTTTTCTTCACTGATTTAATAAAATAAACCCAGATTAGTATTTTAATCCAACCTTAAAATTTATAACTTTGAGCCTGCTCTACCACCGTATTTATGTTATAGGAAAAAGAAAGAGAAAGTTGGGAAGCATCCATCCAGGCTTGCAAAATAAAATTGGAGACCGCTGAGGCGAACTGTGTACGAGCTGAATTTGAAACAGCTAAGATGAGAAGTAATTTTTTACCCGCTATGTTATTTTACTTGATTGCTCAACAATATGAAGACTAATACTTTCCCTCTTGGTGCTGTTTAGGTCAAATGGAATTTGAATTGTCTGTACAAGCTCAATTACTTAGCTCCAGAGATTCTGAACTGGCCGCTACTAGAGATCAGGTATATTGGCATTCCCTCTTATTTATTGGCGACACAAGCTTGGTTCATGGATCATTAAACCCAAAATTGTTCTTATGAAATTCCAGTTCCCAGAAGCTCAATTATTCAAATCTTTAGAAAAAGTAAATAAATAAAGCGCGATTGATTTCGATCTGACTCACAATTTATTTCGAATTCAATACGGTGATAGCAACAGTTAGCAGCACATGAACAGCACTTTGCTCTTTATGTACTTTATTAAAAGAATTGTACTCATTTGTCAAATATGCAGATTTATATAATGTTTCTGGTGTTGTGGTTTTAAATTTTCAGATTGCCCGTCTTGAAAATGAGTTTTCTTCATATAAATCCCGAGCTCATGCTCTTCTTCAAAAGAAAGATGCAGAGCTTTTGGCAGCGCAGGATTCGGAACAACTTAGGGCTCTAGAAGAAGCACTGAAAGTAATTTGTGTCTTAATGATATGTAATTAATGCATTTGTGTTGTTTATAACTATCACTAATTATGTTACTGTTTCTATAGGATGCTGAAAAGGAAATATTGTTGGTGTCGTCAGAGAGGGATAATGTTCTCAAAGACTTTCAGGAGGCTTTAGCTAATCATGATAAGGAACTTATAACAAGGTCCTAATATATGTTTGTCAGTTTGTGTAGAGTTACTGGATAGATGGTGGTTGAGTCTGTTTCTGTTGAAGAAAGTAATTCTGTAAATTGTGAACGTAGAGATCAAGTACAAGCTGTTGATTCATCTTAAAGTAAATCTGCTTGATTCTGAGTTATTGAACCATGAGGATTTGGAATTATGCGGCTCAAAATGTGTCTTATTCCAGAGTCTGATATTAGATGCATATAGAATGCAATGTGTAGCATGAACTACTAAATTTGAAAAAATTGTCGCCTCTGCAGAGATGAAGCCATGCATTCTGTTAAGGAACAGCTCAGGAGCCTTGAACAAAAGCTTGATTCTGTTCAAGCTCATCATCGATCTGAGAAAGAAGCATGGGAAGTAGATCTTAAAAACTTGGAGGAGAAGTGGCGATGTAAGTTTGAATTTCATATACGTAGCAACTCTATCTTTTTGTGGCATCTGTTAACTGGACCTTGGATAGCATCTTACTATGAGTTTCAAAGTGCAATGTGAGGCACTAAAGGCTCAAACTGAAGTTAGATCAGAGCACCACCACCAAAGAGATTTTGAGGATCTCAAGATACGATACAAAAAGTTGAAGGTAATATGCACCCAAGTCAAATACTCTCCTTAGGTTCGATGGACCTGAAATGCTCCTTTAAATCAGATGTTTATTTGCCATGTACAGGAAGAGCATGATTCTTTCCGTGATCTTGCTGATAAAATGATTGAGGAAAAGGACAGAGAAATTTCCAAACTTTTAGTTGATAATAAAAATCTTCAGCGATCTCTGGAAACCAGGCCAGCGGTAAATTTCTTCCTTACGTTGGTAAAAGAACATGTATCCAGGTGCTTTTGTTGGTATTAATTTAAATGTGATAAACACGTGCAGGTTGATAATGCCGATCATTTTAACCCAGGCAAGAAAACTATAATCCATTCAGAAGTTTGTTTTACTTTGTTTCACTTATGTTGACATACTGTTGTATTCGTATATTCTTGACACTTCTTAATATCACAAACTTGATTGTGTCAGCTTTTCAGAAGCAGGATGCATCGAATTCAAATACCTCCATTGCAGAACAGCAAATTTTGGTACTGCTTCTAGTTATTTGATTGTGACATGTACTCTTTAAAATTCCCAATTTGAATGCTAATTTCTCCTCCAAAATTTCAGATTTTGGCGAGGCAGCAAGCTCAGCGAGAGGAAGAGTTGGCACAGTCACAGCGACACATTTTGGCACTTCAGGTATGTGCTTTGTTTCGCAGTTGGCTTTTGATGATAGAAGTAGTCTCTATGCCATGCCCCTTGCAATAAATGAGTCTATGGGTTTATCTCAGGAGGAAATTGAAGAACTTGAACGTGAAAATCAACTACACAGCCAGCAGGTACCAATTTGTACCAACTTCATACATTTTTGCTCTTTACCTATTTCAAATCTGCAAACTGTGATAGTTGTTTCGTGGAGCAATGGTTTTGATATTTGATCATAACAATATACTACATTTGAATTATGGATTGACTTTGTCGCTGTATTTTATTTTACTGAAAATCAATCAATTAAATTATATGTGCTGGTAAAAAATCTCAGAATGATATTTTAACATGAATTTTTTGAATAGCATATTGGTCCAATAACAGAAAAGAGTGACCCTTACTGTTCATAGAAATGAAAACAAAAATACAGATGAAAATTGTTTTCAAAATCTTTGTTTATTGTAGTCAAATAATATGGGAAAAACATTCAGCACCCCTTGTCATCACTGATACTTTAATGGATCATTTCTGTAGTCTTTGTATATTACGGGGCTAAGTATGATCTTCGTGCCCCTTTCGTAATGTGTGCAATTATTACTTTTTATTTTTATTGTCCCTAACTGCTCAGTAGCTTTTTTCAGTGATGAATTTGGATCTATACGTGCATCTTATGAGCGTGATTATTGCAGGAGGCCATCCTGAAAGCTGAACTCCGCGACATGGAAAGAAAGCAGAAAAGGGAAGGGGTTGATATGACATATCTTAAAAATGTTATTCTGAAACTTCTTGAGACGGGTACATCCAAAATTCTCTGATAGTTGAATACCCTATTAATTTTATTGCTTAGTTTGATTACCCATGGATAACAGGTGAAGTGGAGGCTCTACTACCTGTGATTGGGATGCTTCTTCAATTTAGCCCTGATGAGGTACAATTTCTCTGTTAAAAATTATCTTCGTCTCTATGATTTCCAGCAGCTCTGTTGACCTGCTCAACCTAGTGAGACGGAGTTTGATTTTGTCATTGACTTGTGGGAAAAGGGGTGAGGGATGATTCTGTGTTTGAATCTCCTAGTGGACGGGTGCGTGCATTTGAAAAAAAAACTTGTTGGACTATTGACAAATAATAGAGGAATGGTGCAAGTCTGCAAGATAAGTCGACAAGGTTACGGTAGCTCTGTTGCTGGTTATATGAGAAAGTGAATAAGCTTGAGTCTAACCTGCACCACTTATTAGAGTTTTCCAACTTGATTATCATCTTCGAATTTCCAAAGCTTAATTTCATAACATGTATTGCCAAAAAATTCTGGTAAAGATTGTTTTTATGCAGATTCAGAAGTGCCAGCAAGCTTATCTTGCCTCGGCTGGTGTTCCACCAAGCCCGGGAAATGAATCCTCTGGATCAGGGCTCTCTCTTTTCTCCAGGTTTTCATTTTAATAGCAGCAATGACAAGGCCCAGTGTTCAGTACACCATTTGTTAGTTGCCTATTTGCAACAGTGGGTAAGGTCTATAGCAGTGCACACCTCAACCATATCCTGTTTGAAGGGTGGGTTGACCTCCGTTCATACATGACTGAGGTACAATGAAGTTCACAGAAATCTGGATGAGAGTGTGAGAAAATGACGGGTTTCAGGGTCTTAGCATTGACACTGTGGATATGCATTTTATTGACGTGGAGTAATAATATGTTGTAAATCACTTCATAGTGTTACATGGTTGTGCACCTTTAACAAATTTTTCACAATGTGTTCTCCTAGTTTGGCTCAGGGTATAAAATGGAGGTACGAATCATTTTTATTTTAAAAATTATTGTCCTCACTTTTTAATTGTAAAATTTACAATTATTTTGATTTATGAACTGTTGTGTAATAATTAAATTTATAATTAATATTCACAAATTATAATTAAGCACTAAATTAAAATTACATCATTTTAGTGCATTTTTCACTCTTTTTTTTTTATTTTTTTTCAAATTCATCTCCTCCTCTTTGATCATTCCCATCTATCACTTAATTAAGCACTTAATTATTTATGGATCGTTGTTTTGGTGAGAGAATGATACGGTTTTGAAATATTCCAAAATAGTTAAAAAAGAATGGAAATGTATTAAAATGATGTTATTTTAAATAGGTGTCTAATTATAATTTGTAAGTAGTAATGATAATTGTAATGATAAATTCAAATACTTTGAAAACAGGGGTAGAGATTTTTTTTCATTGTGGCACAGTCTGTGGCAGTGAATAATAATGCCTTGTGACACACTCCTTGTCTCATCTGGTGTTTGATTTTGTGAACACAATTTGTAGCAGATTATGAGTTTTATTATTTGACCATGTAACATTTGTAAGACAACACTGCTGTTAAAAGAACAGAAATCAGCTCCAATGGCTTCCTTCCATTCCACCCATGAGGACGTGCAGGAGCCACTGAGTGCCGACTTCCTCTTACAAAGAATGCAAATCAGTTCCCCCAAGCAACCATCAAGTTGCCAAATAAATAACTCACAACAGCCTCCATCCCCCCAGATTCAGATCTTTACACAGGTAAAGTCACTTGAGGTTAGTAACTACACAGTGACCCGACTCTCTCCCTCCCTATACCTTCCCCTCCACAAGAAATTGTGCAGCCTCACCATACTTTGGTGCGCAGTATTTTCTATAAACTGCTGTAAGCTTCCCTGTTCCAGCCTTTCGGTGAAATGTTACCATCAGTTTCGAGCATTCCCTGCAACCAAATAAGAAGCCGGTTAAAGAATCTTGGGCACAATGTGTGGGAGAGAAAAGAGAGGGAGGGAGTCTCACTGCAGCTGGTGTTCTGAATAGCTTGTGTGCCATTCGCAGGTCCTGGTCCATTGTGGGAATCCGTAGAGAGTGCACTGAGCCGTATAAATCGCCGACGCAGCTAGCAACGATGGTGGAAATTTGAGCATTTCATACTCCACAAGGCAAAGCTCCATCAAGAAGAACGAAAGTACCTCCAGCTGCTTCAAACAACCACCACAAAAAAACACATCAGACTAGACAACTTATTGTGGCTGCTTCAGAGCTTTAGTATGCTCATGGAGGCAAAGAGGCGTCACGGACTTTTTTCTCCGATCGGGCGGCTTTGAGGAACCGCCGCATGAAAACATATGGCGTGGGCAGAGAAACATTGAATTGCAATTTGTTGAGCATCAGTCTCTCCTGCAGGCAGCCATCGATATTAATGTTACTAACATCATCGTATAGCCCAGCAGGAGGATTCAAGACAAAGCTCATGACTGTGATGATTATTATAATTTGGTTTACCATTTCGAGAATTTCCTGTCTGGCGTAAGCTTTGTCTGAAATAAATATCAAATCGCTCACTGCAGGGACAGCCACTTCCTCGTACTTGCATGCTAGCAGCATGCTGACCAACCCAACCAGCTGAAGCTTCTTTCTCACAACCTGCTGCTCAGCTAGAAATCTGTCTATGAGATTCACAGTCAGGAACAACGTCTCGCTCATCAGCTCAAACTTGTCATGCACCTGGGACAATGTTTCAAAGTTGAATGACATCGTAAATCGATAACCCATCATTTGAATTACAACAATCAGAACTTGAGATGAACAAAAATCTCAAATAGTACCTCGATGAGCCAGTCGATCAGTATAGCTCTCATTCTCTCATTGATGTCGTCTTGATGTGCCATGTACTCAGGCGACTCGCACGATTCATTCTGCAGGCAAATGAAGCTAAAGGGTCAACCGCTGCGAGTAAGTTCAGAATCTAGCATCATATTTGGTGGACAAACTTACTTCCATTTTTCTGTAATAGGAGTAAAGATGTTCGACATAGTCAGCCACTGCGAGCGGGTCTCTGGCGTCCGGTCCATCTATATCCATAACCAGCTTCTCCTCATCTGCATCTTCCATTTCAATTTCAATTTCCTCCTATCAAATGCCAAAGCCAGCTAAAATCAATACAACATATCAGCGACTTTCGCGCCAATACTATTATCTGTCATTCGGTACCATTTCATCCACTTCGTGCTTTTCCAATGACATGGGCTCCGAAGCATCGGATGGGCAAATCGTCTTTCCTTGCTCAAAGTCATCAATGTATACAGAAATTGGTTCCGATCCCACCGAATTTGACACCCCAGCAATTGACTTGTTGCATACCTAACAGACACCATCAATGTGAGTAAATCCTGTCTGTGTACATTTTTCTCTCTAAAAGAATATGACTTGGTGTCAGCACCTACCAGTGGGCCCTGCTGCTGCTGCTGACCGTTTGCAGACTGCTGACCGAATTTCCTAAGATCCAACAAATAAAAAAGTTGAATTTATGCTGCACTGCAAAAGCATCATACTAAAATATGTATAAATTACATTTCAAAATTTGAAACTGGGCAAAATTCAAACCTTGTAATAGGTCTGTGGGTGAGATCTGAGATCTTATCTCTGCCAGAGTGATTCCTGGGCTCAGGGGAAAAAATGGCAACACCAGCAATCAGATTCATAAACCAATAATGCAGAACTACTACAAATTATATGATGGTTGGAATCAGATCATTACGGTGGCTGAGTTCCAGCTACATTCTGATTAATGACACCAAGCGCTCGCCTTTGGCGTCTCATTGCCGGCATGAACTTCTTCCCTCCCTCCATCTCTGATCTCCCTACTCAACAAAACCCACATTTCAAAATCACCCATAAATCCTTCAAACGGGGGATCAAGGAGAGCTAGCGGCCAGCTAAATCATTTCAACGTATGTGTACCTCTCAAGCCAGTGGTTCTAGCAAAAACTGGATTGTTTTCAGCCACTGCTGAATTCATAGTGAATTGTACTGAAGAGCAGCTCGAGTAGAAATGAGCAGCGGGGAGTGAAGAAGACAGAGAGAGAGGGGGAATGGAGGAGGAGCCCTGAAATCTAGAAGGGAGCGGAATAAAGAGCCCTGCAAGACAACCTTTTATGTGCATGTTTTTTTTTATTTAGTCATATGTTTAGGTTTAATAATCGTCAGCGTGTATGGATTGTTTTCAAAAAGGGTTAACGGCTAGTGAATCATGGCCGTTGGATCAGATCGGTATTGTACGTGATGTATCAAGTATGTGCTGTAAGGATAGGGTGCGGTAGGGGCTTGTATAGGGTAGGGGTGACTTTATTGTAAATTCTTTTTCTTCGTTTTGTGTAGGGTCGTCTACCCGTTACTACTGCCTGCCACGTGACAGTTGCCATATTTAATTCAAGTGTCAGAAAATCGAAAACTATTCATGTGAATAAGGTTTCTTGTTTTCTAGTTGAGACTCAATCAAGGTGAAATGGTATCAGTGAGGAATTTTACTTTAGGAGTATAAAAAAAATTAAAATGTATTACTTAGATGATTTTAATTGATATGAACTTATAAAAATAAGAAATATCATATTTTTAAAGCGAAATGTGATAGAGAACAAAATTTTCAAACTGAGTTGGAGTATAAAATAAGAAATACAATATTATTAAATTGAATTAATAGTTTGTGCTCGATTTGGAATTGTTTCTACTGTCCACCAAATGGTATCGCCACATACATAATGAAATTGATATTTTTTTTAGAAAAGTACACAACTTTTATTTACGTGCTCAAAAAATTACATAATAAAAACTTCAAAATAAAATTCAATATTGATTACTCGAGAATATATATTAAATTTATTATAAGAGGTATGTTTTAAAAACATTGTTTTTGGAAAATTTATTTTGTACTCTCAAAAGTGATCAATATACAACCCTAACTTTCATTGAATGTAATCTATATAAGGTCAAAAAACTAGTGGCAAGATCTCCCTCATCCATGACTTGGGTGATTTTTAATTCTCTCCTCTGAAGATTCTTAAATTTCTCTCTTTCTAAATTACTCCCTCCGTCCTCTATTACATGTCGTTTAAGGTTAATTTGAGTAGATTAAGGTATAGTTAATGCTAGCGGTTGAACAAATTTAATGAATGGGTGGTTAATATTTTTATAAAAAAATTCGTGCAAAAAGTAAAATTGGTAGATGATTACTGGTGGAGAATGTATTTTTTATTGAATATGATAATGAAGTAATTAATGTTTGAAATTTTAAGGTAGTTGTTGACATTAAATATGCATTGAAAATTGTTAAGTGACAAGTAAAAGTGGACAAAAAAAATCGGTTAAGTGACATGTAAAAGATGACAGAGGGAGTATGTATATGCGAAGACTAATAGTGACTTAGCCAACTATATACTGAGCAGAAGATTATGTAAAAAAAGGTTTTTAAGCAATTCAATACTTTCTCAAGACAGCCTCCTCGTTTTGAAACCCCACCTTGTTGATGAGGCTTGTGAGAATCTTGTTAGAAAAGGGACAGTAAAAAAGCAGATGCTCACAAGTCTCAACTTGTGTTTCACAAAGTACATAAGTTATACTTACCACAATTTCAAATTTTTGTAGCATATTCTTAGTATTTACTCTACCCAAACAAGCCAATTAATAGATAAAACCATACTTGGGCTCATCCAATTTATCCCAACATAAATAGAAGTATGAAAATTCATTTGATTCATCTAACATGGTTAAAGCATAGTACTCCATCTGTTATCTTTTACATGTCACTTAACCGAATTTTTTTTCACTTTTATTTGTCACTTAAAATTTTTCAATGGGTATTTAATATTTGCAATTATCTTAAAAAGTCATGCATTAATGATTTCATTATCATAATCAATAAAAAATAAATTCTACATCAGTGATATACCATCAATTCTACTTTATACACAAAATTTTAAAAATATATACTAAATCCTTACCTATTAAATTCATTCAATCGCTAACATTAAATATCACCTTAATCTACTCAATTTTACCTTAAATGACATGTGTATCGGGAACGGAGGAGTAAATGGAAGAAGCGGAGAAGGGCTTTCTTGGGTATCTCCAATAAACGATTAAGTTATAAGTGGAAACCATACTTTGGCACTTTTGAGCATAAAAAATGATTTTTCTTGGTTATTCATGGAAAGTGAGGTTTCACCTATATATCTTAGACATGTGACGCCAACAAAGAGAGCAAAATTGCTCTCTAAAGTATTCAAAACAAACAAACTCTGATCTAGGAGAGCCAGCTCAATAGCCACGTAATCCACTCGCTGCTCTGATGGCATAACTCCTAATCTCTGAAGTAATGAGTTAATATTCCACTACATGCGACCGGACCACCTTTAACATTAGTGTATGAATGAAAATCTAGCGTATCTTGTCATCAAATGGAGTACATTATCTCTTGGACGCGATCGAGGAGACCGTCGTCAATCAGAAACTGATGCTCTACAAAAAGACTTGATTCTGTTGTCCGACGAGTAGCATATGAGTCCTCTCCTCAACTGTAGGTAGTTGAAGAGTCACTGAGTTGAGTGAAGTTAGACTGGAAGAACCTGAAAAACTGTTGAATAGTTGGTCACATGCGGCTCCTGTTTTGTGCACGGTGCTTCAAGCTTAATGAATCTACGACTGCCAGGGTTCGAAGACAGTTGCTACAAGTTCATGCGACAAGTGTAGGCAAGGCGTTCGCTAAGGGGCATTTCGCATATTCTTTTGCCAGGTCCCTTCATTGGGTGGCGCCTTGAGTTTTGCTTTGTTGAATCCATTCGAACCATCCTTACTTGTGAATGAATCTTTGTGATGTTCTGGTTTTTCTCTTGATTATTGGCTTGCACAGAAACAACTCATGTCGGTTAGAATGATATAAATTGATATAGTAATCTAAAACTGAACTAGGTAACAAGCCACGCACAAAATCTCGGGCGCTCGCCTGTTGAAGTTCTCTTTTGCACAAAAATTTGTCATTTTCTAGCATTTTGACTTCTGACAATTGTGTCTCGCTCCTTAATGCCACTGCACTGACATTCGTACATTGGTTCTTCTCAACTTGATATAGAAGTTGATCATGTTATGTCCTTAATTTGTTCATCTTCACGACTAATTTTTTCACTTGCCGCTAGAGATTTGAAATTGCTAGGTTTGTCTTCCATTGATGATTAACAATGATTTTTTGAAGTTTAATATTGTTTAACGTTAGCTTGTAGATCTTTGCTTCCAAAATAAACAAGATCTTTATCCATAGTGGCTTCATCTTGGTCATCCATTGATTGCATCATCCTGTACACAAATGTTTTTAATTCCGATATCTCTGCGGATATATTCGTTTGAGGTGCCAACCTTGTGCAATCTGCGGGTTTAGTTCTGAGAATTGAATGAGCAGGCACTTTTGGTCTTCTCCTCAATAATTCTCCACACCTCATCATGATACATATTTTTAACTGATATATAAGTAGAGATATTCAACATTCTCCGCTCCTACATCATCATGACCTCGATGAAAAACTCAATCAATGTGTATTCTGCAAACCAACGATTTTGACGCTTTGGAAGAAGTCATATAAAATGCGTGTAGTACTCATACATTATCTCCTCAGGTTACTCTATATCCCACATATCTCCTTTCTAATTTGAGTGATCCTAGCAGCTGGAAAGTATTTCATTAGAAACTTACCCTACATTTGACTCCATTTAGTAATAGTACCTTCAGGTTTAAATGTGATCGATCTGCTCGGCCAGTTTCATTATGGTACACATTGAACTCCGTTAGATGTCTCTATGAATCTCTCCCGATGTCCCTTAAAATTTAAAAACTGGTGTAAAAAACTACTCCTAATTTTAGTTAGCATCTTCGTCAATGTTGGGTTAAATGCATAAGGACATATCATTAAAGGTTCGAGCCTTTAGCTCACTCATTTTCCTCTGTCTAAGTGGTGCTTGTGCTCCCATATTCACTTCCCCTCTTGCTGCAATCTCCTCTAATGACTAGAACTTAGTAAAATATAAAATCTCCATCTACAAACAGTGGATCAATACACTAGGTATATTGTAAGAACGTTAGTAGAACTAAGCAGTGAAAATCACGGAGGCAATTTATGATTTTTACATTTTTTTTGCTGCGTTCTTTGTGAGTTTACTCTCCCCGATAGTGACACTGATTTGATAAGACCGTCGTTGAGTGTCTTATATAAATAAAAATATAGCCTCTACCAAAGTAGTAAGTTACGATCAAATCCACTAGGTCAGGGAACTTGCAAAGTTAGTGACTAATAAAAAATAAAATACAAAGGTTGGGGAGGTGGGTTGAGATTAGAGTGGAAACAATTACATTTTATAAAAGAAGAAAATTAGTACACAGATGCGTAACTCAGGTGACTGACTTTTGATTATTTTGATAATTGATTCTAATAATAAAGTCAATTAAACTAAAATCATCAAAATATACGACCTCACGCTCTAGAATCCAAGTAGCGTTAAGATTTATGTATATAGCTTGATTCTTGACACTGATCCAAGTAGTGTTAAGATTCATCTCTTTAGCAAGTCCTTATACGTATTTCTAAGTATCTCTGTTATAAATCCATTTGGAATCAATTGAAAGATTGGACTTATAGTTGATAAGAATCAAAAACATGAATTTGAGTCAATTTAGAAAAGTCTATTACACACCGACTTTTTTTGCTCTTCCATTAGAAATTCTTCAAGAATTAGACTTCGACTCCTCTTAGGTTAGTGTATATCTTTTTTTCTCTAATGTATCACTTTGAAATTGAATATCCGTTGTGAAAGTTATGACTCCCAAAATTGCCAAGTTCTGCTGACCCCATTTTAGGAAACAATAGTGTGTCACACGCTATAAATGATCCACAACGCTCGGCCGTGCGTGCACCCGATTAAAAAGTCAGCTGCTTAGTTTCTTTTTTTAATGGTAACAGGTGTTTACTCCTCACCACGTCACCGCATGTGGTGCAATCCTCAACGTGGAGTGATTTTTGGGTGGATTGTGTCCACCACGTGGCTGTGGACACCACCAATGGGGAGTCGCCACGTGACGCGTTGGAAAGTCAAAATTACACGTGGCGATTTATCATTGGCTTGAATTTTTTTTTTGACTTTTCAACACGCTACGTGGCGACTCCCCATTGGTAGTGTCCACCCATGAATCTCTCCTCAACATGTAGTTGTGCACTTGGCCATATAGTGACTTTTGTCTTTCATTTTAATTTTGCCATTTTTTTTATCAAAAAACTCCATTTCAGCTTTTTTTTGCATTAAGACTTAAAATCGCTCTGTAGTACGTAAACTAAATAAAATCATAAGATCCAACTATCAAACGATCAAAAAATTAAGAATAAAATGAACCAAATAGTTTAGTTACATCAACCTACTTACTAGAAGGATCTTGAATTTGAATTTAAATCATTGTGATCGACCAGATCCATTGTGCAAACTAACACTAACTAAAAAAGTTGGATTGAAGGTTATGGATGTATATTCTTCAGCTTGAATTTGTTTTAGTGTGATTGTAGCTGGTCATTGTTATGTACTTATGCCTGTAGGTGGAGATCACACCGATTCATCCTTTGGTGTTAGAAGAGCACCAAATAGACCACATAGTGCGCGCGATTGATGTCCCGTATCCCACTAATTCATCCTTCTGTGTTAGACGAACACATAACAGATCACACGATGAGCACAGATGAAGCAGGTTGGGGGAGACATTGAAGTCGATAATAGAAGGTCCAGAGAATGGAGAAATCAGAGATTCGAAGCAGATTTGGTTGGGAATGAGATGAAGGGGCACTCCAGCTAGATGAGATTCAGCACGGAGCTGACTCAATCAATTTTACTGCTCCCGCTAGATTTCATGAGCCAGTTTGTGAGAGTATTTAGTTTTTAGCCGAACCAATTTTTTTCAGAACAATAACGGAACTGAAATGTATGATTAATTAATCTATCAGTTAGCTAAACTAATTGGTTAAATATTTAAAATCGAAGTAATATTATTTTCATATTATTAATTTTAAAATATTTTAAAATTTTGATGTAATTAAATTATGAAATTAAAATATTTCTTAAAGATAAACAAAATTAAACTCGCATGCATCACTTTCATTAAATTAGCCGAATAAATTAAATAATAATTCAGTTTTAAAAAAATTCATTGACAGTAAAATTAGCAAAAATAAATTAATTCAATTGGACTATTTCAATTGAGAAATCAATTTTTACCAAATAATGCGCTCCCCTATTGACCCAGAACACAGAATACTGATCACCCCCAGCTGGATGGATTTCTTAAGGCATCTCCATCTAGGGTTCATAGAGAGGTTTATGACTGAGTATAAACCTTACTTTGCAAGTTCATTTCGATGTGGGAAGCGGTTCATGACCTTCTGACGTTACACAGTATCACACAAATGATGCGTTTCATGAACAATATATGTGGGTTTGTAGTTTAAAAGTAGGGGTTAGTGGATATAGGGTGACACCTTATGTAAGTTATATGAGGGATCGTCAAATTAACATCGTTTCACTTAATCTTTATTTCATTTTAATATTTTACGATATTTAAGCCATAATTTTAAATACCATAAAACCTTTAAATCATAAAAATAAAACCCTAAACCCTAAAATCTAAAAACCCTAAATCCACGTGTCCATAAACCCTAAAACCCCCCTAAAATCATAAAATCATAAAAATATGAAAATTCTAAAACTTTAAAACTCTAAAACTAAATCACCCCAACATATTATAATCCTAAAACCTCCTTAAACTTAAAAAAGAAAGAAGCAAAAGTATGTATTTTTGTCCGATCTCTTATTTAATTTATTTAAGGTGACACCTCTTATCTCATTTTTTCTTAAAAATATTTTATAAAGTCTATATTTTAAACGACGTTTTATGATTAAAAACATCGTATTAGATTGTAATTAAGGGCTCTAGGCAAAATTGAGTGAAGGGCCCAACGAAAGTGAAAAATGAGGGAAAAAATTGAGTGATGGCCCCACCAAAGTAAAAAATCAGCGAAATAATAACTAATCTATAAAGAAAATCGAACTGAAAACCTTTTATTAAAATAACTTGTTTACTTCCACTATACTACCTAGTCATGTTGTTAATAAAGCTACAAAATAATATATATTTTCATAACAATTCGGGGCCTCATATATTTATTGGCCTTGTGTCGTCGTCCATATGGGCCATACTATAGGGCCGGGCCTATAGGCCGAACTTTTATGACGCTTTAACTTAAAAGCGTCTTATATGCTTGTAATTAAATATTAATTATATTTATTGTATTAATTATTTAAATAATTAATATAATATGAAAAAATTCTAAGTGAGCTCATGTGCAGACTGATATGAAATGTGTATTTAATATGATTGGAGAGTTTATTAAAAAAAAATTATAAGAATATTGAATTGGTATGAAACAAATTTTATATGACATGTCACGAACTTATTTTTCAAATTTATTAAATAGAGATGTAGTCACAAAACCGTAGCTGTTGTGCTGATCTAGTCATAACTTGAACCACATGAACTTGGTTTGTTGTTGATCCAAAAAGATTTGAGTTTGAATTTCGTACATCAATGAAGTGGGTTTGTTAATGGATTGGAATTATGAATAATAAAATTATGTTGTTTTATGTGTGTTTAAAACGATGTGATGAAATGATAAAAATTATTGAATTATATATATATATATATATATATATATATATATATATAGGGAGTGGATCAAATGAAAATCGATTTGGATATGTAAATTGTGGACTGATAATATCCTTTGATCTTATATCAACCAACGGTTATGATTATATTTATTTTATTATTTGAATTAATATAGTAATCCCTTAATTTTAGCACCTAATCTATCATCTCTCATATGTTAACATATTCTACGGGCTTTAATTTTTGAAAAGATCATCAACACTAATATTTTCCCTAATCTATGCATCTCCACAAAACAACACGGAAAAGAGAATTTCTCCATCTCCACATCAACCCAAAATCACTCACCACCTCTATCTCTCCTATCCCCCCCATGACATCATCACTCGCCAGATGTCTCTGCACCGCCACATTATATCTGCTTCCGATTGTCCACCGCAATGTCTTATCCGCGTCCGGCCCTCCTCTTCTCAGGCTCTAAAACCCTAAATCGACCATCTCCAGTCATCAACACCCAAGATCCAGATCGAAATTACTCAATAATCTCGTTCGAGCAATCCTCATCTTTCTCTGACTTTAACTAAATGTTAAATATATATATATCATGTTTTATAAATAAAGTTATAAATGTTATGACTTTAACTAAAATTTAAATAGTTTAAATCGTAAATAAAAAAAATGATATTTTAGAATCGCTCTTGTTTGTGAGATGTGCTTCTATAAAATAATGAGACAAAAAAACTAGCCTCTAGTACATTAACGGT
>NQLW01000395.1:249010-261242 GCA_002312845.1 Kalanchoe fedtschenkoi | reverse complement strand
ATAAGCTAAGAACCCATTTCTTTATCTTTGTGCAGAGGAGCTTCCGCAATACAGCACTCTACGTGTCCCTAAAATCCGGACCATCTTCGGTGTGGTTGGGATGTTGAAGCTTCTGGCAGGTTAGAATTGGCTTATAGAAATTGTGAAATGCTAAAATTCGTTATTGTACACTCCAATTAAGTGATTCAAGTTTGTGGATATGGTAGAACATTTTTTTTTCCACATATGGAGATTTCTTCTCGCCTACTTATTTTAATTCTGTTTCTTTTATTGTAAGTAATCCACTAGACAACATTATCTAGATTTAAGTGCAGTGAAACTGGTACATGACATCGATAACTTTTAAAAGAAACAAGTTCCTAGGGAAGTCCTAACATTTGCTGCCATTGTGTTCTATTTTATGCATTCAAAGTATATCGCAATCGCAAGGCTTCTGCTGGTCTTGTTTCTTCTGGCTAGCAAATTTTCATATCAAAGTAATATATATCTAATGATAGAACATCATTTCTTGGATATTATCCATAGCAATTTTCTTCCTAAAGGGCAAATGTTCAATGGAAAACCTGAAAATGATTGTAGACAGTAGTAGTAAACTAGTAACCAAATTTGTGACGTTAGGTATTATATTGCTTCAAAGATGAAGGTGGTCTAATAGCATTTCATGTTTATTGAGGGGCTGTGTTATGCATTAGATTGGTGCTCAGTAGTATTCCTCTAAATAACACAGAAACCTTGGTGGTGGACTTGCTTGTGAACATGCAATTTAGTCAAGTAGTTTCCAGCTATGGTTAACTAATTCTGTCTGTTTATTATTTATTACGCTGCCTATCATCATCACAATAGGTTTCAGTTAACTGACTCTAATTGTTGACGTTAAGTAATTACACATTTGAAACCTGACTTCTTATATTGACGGTTTTAGTTATATGCGTATAATATTATTTTTTTCGTCTATGACGTAGGCTCATACTTCATAGTCATCACCGAACGTGAATGTGTTGGATCATACTTGGGACATCCTGTCTACAAGGTCTCATCCTTGAAGACTTTTCCCTGCGACCATTCTCTACAAAGCACTCCTGTTGAACAGGTTAAATTTAACTTCCTTTCATTAGGATTTTTTGATATGACCAGTTTCGGACTATAGGATTTGACATTTGTATATAATTTGCAGAAGAAACTAGAGTCTGAGTTTACTGCTCTGCTGCATGTAGCTGAGAAGACACCTGGTCTGTATTTTTCATATGATGTCAACTTAACGTTGAGGTGAACAATTTTTCTTTGTTTCTTTTTCAGAATTTATATTATTACCGATAAAAAGGATTGGTAAATGTTTTATCTACGTTTTTGTCTTAATATTTTCTGGTTTGAAACAGGCCATTTTTTCCCTATCTGTTCAGACAATTTTTTATCATAATCATCCATTCTTATTATGCTTATGTTCATATGTTGCAGTGCCCAAAGGTTGCATGATTTGGGAGATGAGTCAAAGCTACTTCCTCTTTGGAGACAGGTAAATGTTCGGCCTCCTCTTTTCAATCTGCTCGTTCAGTTCAGTGTAAGAGTGATCTGCGTAGTGTGGTTTTGATAGAAAATCCCCATTCATCATCATGTTAGTTATCCAGAATAATCATACTTGTGGATAATGGTTTTGCATGTTTGTAAGTGATAATCATTTTCGTTGATTGCAAATTTCTTTCAAAAAAAATCCCTATTCCATCACATTTAAAATATTGTACATTTCTCGTGGCTGTTCATTCTTTTCTAACAGGCGGATCCCAGATTTTTATGGAACAATTATATGCTGGAAGTATTCATTGACAATAAGGTTTGATTGTTGACAAGATTCATCAGTAATTGGTACTTGATGAGAAATAGAAGCTGACTTTTGTGAAATCTTCATTGCAGCTTGATCCCTACTTGCTTCCACTCATACAAGGGAATATCCTTTGACCGTGTGGATCAGATTTTTTGCCATGTCAACTTATTGCATCTTGAGAATGGCACTAGTTTCTTTGCATGATATAATTCAAAGTTTTCCTTAACCAATCATCACGCTTTCAGAATTTTCAATCAGCCATTGGTAAAGACATACTTGATGTGACGCTGATCGCCAGAAGATGCACTAGGAGAATCGGTACCTTAACCTATCATTATCAGAATCTGGTGGATCTTGATGTTCTATGTTTTTTTATTTTTTATCTTCCTGAAGCAAATTTCTTTCCCCTTTACTGACAGCATAAATCCTATCATTTAAAAATCTAGTTTCTAATCGACATCTTTTTTTAAAGGCACTCGAATGTGGAGAAGAGGTGCTGATCCTGATGGCTATGTTGCTAATTTTGTGGAAACTGAACAGATTTTACAATTGAATGGATATGCAGCTTCATTTCTTCAGGTTGTAATTCTGGGGGTAACCATCAGATGTTTTTCATCAATAAAAACAAGAAAAGGAAACCATCAATGTGCATTGAATTATTATTTAAAAATCTGCGCACACTTACATGTTCTGCTCTTGTAAATGATGCTCTATTCAGGTTAGGGGATCAATTCCTTTTCTCTGGGAGCAAGTTGTTGATCTGACCTACAAACCAAAGTTTGAAATTTTAAAACAAGAGGAGGCAGTAAGTAAAATGCAACCTCCGCATTCTACTGTTTCTTATCGTTGTGCGTACTGATGTTCTTTTCATCTTGCAGCCTAAAGTGCTTGAGCGCCATTTCCTGGATTTGAGGAAAAAATATGGGTCTGTCTATTCCGTTGATCTTGTTAACAAGGTGTGTTGTCAAAATTTGCTCCCTCAAATTTTTATCAACTTATCAATTGTGCTGTTCAAAATGTTCCGTCGTTCTTTCTCTCTATGAAAATCATTATATTCATCAAAATAAAAAACAACATTTTGGCATTCATCAGTTAACATTCCAAATGCAAATGTTGCTCACATATTTAGAAATGACTGGAAAGCCGGAAATTTGGTTGAAATAAATATACCTTGTTGCTCGGAATAGAAGCGGGGCCACGGTTGATAAATTTTTTATTTGAGTATTTTGCCCAGTGACTTCAACTTATGACTTTGTTGTTTGAGCGCTTGTTTGCATCCATCACACATGGCTGCAAAATTCTCTCCAGCGAACAACCTTTCTTTTATTCTCTGCTTATAAGGATGTTGCTACGTGATACTTTATTCCATTTATTATCCTCAACCAGCACGGAAGCGAGGGACGTTTAAGTGAAAAGTATGCTGGAGCCATAAATCATATTGCTGGTGATGATGTAAGGTAGATGAAGCCAGAACCTCGTATGTTATGTATGTCTTTCTCTTATATCATACCTAATGCTCATTCCTCAATCCTCAGATACTTGCACTTTGATTTCCATCGTATTTGCGGGCACGTCCATTTTGAGCGTCTCTCCATCCTTTATGAGCAGATAGAGGATTTCCTCAAGAAAAATGGGTAAGACTTGATCAACAATTTTTGTGGTATTCTCTGCAGCTACCTAATCGGAGGTTATGTTAAATGATGTAGCCTATTCTATTGTTGTTTTTCATTCATAATCTGTTATCAATTTGTCTCCAAAATAATATGAAAGACTCCTTCTGTCAGTTAAATGAAAGCATAAGGTCAAAATGTTACAAATGTAATACATAAAGCAACAAGTTGACACCTGCATTATTAGTGACGAGGGAAGTCAAGAATTCTCAAAATGAACATAAAAAACAATAATAGATAAAAGACAAGAGAATTTGTCACTATTTGAATTACAGTTTCTCTGCTATGAACAGTCCATCCTCTTTCTACATGGTCATTAATATTAATGGTGTGATGTCAGTTAACAAGATTCAGCCCATGACTTACACTTGTTGCAAGTCTCGACTCGTGACGTAGACATTTTATTTTATCTATGACTTTATAAATTAAACTATTTTTTATTTTCGTTGAGATGTTGGATATAAGGTGGCATCTTATATAAGTTTCATAAGAGATTAGGCAAAACAACGCCGTTTTGCTAATCCTTTTTTTTCCGTTTACGGGTATTTAGGAATACACCTTAAACATCCAAAACTCTAGAAACTTAAAAAACTAAACCTTCAACCCTAAATCTAAAACCCCATACCCCAAGTGTACGGAGACCCTAAAATATGAAAATTTCAAAATCCTAAAACATTAAAACTATAACATCCAAGAACTTTAAAAACTTTTAAATGAGACAAAAAAAAGAAGCAAACGACGTAGTTTTTCCCGATCCCTTATCTAATTCATATAAGGTGTCATCTCACATCCGTTTTTCATAATTTAAATATATGAAAGGAGTAGGAACTTAAATTTATAAAACAAAATACAATCTATTACTAACGATACACTAATGATAAAAATAATAATAATAATGTTATTTTGTATTATATTTTGAATATTCAATTGATAATACATTCCAAATATTATATCAGTATGAACATTGAACCAAAATTAAATAATTTTTAATGAGTAAGTGTAATTTGATTAAAAAAGGCCATATTAATATTATAAGGAAATTCACTTCAAGTAAGAGGGACGTTATATTGGTTAAATTTGCATTATAATCGGAAATAGGCGAATATTTATCTATGATTCTACGCATTTATTAGAAAAGAAAAATCTGTTGAAGTATATGAATAACTTATAACAGAAATAGCCATTGGCGTATGTTTCATTTCATTACAATGAATTATGAAGTCATTTTAGTGTCTTTTTACATCTGAAACTCATATAGTTTGCTTTGTTGGATTGATCAGATACCTTTTAATAAATGACAAAGGCGAGAAAATTTTGGAGCAGTGTGGTGTTGTGCGGACCAACTGCATTGATTGCTTAGATCGCACAAATGTTACCCAGGTAGGTCAAAAAATTTCATCTCCATTTGGTTTTGGCCCTTGGACACTTGATCCATTCATTCTGGTTTGTGAGGCACACAACTTTGAAGATTTCTGTTCTCAACAAATTTTTTCATGGTTTAGTTTCCAGCATTTTTTTTATGAAATGGAATGTAAACACTACAGCTCTCTTCAACACAACAATATTCCTTATAGTTAGATAGATACAATAACTTAATTGATTTTCAGGCGCCTCTTATGGTGAATTAGTACTTGGGTTTGTTATAATATCTATCTGAAAATCCAAGTTCCATCCGCTGAAATGCAAAACGTGGTTGCAGAGCATGATTGGTCGCAAAATGTTGGAAGCTCAATTAAGGAAGATTGGTGTTTTTGGGGAGGAGGAAACTATAAGCACCCATGCTAACTTTGATGAAAGCTTCAAAGTTTGTAAGCACTTGGATACTGTAATAGTATCATTTAAATGTTCATCATTAATAGACGATTCTGGATTTGTTCTTATATCTTCCTCAAATTTGTAGTGTGGGCAAATCATGGTGATGAGATCAGCATTCAATATTCAGGAACTCCGGCTTTAAAGGGAGATTTCGTTAGGTATGTATGTGGTTCACCTTTTGGGTTGCTTGGCTACACTACATTCTAGGTTGCAGATTTAAATTGAATTGTAGAAATATAAAAATTTGGACTACTATCCTGAAATCAAATTGTGATGCGATGGATTTTTCCTAATTCAAATTGCTGTAGCATGAAAATATTTTTGAATTCAAGCTAAATATCAAAAGATAGGAGCATAAAATATATCTTGTAGTACATGTTATTTCACTGTTTTACAATTTTGTTTAACGCTTAAGATAGAAGGAACATGGATTCTAATGGATTTGAGGAAGTATGCTGCATTGCTTGAATCTTGCTTTGTTATGCTTGTATGTGTAGATATGGACAACGGACAATTCAAGGAATATTGAACGATGGGTTCAATGCACTCGCACGTTACTACTTTAATAACTTCTCAGATGGAACAAAACAGGTTGCATTACACATTTTCTTAATTTATTCCCTCTACTTTCTGTTTGGCGTAGTTCTTCAAATATGTCTTATCAGGAAGAGACTCCGTTTATCTGGTTTCGATACACTTTTCTTCTATTTTCAAAAGTTTTCTATAAAAGAGATCTTAGTTACAATCAATACTAATTTGTGTTCGTAAATCCAGTGTTGGACCAAAACTGTCGGTACATGACAACAGTTTTACCTTAACCGGTACATGCATGAATTAGGAAATATTTTTCTTACGCTTATAGGAAAAAAAGAAGTCGCGTGCGTTTTGACCCACACCGTTCGTACTTGCTTTTGATTTATGACTCCCAAACCTATGCTTGCATTGGAAACACTTCCCATAGTACTAGTTTCCCTTATGAGTCAGCTACTGAGGTTTATATAATAATTTAATGTTGTTTGTATGTTATCAATGTCAATTGTCATCATCATTATGTAATTCTTCAGGATCCTTTCTTCTCAGCACTACAAATTTGTGTCACCACCTTAATATCTTTTTATGCTGAACCAATTTCTTTTTGTGGTGACACGTGAAGGATGCAATTGATCTCTTGCAAGGACACTACATAGTTTCTGTCAGTCGAGACATATCACCGCCAACAGGAAAGGGGGGCCTCGAGGCTGTAGCGGTAAGTACAATTCTAATAATGGCTAGTATTGTCTGAGGTGTTCGTATTTGGAATGCTCGTCTAATTTCACTTTTTGCCTCAAGTTCAACTCTTTTGCTTTCTCTTTTGCTTGTTGTATTTGGTCACAACTCTTTGTAATGGTTGTTCGTGAAGCGTATAACAGCATATGTCAGATATGAAACAGCATTAACACTTCGTCATTATCTTGAACTTCATGGTTGCCAAGTGTATCGTGTGTATAATTGGCCGATATTTTCTAGTGATCATCACTCCTTTTCTAACTCTGTTAATAATTATTTGTTTCTGTTGATTTACAGTCTTTCCCGGTGGCGTTTTCTTTGATACTAATTGTATTCTTTTTGGCAATCATGTCACTGAGGCGATGTAAGTTTATTTTTTCCCTTTTTATTTAGGCTTCCATTGCAAGAACAAGTTTTCTTCTTCTTCCTTACCACATATAAGTATGGTAGAGTTGTTGATCTGTATATGCAAAAAAATTGTTTATTTTGTTTTGGAACATCCTTTATTAAACATTTGTCATTTCTGCAGCTCAATATGATCTCAAACACCTGGTCTTCTCATTTATATGGGCTGGCCTGACTATAGCACTTACAACTTTTGTTAGAGCAAATGGACGTATGTTCTGTAACCGTCCACGTTTACACAAACCTCAGCGCTGATACGCTAGGTAACTAACTTGACATGTTTCAGATTTTCTACGGGCAAGTTTGTGAGAGAAATGTGGTTTCATTTGAATATTTGATCTGGATCTGAACCTCGTTTTTCAGATAGTTCATACCGATGCTTTCCATGGTTATTGGAACCACTTGTGTTTGGTTCTCATAAACCATGTGTCGTTCATATTATGCCTAAACCTTGTTTGTCCGCTTACATGTATATTTTATCCCACATTATATGGGCATTGACTGGAAATAGTCTGTAAGTAGTTTTTTTATCCAAATATAAATTGTATTCAAGCAAAAGAAAAATATCATGCTTCTGAAACACCTTTCTTCTCGTCGCATTAGACTCCCAAGTTGTGCAATGGGTTTCTATATCGTAGGCCTTGCTCCATTGGAACAGAAGACGGAGTTCCACCCTACAGAAACTGATCCCTGCTAAAGCATCCTATAACTTCTTAAATATGTCTGATAAAAAACCAAATCATGTGCTCAATCAATCACTCGATGGCGTTGCAAATACAAGTATTGGACGTTTCAGAAGTCAATTCTGTGTACGCTTGTCACCGATTCAAGGTTTAATGAACTCTCAAAATGTGGGTTCTAACTCACTTATTTAATCTCCATGAAGTTTGAATTAGCTCAATGTGAATGGAGCTTGCTCTTGCTGCCCACTGCAGACTCATTCATCTCATCTCAAAATGAATAGACAGGAGATGGTTGAAATAAGAGAGGAAGACTTTTTTTTATTAAAAAAAAGTTGGGAAGTGAGAAAGATATTTAGAAGAGAATAACAGAAAATTCAGAAATTTCTCAAATGTTGACTCTTAATATTATGAGTGATTACAAATGACTGCACATATGAATATTTACACTATTTATAAGAAAAATAGACGATTAAGATGCATTTCATCAAACAATTATACATGAGGACTCTAGAGAACTCATATTTGCTAACATTTCATTTAGCTGGTATTACCGACTAACTTACCTGCTAAAACAGTCTCCATGTTTGGTAACAAGTATATGATAAGAGGGTATTATTAGTAGAGGGATAAATAATACCATCAATTAGAAAGACATTATTAATCTTGATTCGCAAGGATAAAATTTATATTTTGAATTATTAATACTTATTTGTCTGTTGTACCAAACATGTTACATCAGTATTAATAATCCTATTTCACTTTTAATACCCACTACCAAATGTGACCAATGGTATGTTATATGCTAAAAAAACCTTCAAAATTGATTAATTCTGTAAGAAAAACTATCTGAAGTTGTATTATATCATCGAGGATGTTAACTTAACACTTGTAAAGCGGTAAGCAAAGGTCGATCTACAAGGATAAATGATGCCTAGAATATTAGTTAGAATAGTTAAAAAAAATAAAAATACAAGTTTTTTGGGGGTTTAGAATTTTTGAAAGATTGATGAAAATAAAATAAGAAGAAAAAAAGAAAATACATAAATATTACAGACGATTCTCAAAACTTAGGTTATAGTATTGTGACTCGGGTTAATCATCAATTGAAAGGATATAATTCACTTCATTAATGAAACTCAACAAAATATACGCTCCCAACAAATCAATTACAAAGCACAAAAAATTAGTTCTACTCTATAATCATCTTACTGCTCATGATAACTTATATATAGGTCATCATAAAAATAAAATATACGTTTTAAAACTTTATGTACATATTAGTGATGCAATTTGCATTAAATGTTATGATAGATAGTTAGGGAATATAGATCAACCTTTATTGATTTAGATGCTAAAAGTTGAATGAATTTCGTGGATGCCCTTAGGCTAAAAGATATTTCCATATTTACACACAAAAACCTAAAATATGCACAATTTTTTACAACTACATTTTACACATACTATGACGGTTACATTAGACGACGCTTAGATATAAGATGGCACTATTGTTGCATAAGTGTTGTCTTAAGTTAAAGGGTTTCATAGCGTGTCATTTTCAAAAATTAACACGGTGCTGTTGAAACATAAGCGGCGTAGTAAATATACCTTCACTTTAGACGACACTTGTGGGTGACAAGCACCATCAGTAAGTTATACGTTTAATGACGTTTGTTTTTCATAAGCATCTTTAAAAGTGTTAATATTATAGACGAGGTTTGTGCTCCATAAGCGATGAAAAAATTTTTGCTTCAGATGACGCTTATGGATAACAAGCACAGTATAAAGTTACATTCAACAGGTCTGCACAACTATCCATACCTTTGCAAGTTACCACACATTGACACGCAACAAAAAAGTTGTTGAAAGTTAAAAAAATGCACGCAAAGGTATTTTTATCAATCATTTATTACATGGTGTCAATCAAGAGTCTCACACATTCAATACTCACACACAATATAAATACATATTTAACAATCACTCTTCAACACTTCAGCTAAACATGCATCTAAACAAATATGATGAAGTTCTGCAAGATCATATATGAGCGAAGAGCACCTTGAAAAATTGCATATTCTCTTTTCAATTAATTAGACATTTTTTTTATCATTAATCACTCTACATTCGTGCAAGAGCTGACCACTGACCTCATAACAGCCCACGCGCTGCCTTTTTGAATGTCGTCACCCTAAAAATATTGACCTGAAAAATATGGAGTGTGTCCATAAGCAGGTGGGATGGTCAGTTGTTCTTATGTGATGGCTGGCCGAGGTTTGCATCCGACCTCGAATTGGCCTTTACAAAATTCCCCTTCTTCACTACATAGAGCAGGAGAAAAAGTTTAAAGTTAGAGTGTTTGATATGTGAGATTGATTACCCATCAGAGGCGATGTTTGAGAGAGCTCAGTTGCGAGTACTACTCGAGGACCAACTATTTTTGTGATATCTTCATCAGATTCTGATGAAGATTAGAATAGCTAACTTGCTCTCTCAATGTATTTGAACTTTGAACAGTTCTAAAACTTTGTTTTCTATGATTGAAAGTATTTTTATATTGTTTTTGTTCCTTAATAATTCTTGTCCAGTGGTAAACAAACCAAACACATGCATTATAGTTCCCGACATTCTCATATTAGATTATATATAAATTATGAATTACAATTTATAGTCACACACATAAAAAGATAAGCGACAATTCAAATGGTCCTCCTAAATTGGTGATCAAATCTCGTGTCTTCTAAACTGACATCTATTCCCTTTTTATAATACAACATTCCGATATATATTTTTACACATATTGAAGTTCGCTAAAATATGACTGGGCTGACTTTAACTTAAATAAATGCAATTTATGAGATGATTTTAAGAAAAGATGATTTACTTGATGAATTCTTCTGATTGTTGATTGATTTAATATTTTGAATGAGGACTTACATGCGCACCTCCATCATCCACATCTACAAACAAAAGTACATGTTTCAAGATCAAATTTAATTGAAATAAAAAAAATATAATTCAAATAAAATAAATTTATTAATAATTCAAATAAAATCTCATTTGAAAAGTTGGACTGAACACTATATATAATTTAATTGAAATAAGCTGAAATACTGATTAACTCTGTCTCCTCATTCCCAGAGACTGTCAAACAGGAATCAGCTTCTGGTTCACAATCACAATCTTGTGCCTCCACAGGGCCGATCCTATTTCTGGAGATCTGATTTTCATTTGGTTTTTTCATCTCCGTGCAACACAGAGGCAATAAAATCAATTTGTTCCCGCTGGCAAGTTCCTGTTTTTGTAACTTCTTTTTTGTTGTTTCCTTGTTACAACCTTCTATTGTTGAAACTAATCAAACCCCAAATCTCAACATGTAGTATTTCTTTTGCAGGAATATGCTGGGCATGAGAGCAGTGAAGAATCTATAGAAGCTGCCTTTGAGACATTTTTGATGGACAGTTTTTGGAAGAGGAAGAAGTCTAAGATTCACTTGAAAAACAAACTGAAAAACAAGTAGAAGCGTCTCCAACATGGGTCAAAAATCTTCTGAATTTTGTGGAACTTCCGCCAAAAGAGGTTCTCTTCAGGAGACTGTTCCTCTTTGCATTCATGGGTGGTTGGAGTATTATGAATTCTGCAGAAGGTGGACCTGTATTTCAGGTTTGTTTTCGTATCTCAGCCTATGCGTGCTACCAGTCTTAATCTGCATTTTGCTCTCATCTCCAGCTATTCAAATTTCCACTTCTTTGTTTTGCATGTCAGCATTTGTGAGCTTTTAATTGAAAATGCAATCCAATGCAGGTAGCAGTTTCTCTGGCTGCTTGCATATATTTCTTGAATGAGAAAACAAAGAGTGTAGCAAGAGCTTCCATTATTGGGTACGTTTTGCATCAGTAAACACACTTATGAATAGACAGATGAACATATGTAATGTATTAAGCGAAAGTTACAAAACCCATTTGTATTTGCAGATGTGGAGCCCTGCTGGCTGGTTGGGTGTGTGGCTCTTTCACTGTTCCAATGATCACTTTAGTTCTACTTCGGCCAACCTGGTATTTAGAATGAATGCTGTATGATTTTGTGTGTTAAAAACAGCTCTCCATTAACTAGCTTTGCCGAAGCTTTTTGTACTTTTTTCATTGAACAGTAGATGGTGAGAATCGTCTGAAGGGCTTCCAGTGTAATCTGAGAATGATGTTGGGCTCAGGGAAGCCTCCTCCTTCATGTGACGAAACTCCTGCGGGACAGGTGAAGGGATATGAGATGTTCGTATTTGCTCTATCTCAAACATTACTTGTTTCATTGTAGGCCTGAGCTTTCCGCTCAAGTTCAAGCATCTTCTTGCAAGGGCAGCAAGTCCTATAATTTCATCCCTGTTTCCCTCCCTTGCCACTCTTTCATCAATAATGTCAAACAAGGAATCTTCCTCCAAATATGAAATGAAAAACGCAGCTTAGTTCTTCTCCTCTTGCCCTGCTCGTGACATGATTGGTCTTTCTCCTGTTAAAAGCTCAGCTAGAACAACCCCGAAGCTGTACACGTCGCTCTTATCTGTGAATTGGCTTGACTGAAAGAAT
>NQLW01000395.1:229132-243748 GCA_002312845.1 Kalanchoe fedtschenkoi | reverse complement strand
TTTTTCCCCTCTTCTTTCATTCCAAATACTTTCTTCCCTATTCTCTACCAACTCTGAAATAAAGCCTAAGTTTCAATTCAAAATCCATTTTGAATACGTTTTTAAAATGGTCAATGTTCTAAAGTTTTTTCTTAACTTTATAAAAATTCAAAATGAATTTTGCACAAAGTTTGAAATAAACTTAGAAAAATTACGAAATGGGATATGGACTATCCTCATTATAACAATCACGTTATCACTTTCCAATTTTAAGATTCACGGTTATTTAGAACGTAGAGATTGTTGTGTAATAATTAAATTTATAATTACAACCTATAATTATTATTTACAAATTATAATTAGACTTTAACTAAAAACATAGTTTAATACATTTACATTCTTTTTTTAATTTATTTTTAAATATTTCAAACTCGTTTCATCCTCTCATCAAAATAAGAACTCAATCAATACGTCAAATTTGCTTCATTAAAGAAAGATAAGTGTGTTAGAAAGTGTTTGTAATGAATTATGGAATAGAATGAAAATATTAATCATATGTTGTTCCTATAAATTATTCTATTAACAAAAATAAAATTTTAAAATTCACAGTGAGAGGAGTAGATGAATTTGAAAGGAAAAATTGAACAGAAAATGTAACAAAATGATTTGGTTTTTATAAGATGCTTAATTATAATTTGTAAATAGTAATTTTATGATGTAATTATAAACTCAATCATTACACAACAACTCCTAAACTCAAAATGGAGTGAATTTTAAAATTAGAAAATGATGATCGTAATTTTTAAAAGAAAATAGTATAGACCACCATTTTTTTGTTTTCCCAATAAACTTTTTAAAAAATATAAGAATTGAAAATAATAACTAATGGTTTTAATTTTGAAATAAGGAGTAAGAGTGCAAGCAAAGAGTGAGTGATGTTCGTGGTAACTTATGATGATTGTTACTAGTTTGTTACATACTACCTCGGTCCTTTTTTATATGTTAGTTAATCAAATTTTTTTGTTTACTTTTGCTTGTCATTTAACAAATTTCAATGTGTATTTAATACCAACAATTATTTTAAAACGTTAAACATTAATCACTTCATTATCATAATCAATAAAAAATTCACCACCACTAGTGATATCCACCAATTTTACTTTTTGCACGAATTTTTTTGAAAAATATTAACCACATATTTATTAAATTTATTCAAACGCAAATATTAATTTCATCTTAATATATTTAAATTAACGTTAAACGACACACATCATAGGGCGGAGGAGAAAATAATATTTAAAGTCACTCGCAAAATATCACAAAAAATTTAGCTCTCAAATCTCTGTGTGCTATGTGAAAGTAAGCATCGAAATTAAAAGTATAAATAAAAAGGCGGCTGACCTCGGCATCCATTAGCAATGTAGGGATTCCCTTCGTAGTTGTACGCACTACACCAACATACGGTGAGAGGAGCATTTCCCGGGTAGTAATTGTAGTATGCCATGCAATAGCGACCGCTACCACGCGGACGGCCTCCCGGGTAGTCGCCTCTCTGTATTCCCCATTCAAGGGAAACTGGAACGTGATCCTTATTTTTAATAATGGCGAACGGATCTGATGAAGAGAAATTCGTTTGAAACCATCCCTCGCTTGCCAAGAAAGAGTAGGTGCAAGAAGCAGCAGATGTATTAATGGCGGGTGTAGAAGTAGAAGTGAGGGCGTAAAAAGTGAGGGGGGAAGGAATTGTGGTCTGGCAGCAGTTGATGCCGTAGCAGCCACTAGAACTACTGGGGCTTACGCCTCTGCAAGTCGACGTGCAACCAGCCAACACTTGCTTTTCTCGATTTTTCAGGAGGGTATTCTCGCAACCCACACTCACAAATCTATTGGATTTGGAGCCGAACAGGAAAGGGCTGCCACTTAGGTCGCTGCTGTTCCATGAACTCCCATCTTTACACGTGGAGTAAACTGGGCTGTTAACCAACACGTACGGGATATTCGCCAGACCCTCTAGTGTGATGTTCAAAACCTCCAGGTTGAAGACGCTAAGGAATGGCCTAGAAGAATGAGTAGCAGAGGAGGAGCTGCTGGTGGTGTTACAGGTGATCTCAAACCATGGATTCAGATAACAGTGCCGGTCTCCCATACCAAACGGGTAAGGTATCGTAACATTTCCACACGTTTCGCTGCAGTTGGGTTTTGCCCATGGAAAGTTTGCTGATGCCGCCGATGCTACCAGGCTTGCCAGAACGATCAGCGCCAGCGACTTGCTCAACTCTGTCATTCTGGGACACTGCTACCACCGCTCACACTCCCACCACCCCTATATATATATATCGGATGAAATGAAAATCATTTTGAATTTGTAAACGATGAAGATTAAATCTTTATATCTTTATTATCTCTCTTATTTTTTTATTATTTATTAGGAAAATCATCATATATATCTCATCCATATTTTCTCTCACTTTCATATTTCTATTCTTTCATCTCTCACTCACCATAATCAGCTGCTCCAGCCAAACTCAGTCCTCATCCAAGGCTCCTCGCAAAGCCGCACATCTCACCTAGCCAAAGTCACCTCAATCGGACCAATCCGACACCACTACGAGCCAGATATGAGTAAATCCAGCCCTCCCAACTGCTCAAACATCTGAGCAGCACCTTGAAATAAAATCCAGCAACTATGATTCGTCATATTTGTGTTGCGATGTCACATCGTTTGAAGATAAAAAAGATCCTTAATGGTGCACGATTAGAGGTGCACGGTTTTTCTGAACCAGTTAGTGTGCATCAAATCTCATGTGGATGGCGCACAAGACATTCACCATAGAATGTGTTACTAGCTATGTCCAAAATGAAAAATGATTAAACTTTTTGAACAACATAACAGGTAGGGTGCCGAAGAGGTTCACCATGTTTCTTACCCAAGTCAGTGGATACAGCATCATCCGATACGGGCAGGACTAGGGGAGCTGCTAGAGTGAATGTTTATGCACCATGTAAATTTAGTTTGTGCACCATGTGAAATCAATTTTTGTCCCATTTTAAATTCAAAACATGGCACCATGAAATAACAAATTATGATTAGTTAAATAATAAATCATGATGCATCATAGAAAAATTAGAAAGTTCACCACTTAAAATTAGTAAATGCACTGCCTCATATATTGTGCATCAAATAGTGCATCAGTAAATTAAAATGGACCATCCTAAATTTGTAACATTGTGCACCATCAAATCGCAGTGCACATTAGTTGACCGTGTAGGACAAAGGCGATAAAAACTTTATTTTGTCCCGGACATAAGATTGTCAATTCAATTTTTTAAAGAGGCGTGCAGAAAGTAGGAGTAAACTAAGTGATTTGATATTTCAATGATGGGGTAAAAAGAGGAGAGGATATACTCTAAATTAAAAATTAAATTTTATCACTTAACATTAAAATACAATTAATTAACATGTATTTTTTTAATAAAATTAAAAAATCTGTTGCATTGGTTTAAAAAAGATCAATAATTAAAAATGGTTCACAATTTACAAATTCAAATTAATTTTCACCTATTATATACAATCATCCGACTGACTTTAACTATTCAAGCAACGAGTGGGGTTGGGGGCTGCTTTTACTATGTCCTCTATCTTCTTTTTGAAAAATATATGTAATAATGAAATACAATGAATCAGCTTTTCTCCAAGATGGACATTTTTTTGAAACACCTCCGATTGTAATTGGGTTGAATTTTGTTTAAAGCTGCGTTTGATTTATGGAAAGAAAAAGTTCAAGGAAAATGTGAACAGACTTTTTGTTTGATTTAAATAAAATTAGAGAAGGGAAAATTATATAGAAAATGAAATAAAATTTTTTAACAAAAACAAAGAGAGTTTGATCATTTTCTTGTAATTTTTCATCTCTAACCAAATAAACTAAAATATATGAATTTCATGGAGAATTCACTTTCTTTCACAATTTTCTTTCCATCAAATTTTTCATAATTCAATACACCATTATACTTGATTGAGTTGCTCCCGGTTGAGTTTAGCCAAAAAAAAATGTGATGTGAAATGAACTTTTTTATTTCAATGGTGAGAAATTAATGGGAAAGTATGAAAATATTATTTAAAATAGCAAAATTTTCCTCCTTATTTCCCCTTTTTCTACAAAATTTGTCTAAACCAAGCACACTTAGGGCATCCCCGTTACAGATTTGTGGAGAGATTCGTGTCAAGTCATAATTCGCTTCGCTTTGATGTGGAGACTGGTTTATGCCTCTTTCTGGACACAACACCACTTCATCTTCGGCTGCACAAAACGGTTAGTGAATGGAGCATATATAGCGTTTTTAAGTTAACAGCATTGTATATACTTTATACGGCGCTTTTAATTTAAAAACGTTATATAAAGTATATACCTTCACTTAAAAACAATGTATAAAATGCATATTATATATAACGTTTTTAATTTAAAAACGTCGTATATGGTATGTGCTTAATATCGTTTTAAACTAAATTTAGTGTTAAATTTAATACAAAATTATTATTGTTGGGATGAAATTTTTTATCGTATAAATGAAAAAATAATATGAATTAATAACTATAAAAAATTAAATATTTAAAAAATTTAGAAAATTTTAATTAATATAATATGAAAAATAGAAAAAAAATATAATATGATATGTGGATCTCATGCATAGATATTTCAAAAATTTGTTTTAATGTGAATATTACTTTACGAAAAATATATTTATAACAAATATAAATTAATACGACACAAATTGATCGGATTACAAACATTTTTTACGTTTGTTTTGATATCACTAATAATATCTAAGTTGTATGCATCGTAGCTTGTCTATGATTGAAATGTTTTACTCAGTCAGACATCTAGAAACATCCCAGCAGCCTGGCTTTGACAGGTCCACTCATGTCTCCATGTTCATGACTTTTCTTCAACCAAGACTCTTCTGCAAACGACATTCTTCCGACACAAACACACCCAGGGGAATCGACATAAAAATTAACGTGTGAGGTTTGTTTCAGATTTTTGAATCGGTTTGTTTTAATGTGATTGATTATTTCTAGTCTTTTGATGCTAAAACATCATATTGCCTGTAAGAAACTGTTCATGTAATAATAATATACAACTCTTATAAATTAAAAATATCGTCTAGTGTATAATATACTTTCTGTGGTACTTTTAAAAAACATTTTCTAAGGTCAAAGACGGTATCTTACTTTTATGAGCGTCGTCTATTATTTATTATGCATTTTTAATTCAATAGATTGAGTTTTCAACAACGCTTTAAACTCAAAAACGCTATTGATTGTTATCCTCATATATTTAAATAGAATTATAACTGTTATATTCCAATGTAAAAAAACTAACCGTTACAATTGAATAAATTTTAGTTCCTAAAACATAAAAAAGGATCTTCTCCAACTAGAAATAGTAAATACTTCAAAGGGCAAATTCTAAAAGGGGTCAAGAACTATCACCACTTATCCAATTGCAGTCGGAACTATCAAGATTTTCAAAAAGGGTGCGATGGAAAAAAATTGGACTGATTTTGGATGATGTTGTTTGTGTGAACACTTAAATATAATTGATCTTATTAAATTTGTTGAGAATTATTGATGATTGAATATGAAAAAAATGTCATTTTCTGTATGTACGCAAAACAATATTATTTATTTTGATAATCAAATGAAATAAAATTGATGATGATTCATTGAGGGTGGTCATCAAATGAAACTTTTTTCTTGATATCAATTGCATTAGATTTATTCCAAAGGTATGTGAAAATTCCGTGTTTGAAAATGAGTATTTTGACTATTAAAATGGATATCCCGTTCGTTAAAATGCATACTGAATTTATGAGAATTTTATTCAAAATAAATATGCTCAAAGTAGAGAGATTTACCAATAATATGTTTGGATTAAGAGATTGAAAAATCATAATTTATGTAATACATATTACAAGTGTAGTCATATAAATAAAAATATAAAAATGAAGATTAAATGCTTGAAAATGCATATCTTGTTCACAAAAATAAATATCTAGTTCTCTTGAGATGAAGATATGTCTCACCAAATGTATAGTTCAGTCAAGGAAAAGTCAAAAATTTCGATTTACATCAATATATGTTAGGGCCAGTGGTGGATCTAAGGCATGGGCAATGGGGTCCAAAAACCTCGCTCAAAAATTTTTTTACTATGCTTAAAGTTCAGAATTGGTTATAAAGAACCTTCTATAAATTATATGCAGTTAAAAATATACAATATATATTTAAATAATATATATTTAAGATGATTGACTTTATTTAATATTTTTTCTGAATCTGTCACTTGTTAGGGAAATAAATAAAGCCCAAAAAGAATTGTTCAAAAAAAATATAAAAAGAAGCGAAAAAAGTTCTAAAAAACATGAAAGGCAATGATTAGGAAAAGAAGAAGAAGAAATATATAGAATCGACAAGTTTAGGAAAATATGATTGGAAATTAAAGAAGTTCATCAAAAGTTGTAAAAAAATTAGGAAATATAGGGAATTATTATGAATCAAAAGTAGTGGATTCCGTAGATTCCAATTCCATAGAAATCAGATGTCTCCTCACTCTCATAAGGTGTTTACACACCACACTCATAAAAATACTCCATTTGAAAACACTTATACATTAAATCATATCTTCTTATTTCAACTTATATGTTTGAGCTTATAAATAAAGAGCCTCATACTAGTAATTTTCGCATCGAGATTGAATAAAAATGTCATTTTTATTAAATATGTCTCAACTTTTTTATGTTTGATAAAAGAATGCCACATTCCTTTTTAAATAAAATATTAATGCAAAAAATTTTTGTGGTGGATTTTTAGAATCAGGATTTTCAGGGCTTGTAGATTCTACTTTTTGATTACTAGTCGAGCATGAAGAAACATGTTGTGAAGTAGTATTACTCGAATAACACTTCTTGAATTGATATGGAGGGGGGTCAATAAATCCATAAGAACGTAGATTTTCATTAGTGCAATACTTTTCCATTTACATGATGATATTTCTTTAAATAAGACATCTCGAGCGATAATAAGTTAATTTGTGCGTGGATTCAGCAGATGATAATTCTTATATTATGTGCATTTCCAATGAATCTATATTGTCTCCTTTCTCATCAAATTTTTTTCTCATTATCAATAGAACTTAAGTACTAATGCAAAATATTATAAGATGGTCCACTAGTGGCTTTCAATTGAACCAAATATCATAATAGGGGCACATATCATCATGTACTAGCTAAAGAGGGGGTCTAACACACTATCACACCCCTAAAGGCCGAAGGCATTGGAGCCCAACATGTTTGGCTCGTTGGACATGCAAGGGAGCTGGATCCAAGTCATTTGAGACGATGGCGAAGATAAACAACAAGCATATCGAGGCAAACTTCATGGGTAAGACTAAACCGAAGGGGGACCGAGTCATTTGTCCAAGAAGGGTTCGAAGAGGACCAAGGCAAAACTCGAGAAAGGTTGTCCGGTGAAGGGCAGCAGCAGTGGGCGTAATCTTGGGCATTCAAGGACCTTATAATGGATTAAAAAAGGTATTCGGAGCATGAGAATATGGAGGCGCAGACCTGTATCAAAGGAGATTTTAATGGGGATATCGGTTAAGGCGCGGGGCCTTAATCGGGCATATTTGGATTCGCTGGAACTGGGGGATGAGGCGAGTGATCCAGGTGCATCGAGGACCTAAATTGGAGTTTAGTGCAGGGAATAAGAGTTCTAGAAGGTCAAGGCGTAGGCTGGATTCATCATCCGAACAGATCCAATGAACCTTCAAGGACCTGTTAGGCATATGCGGTGTATATGAGCGATAACTTATATTCTTGATTAATCTGACCAGGGAGACTTTAGGCTATATTGGAGTGTGAAAATGATATTAAATGTCAAAATTTCAGTGAATATAGCCTAGGTCGTGGTGATTAAAGTGTTGAAAAGGTGTGGTGCCTTTTCAGACACTTTTCGTGCCTTTTCGGTAATGAAAGGGTGCAAGGGGTTTGGCCTATATAAGGACCACGCCCCTGCCACATTTCTCATCCACTTCCACTCAGAAAATAATCCCTAAACACTTTTTCTCCTATACGTTTGTATTGTGGGTTTCTATAAGGCATCAACGGATCAATAAAAGTGATCCGTTAGGTTGGTGGAGGGGCAACAGTTTGAAGTTTCGAATCTTATCAAAATTAGCTTTTGACATTTTAGCTATTCCGATAACCTCAGTAGCTTCAGAATTCACATTTAGTGCTGGTGAGCATACCATTGATCCTTATAGAGCTTCTCTTGGAGTTGATACAGTACAAATGTTGTTGTGCGGTGGGGATTGGTTGAGAAACTTCTATAATATTAAAAGAAAACGAAGGGTAATTACTTTTATTGATTATCCTTCTTTAAAAATTTCTAGTCTCTTGACCACTCTCTGAAATTTATATGTACACTTGATTTGATTTTTCAGGCTACTGATGAAGAAGTTAAAGAAATACTTTTTTGAAGGTAGATCGAATTTTGATGGAGCTTATACCCGGGCAAAGTACTATTATTATTAGACTCGCTAACAACTCTTAATCGGTTAGCGCCCATCCCTTGTTTAACTTTACTATTACATCTCAGCTGGTTAACTCTTAACAACTTTCAACCATTAACTTTGTAACAAGGCTCATTTTGAATGCCTCACTTTATGAAGGATCTTCGGTTTCTATTACTTGAAATGTGAATTCTAGTTGTTAGTCTGTTTATGTTCTTCTATAAGATTGCTTTAGGACTCTGAGATGTGATCTTTTAAAATCAATTGAGGTTTACCAGAGGCTCTCTATATGTCTTTGGATGTTATGCATATTATAATAACTTTTATCTTTCACTCCTACTATTGTGCTTATGTTAATACATGTCTGACAATGATAAGTATGCTACCTCTAGTTAGCAAACACTTTCATGGAACTCAATCATTTGTAACAATTTGATCTTTGAGATCAGATCTCCATTGCCATTTGAAAGCCATACCGACTTTCCCAGCCTTATCTATAATTTTTTTGTATTATATTACTGTAGCTGATGACATGTTTTCACAATTGATGACAGGGAAGACAACAATGGACAAATAGGCAGCGGCATATGAAGGAAATGATGGTTCCAAAGCAGATTTTACTATGAGTTGTTCATGCTCATTAGTGATTTTTTTAGGAGAATTTGTGTTGTTGAAGTGATTTTGATGATGATTTAAAAATTTTATTAACAGGTTTGTGAGTTTGATTTATTTTTTTTAATTTTTTTGTGTGATTGTTTTGGCTTGAATTAGAAGACCCATTACTCTTAATTGACTTGTGAGAAAAAAAATTATATTTTGTCGAGCTGAGTTTCAGTGGGTTTTGAGTAGGTTTTAGGCGTAGTTCGAATTCAATTAATATTTCCGGACTGATTTTGAGCCGTTCGAAATGTTTCTTGAGTTTGAGTAGTTTTTAAGTCGAGTTTGAGTTTATCAAAAAGGTATCGAGCTGAATTTAAACATTAATAATTAAAGTTTGCTGAATTTGAGGTGAGTAGGAGTCAGTGTTATTATTAATCGAGTCAAGTTCGAGTATTATACTACTCGGCTCAACTCATTTGCAGCCCTACTTGGGTGCTGACTTTTTGAGGGAGTTACGATTATTAGAATAAAAACAATATTGCCTATTAAGTTCATAGAAAAATGGATCTATACTGTGTGATTGTCAATAAAGCATAATACATCACTGATTCTCGGAGCAAGATCACAAAAGGACATGAACATTTGAGTTGCAAACATTTGTTATCCTCATCCTTTTGATGACTGAAAATTAAAATGTTTTTGCAGATGATGTTTACGGGGTAGCATCCCTTCGAGTTGTCTATAGTACCTGTTAAGGAGCACTTTACTGAATAAATAACTTGACTGTCAAGTTGGCTCAACTGCTAGTCAGAGATTTCTTTCCTTTGTGGATTTGTCCAAATAAATAATATTGTTGAATATCTCGAAGATGGGGCTTTGTGATGGAAGGGAAGAAGCCCTCTGGTCATACATATGGTGACCTGATAATAAGCTCTCCTTCTTATCTGTTGAAACAAGCCAAGGATTTTTAAAACTGGAGGCTCTCATCCCACTTAACTAAGTCCAAGACAAATACGTTGCATAATACACTGAGATTTATGTTGTGGAAAGATTAGTCAGAGATTTTAAAGTCATTAGGCAAAGGACGAGAAACATAAGGATGAAAAAGAAGAAATTGAGGCATGTTTGGCATAATGAATTTAATGTGTTTGATCATAAAATGTATTGTAAAATGTGTCTTTATGGATGCACCACTTTAAGCAAATCCAAAGAGGCTTAGGTATTTAGTTATAATGACAATAAAAAAATCATGCAATCTAGACTATTGGACTGTCCAATGATGATTTCTTGCTGATTGAAGGTACACTTAACAATTTCGATGAATTAGTGAGAAATAATGTTTAAAATTGATCAGAATCTATTTGGAAGAAATTGACAAATTGTGTAAGAAACTTTTACAATATAAAATTTAAGCTTCTAATACTCAAATTAAGTGATTCTTGAATTTAATTATTTAGTTCAAAACTATTTTTTTTCTAGCATTATTGTCATAAATTGAATCGCCGCTGAAGTTGGACATTTAAATTTGTGTTTAAGAATATTGTGTGGCAATGGAACTTTTGATATCGAGATGAGTTGTCGTCGAGAGGATTTGTAATCTATATAGGATGTAAATGTATAGGTCATATTGGAACATCGTTATTGCTTCGTGTTCGTTGGGAATTTTTGAGATCATTCAAGAGAGGTGAGCAAATAATTTCTACGTAAAACACTTTTTTGTTATATTTAATATATTAATATTATGATTGTTTAAATGTCTATATGAACATGTTGGAACTTAGAAAATGAATTACTTATTAAGCATTTATTCGTGCATACATATTACATAATTTATGCGATATTTTACTACACAATAGGTTCCTTAGTTTTTTACAATGATGACCTAATGATCCGGACTTGAAATGATGACCACCTAGCTTGATGACTTTTGTTACATCAAAATTCATGTTTGTGCATCACACATGAATACATATTTCACTTAAGAAACATCATTATGAAATAATATTGGATATACGTTTGCAAAGTATGGAGATGAGCCATCATGTATATTTGTAAAGTTTGGATGATAAGTCATCTAATATATATTTGTAAAGTACTGATAGCGAGCCATTCAATATATTTAAAATATTATTATTGAGTAATTACTAATATTTATTGAAAAATTAGCTCACTAGTGTATGCTTCGGGTTATATGCTCACTGATTCATTTTACTCACTTGGTTATTTTATTTTGTGTCTTTTCAAAAAAAACTAATCGGTTAACGGCTGTAGTGTCTAGGTATCTATGAGCGAGCTCTTTCATATGTGACATCTAGTGTCCAATCAGTTTTCGTTAGTCATTGTTCGTGTTCCTTCATTAATTTTTCATTTATATCTAGTAAATAGTTACGACGTTTTACTTGGGTAGCATCCTGATATTAGAATTTGAATTGTAGAGTATTATTTTTTATATACATTTCCTCGATAATAATGTTTGGAAATTTGGTTTAGATGTTCACTTTTATTGTTTTGTGCTTTGAGTATGGTTTATTAAAATTAAGTGTCGATCACACTGTATTTCTTTTTGGATCATGACAAGGTGTTGTACGAGCTCTGGGATGTCCTTATAGTAGGTGGAGCTAGAATTTGGATTATGGTAGTGTAGCATGCGACTACCATTTACAACATCCTACTATATAATCTTTTGGGAGTCTTCTTCTTGTGACTTATTTTTCTTCTTAAGCCTCTAGATTTGTTAGTCGACCTTAATCCAAAATCTTCTTTCATGTTAATTGTGATGGATCATGTTAGAGCTCATAGTAGCAATACTGATAAGCATAATCATGACGGAGGTTGTGGTGGCTTACATTGCGACTCTAATAATAATGTATAACAAGAACTTTTATTTATCTCACCATAAGATAATAAGAATGATTATGTTAAGTGGTATGAACGAAGGTTATTCTATCATTCCATAACATTTGAATATTTTAATGGTTAATGTAACTGAATGGTATAAACGGTCATTATTCGCAAACAAGTCATTTGTTAGCATTAGCCACTACAAGAAAAGTGATTTAATGTGATAGTGAAATTTGTTACAATATGCTAATCATCGCATTAAATACATATGTCGACCGTTTTTTCTCTGTCGCTTCATTTTTTTTTTTGAAATTGAAAAAAAATTATCGCCTTTTTTTGGAAATTTAAATTGTCGTCGCCTTAGCTTGGCAGGAATTGGAAATCAAGCTTAACAGTTGGGCAAAGAGCACGAAAGCCCCCAAAAACAGAGGTACCTCGTCCGTTAGGGATAAAATGATGCAGGTTTGGGGTGGTTAGTGATACAACCATACCCTACCTGTCTCCAAACATATCAAAACCATACTCGTACCATAGCTATTGGGGAATGTGAAAATAAAAAATATACCCATCCCCATCGAGTTTCGATTTAACCACGGATAACCATTATTAGAATATTAAAAAATTAAAAAGATTTTGAACTACCACGATTTTACTCCGAACTACTCTAATTTTCAAGCAAAATGCTACATATTAGAATATGATCAAAAGTAAAAACATTTTTAATCCCATTCTGCCACCTATCATGTCCCTAACTTTACCTTATCATTGTCATCACAACTATCCAAGATAAGTCATCTCTGGAAAACCACACCCAAATCTTAGTCTCAAAAATCGATAAAATAATTTGAAGTCTCAAATTTAGAAACTTGAATCCTAATCTATATATGTAAATTCAGTCTGCCTTCTTAAAAGTGAGAGTTTTCTTCTTCCATTTAACAATCGTGTAAATTAATAATCTCTTCCTCAAATTTGATCGACTCATGATCACAAATACTAAAAGCTCATCCTTCAAACAATCCATCGCACAATGTTACACGTCATAGAGATGTTTCATATAGTTTGGCAAAACAACCAAACATTATCAAAGCTACAAAACATGCCTTGAAATCTTATGATAGAGATATTATCCGCTAATTTCAACAACTACAAAACATTCCTTTTAGGGGTAAGTATGATATTTAGCTAACTTGTACAAGATTAGTTACAAGAAGGATGAACACAAAATTAGTTGCGAGAGACATACTTGTATGATAACATGACTTACCAAAAGAGTATCATTGGCTAGACTATTATTGTTGCCAATTTTACAGTCATGATTTATATGATATAATCCCGTAATAAGATTGTTATCATCAATTATCTTATGCATGATTATTAGACTATAGCATTGCTTCAGTTACTCTGCAATTTTTTTTTCAAGTATGCAAGTGCAGTTGACCAATCAACCATTTCTCAGTGACCAACTTGTCTTCACAACACTACACATTGACAATAATTCAACCACCACAACGGAAAAGAAGGTGATCCCATTTTGAAAATCATCACTAACATACTTAATCCACGCAAGCAAACCTGAATTGTCTTAAGAATAACTGCTGAAAGCACCACTCTAACTCTAATACCTTAAATATGAAGCAAATTTGTTGCCTGCTTATGGGCTCGAATATCACTTCCCTTAATAAATTGAACATTTGAAGCTTAAGTAGGCTACACAAGCCTCCATCGCCTAACAATCCTACCCAGACAAAATACTAACATATATGAACTTAAAAATACCGGATTGACTCAATGTATAGTAGTTGAAAACCTCAATCCAAAGTTCAACAAAAATCCACTCATTTTTTAGCTTCATCAAATACCACAAGCACCAATCCAACAACTCCATACACCATTTCAACCATCAGAGAAACTCTACCTCATCCAGATTCCCATCAATCCATCAAAATTTGATCAAAATCCTAAATCAAGCAATCTCAAAGTCTTAAAAATCTATTTTTCACTAATAATGCACCAAGTTATCATATAAAAGAAGATGCACCTGACCAATCACTACATTGTAGTGGACAATCATTCTAGGTTGGATGCTGGAGCCATCAACTTTACCAGATGAGTCATCCTCACTCATCACCTCTTAAACACCTATCTTGTGGTATGATTAGCAACAAAAATAAACCATCCAACAGAAATGAATGCCGTAAAAGAACTTACAAGTAAGATTCATGCGCTGCCAAATGCTAGTAAAGTATAGCGAATTTCAAAAATTGAGCATTATCTGTATTTCTTACTACAATGTAGAAATATAAAATTGATGCTTCATCCGTCGAAATCAGTTTGATTCTTCGTTTGTCCACACATTATGAAAAACCTAAGCACCGACAGAGGAGAGGAGCACGTCTTGATGTGATTCAAAGCCAGCGGCACCAGGCTAGTATCTTCATCGTTGGCAATCCCGTAGATGGAGATTTTTTTTAGTTGTGGAATCTGTTCATTCCAATAAGCCTGAAAGAGAAAAGTAAGGGTGATTTGGTCATTTGACATGACAAGGTCAAGGAAGAAATATTTTCCTTGTAATTAAAATTCATATTCATTTTCAAATATATTTTATTTATGCATGCACTAAAATCAA
>NQLW01000395.1:186218-228952 GCA_002312845.1 Kalanchoe fedtschenkoi | reverse complement strand
GAATTTTTTTAAAAGAATATCCACTGATTTTGCCCATATTCTCATATAAGATGAAAAGACAAAAGTAATTTCTTTTGAATGCATAGAGTAGATTCGTCAATTTTCAAAAAATGAGATTTGATTGGACCCTAAGACTGTGTTTGGTTTGAGGAAAGTTGGAGAGAAAGGAAAATTAAAGGGAAAATGAATTCCTCAAAAAATTCATTTTATTTTGTTCTCATTTGGTTTGAGGTGGAAAAGTTTATACAAAGTCTAAAAGACTCTTTAACTTAAAACAAAATTTTCATTTAACTATACATTTAGTTTTCCATCCCCAATTTTCTCTAAACCAAACAAAGGATTGCTTCGAATTTTTCCTTAAATTTTCTTTTTCCTCAAATTTTTCCTAAACCAAACAGTGTCTAAATGATTCGGACATTAAATAGATATACGAATGAATCAAAATTTTCAACATATTATTTATAACAAACAAATAAAACTCATTTCACTGAAAAACAACAAAATGATACCTATTCTCGAAGTAAAATTCCAAACTTGGAGTTTAATAGTGCCTCGAGTAGACATCTTCATCTACTTTACTTCCATTAGTGCTGGCCGTTGGTTACTGGTTTCTTCGTGTTTTTGATCTCCACTTCTTGTATATTCTTCTTGCTTCTAAACTTAGGCTGTGTTTGGTTTAGAGAAAATTGTAGGGGAAAAAAAATTTGATGGAAAGTGAAATTCATCATGGATTCTATCCTATTTTCTTTTGTTTGGTTTAGAATGAAAAATTATGTGAAAAGTTTCAAAACTCTATTTAATTTACCATAACTTTCTTTCTAATTTTCCATATAATTTTCTTTCCCTCATATTTTCCATCTAAACCAAACATTGGATTTTACCAATTTTCCTCCACATTTTCCTTTCCACTAAATTTTTCCTAAACCAAACACAGCCTTAATGTCCGTCTTTTGAAAAGTGAAAAATGACAAACATTGCCATAAAATAAAAATCCAAGAAAACAACTATTTAGGCTGTGTTTGGTTTACGTAAAATGTTGAGTGAAATGAAAATTGAGGGAAATTGAATTTATCATGGGATTTTTCTCATTTTCTTTTGTTGGTTAGATGTGGAAAATCCAAAAGTGCTTAAAATACTCTTTGTTTTGTTAAAAAAATTTATCTCCTCATTTTTTTAAATCAAACAAGAGATTCCTATTTTTTCTCAAATTTTTCCTTTCCCTCAATTTTTTCCTAAACCAAACACTACATAGTTTTTTTTGGTTAAAACTTTTCATCTAATTTTCTATCTAATTTTTTCTCTCATAATTTTTTCTAAAATAAATAAGAAATTTCTTTTCATTTTCTCTCCAATTTTTCTTTCTCTTAAGGGTGTGTTTGGTTTGGAAAAAATTAGATGGAAAAGAAAATTTGATGGAAATGGATACCCTCATGGAATCAATTTTATTTTTACTTGGATGGATGAAAAAAGATGGAAAATGCTAAAATCTTCTTTATTTTTTTAAAAAAATTCCTTCTCATTTTCCATCTAATTTTCTACAAACTTTCCTTCTTATTTTTCACTAACTTTTCTTTTCCATCAAATTTTATCCAAACCAAAGACAGCCTAAATGTTCCTCAAAATTTTTTTTCTTTGAAATGTTCCTCAAATTGTTCTCTCTCAAATTTTCCTAAACCACACATGGTCTTAGACAATTGTGTTGAGGCTTGCTGAATTGGAGATAAGAAAATTGGGAATAGAAAATATGGTAAGGAGTAGGTGTAGGTGTGAAAAAAAACATCATACTTATCAACAAGTTCCCATCGGCTCGTGTTTGGCTTCTCGTACAATAATAATCACGGTTTCCACCATTCGATAAAAAGAACTGTTTGGCTGCTGGTGTAAGCACCATTTCCTGTTCGGTCACGCGTATAGAAAGAATCCAAAGGTGATCCAACCCGCGGATTACTTATCCGGGTTTAAACCAAACCCGAAAACGACAGAGAGTTTTTTTACTGGGCTCGACACATATAAATACGCAGCGAGAGAATGCGACAGAGGGATTTCGCCGAGGACAACAATCCGGAAATCGAGGCCTCCGCCGATCGCCGATTCGTCTTCTCATGCGCTGAGGTTAACTGATCGCTCACCGGAGTGATCGTCCGGTTCGTTCTGATCATTCGTCCCTCTATCTATCAATCAATCCATCTATCATTTACAGTGCTGTATGATTTTGTGAATCGGTTCAAGACGTTCACTGTTGATATCGGAATTCAGCTCCGATCCTGCTCCATTCATCCTGATTGAATTTTATGTCACTGATTTTTTTGTGTTTTGCGATTGGTGATTTGGTTAGTTTTTCCGAGCTGGATTTGAAGATAAATGGAATTATTTGTCATCGGTTTTTCAAATGATTGGATTTTCATTTCATGCAGTGATGGTCATAACAAATGGTTTATGTTCTGATTTTGGATGACAGGTTGTGTTGCTGGAATTATTTTGATTTGTGGGAACTTGATTTGGTGTGTTTTCAATTTTAGATGTGTAGAATCTCGTTATGTCGATTGCAAGGTCAGGGGAAATCATGTTTTATTGTGAAACTTAAGGATGTGTGCTTGTTGCGTAACGGTCATGGATGAAGAGGATGATCAATTTAATTAGAGAAGATTGGATATGGAGCCGTTGTAAGTATCAACGGCTTTCCAAATGTATTTTCTACCAAGGTTAGCAGTGTTTTGAAGTATACGAATGACTGTTGGAAACATTGCGTTTAAAGGATGAAAATTGTTTTGCTTCTTTAGATTATTTCTAAGAAGGATACTGTGCCTTTTATGTAATGGTCATGGACAAAGAGGATGATCAATTTAATTAGAGTAGATTGGATAAAGGAGACGTTGTGAGTATCAACAGCTTTCCAAATGTATTTGGTACCAAGGGTAACAGTTTTTTGAAGTATATTAATGACTGTTTGAAACCCTGCGTTTGAAGAATAAAATTTGTTTTGCTTCTTAGATATTTTCTTTATTGATTGAAAGTTTGATTGCTTGCATGTCCATGTATTGTTAGATGAGTTCTTAGTGTCATTACTATGATATGGTTTGTTGTGTTCTTTATGGATTAATATTGACTAGCTCCTCTATATGTACAGCCTTATAATGGCATCAATGGTTGCAAAATCTGGTGGTGGTGACTGCTTTCAAGCTGAAGTGTCTTCCGTTTCAGATAAGGCAAACAGAAATAAAAGGAAATTTCGTGCTGATATATCTCAGTGTGACTCCACCAATGTCGATTCCTTTCTTGAAAATAACTTCCCTCACCAACTTTTGGCTGAAGAACCTGATGGCATTCCAAGTAATTGTGTTCATGGTGTTTGCAAAGTTTGTGGTCATTGTGAGCCTGTGTCTCTTGAACTTGAACTTGGAATCCCTGGCACAGCTAAAAAGGAATCAAGTCTATATATTCCCGAGACAACTGATTGGGATGAGTCGGCAGAGAGTGAGCTTCAGGAACTTGTTTTGAAAGTTATGGATGCAACTTTCAAAAGTGCGATTAAAAAGATAGTTGACTGTGGTTACTCAGAAAATGTTGCTACAAAGGCTCTGATGAGGCCTGGCCTTTGTTACGGTAGTAAAGACACATTGTCGAATATAATAGACAATTCATTGGCATTTCTTCAGACTTCCCAAGACTTGGATCGTTCGATAAAATATTGCTTCAAGGATCTGAGTGAATTGGAGAATTATTTATTAGCAGAGTTTGTCTGTGTCCTTCAAACTGTGAAGCCTATCTTCAGCCCGGGAGAGGCACTATGGTATTTGTTAGTTTTTGACATTGATGTGTCACATGCATGCTTTGTCATTAGTGGTCAGTACAAACTCATAGAAGAAGGGCATACCAAAGAAAGCTTTCCCAAATCTCCTAAGAATCAGTTGAGTAGCCACAACAATAGGTTTGATTTGAATCTTCCTGCTCCATCCATGGATTCGGAATCCGAGCTGCCTATTTCTTTAGTGATTCCAAAATTGAAAGAACCTGAAGCATTAGCTGTTCCAGATAGAAAGGATATGAAGAAGGCTGAAATGCAATTCTCTGTAAAAGCTGTTGACCAATCTGTTTCTACTGCTGGAACACATAAAAAACTTGTCACAGAAAGACAGTTGTGTGGCATTAGTAGACCTTATTCAGTGGGCACTTTCAAAAATGATTCTAGCCTTGATAAAAAGCGGCCATATGCTGATAAAACATTGCGTAAGCGTGGACCTAAAGGTGCTCATAAAACAGGGAAGATGTTTGGCGTGAGCAGTCATAGAAGGACAACTTTCTCCAGACTTCCGTTGCCTGCAGTCAGCCGCTCAGCTATTTCCTGTGCAACCGAGGAGCGTCACTCTTTTGTTGGAATGAAAAGGGAACCTACTCAGGCACCAGTGGCTAGTCAGTATGAGATAAATAATTGTAACTATAATGGGCGTCCAACTGAAGATATCAAGGTGCGTCCAGGCACCCAAGATGTTAATGCTGAAATCATTTTCCGACTCACCAAACGCTCACAGGTACGTAAAGATGACCTCAAGGAGTGGACAGAGTGGGCCAACACAAAGGTGCTGCAGGCAACACAAAGGCTGCTCAAACACAAGCCTGAGCTGAACATACTGAGGCAGGAAAAGGTTGAAATGGCGAAGCTCGAGCAGGAGAAACAATCTTTGAAGGAAAACACTGCTAAGAAGCTTTCTGAATTGGAAAATGCCATGTACAAGGCGAGCGAAAAGGTGAAAGCTGCAAATTCTGCTTATAAAGGGTTGGAAGCGGAGAATGCTGCTCTTAGACAGGAGTTGGAAGTTGCCCAGTCTCAAGCTGCGAAATATGATGCCAATCGTCAGTTAGCAATTAAAAGGGACCGAGAGAGATTGACCAGTACTCAATCATGTTTGAAGCAAAGAGATTCCTTTCAATTGGAGCTGGATGCCGAGAAGCATAAGCATGCTCAAACTCAACAAGAGTTGAGGCAGGCTACAGTCATTCTGAGTCGCTTTGAGGTATGCTGATAGATGCAGTTTATTATTATCCTCTCTCCTTTGAACTAGGTGAAGCCACACACATATATATTTGTAGATGTTTTTTGAGTTTGGAAGTTGATGCATGCTTGTGGAATCACCAACTGAAATTTTGTGTTAGTGAATTACAAATTCTTTGTTCAGCACGGGCTAGCACATTTTTTGTAAGCCTCTCTGGCATCAAGACTCAAGACAGAGGGCGGACTTAAGTTTTCATTTATTTTCAGGCTAAATGGGAAAAGGAGTCGAAGGCAAATGAGGAGCTACTGCTGCAGGCCGCTTCAATAAGAGAAGAAATAGAACAAGTAAAAGCTTCAGGAAAATCAAAAGAAGAGGCTATTAATTTGAAAGCGGAAAGCACTCTGCAGAAGTATAAAGATGATATGCAAGAACTAGAAAGAGAAATCTCTAAGCTAAGGTTGAAATTAGATTCTAGCAAGATCGCTGCTCTGAGACGGGGTATTGGTGAGGGTCATGTGACTGCAACTACAGGTATGAAAAAGTCTTTCCATCATCAGAAACCCCAGAATTCAATCATCTCCAAAAATTCACTGGGGTCTCAGAAAATCAATGGTGGTTCATTTGCTAAGCGCCATAGGGAGTGTGTCATGTGTCTTGAAGAGGAGATGTCTGTTGTCTTCCTCCCATGCGCACATCAAGTGCTCTGCGCGAAATGCAATGAGCAACATGAGAAGAAAGGAATGAAAGACTGCCCGTCATGCAGGAGCGCCATAGTACGACGCATTGCCGTACGCTATGTTATGCCTTAATTTTATATCGAGTTCGAAAAATATTAGTTCAAAAGGGACCCACCTGCTAGTAGAGGAAACAGTAGAGACTTCAACACCTCTGCAGAATGGATTTATAGACCAGCTTTGCTTGTCTCAAGCTTTAAACTACAGGAAATAAAAGGCATTGGGGTTGTGTCATCTCAGCTTTTCACTGCTTTGAAAATTTACATTATGCATATCCTAGCTCTGAGATTTATACTGCTTCCAGTTCTTCACATCATTCTAATTTGACCCACCCTAATACTGGATGAACTACTTAAAGTTTGATTCCTTGGAGTAGTTCCAGATCAACATCAGACTTCAACCCTATGCATGCTAGCTACACTGATCGTGTCTGGCCGGATTCTCAGTTAGCTACACCTACAAATGATGCCAGGATTTAGGTATTATTTTTATTCTTACATCCAATTTGTCTGTCAGAAAATAAAAATAGCAACAGTTTTTCAATCACAATTCCATTTGTATTGAGGAGGCTCCATCAAGGGAACATGATGCTCCGAACACGTCCTATGATGTTTCTGCAGAAGTTGATGTTTTCATGTCTGGACTCATAAAGCTAACTTGATAAAAAAGAATTAAATAAACAGAATAATTTTGATATTCAGAATTTCTGCACAAAAATCACAACCCTACAATTCTTAATTAGATCAGCAAATATCTACCCGTCTGATTTTGATCTTGTTGGCGGCCATCACTGCATGAAGTAGTTCCAGATAGCGTCCAAGTCCGACAGGCCACCTGCGGCAGAATGATCATTCTGGCCGACAACTGACATGTGATGGAACGTTCCGCCATTGGGAGGCTGGCTGTTGTTCATATAACCGGGGAGCCCAGTTGGGTGCTGGTGCTCGGTTTTGAAGGTCCAGTTTTTGTTATTTTCGAGGAGGATGTTTCTGAGGTCTTGCATGGCTGCAGAGGCCTGCTGTGGGTGAGTCGTGAAACTGGGGACGAACTGTGAAACAGATGGAATGATGCTGGTGTGTTTTGGGGAAGATGATGAGGGTGTGATTGAGTTGCTCAAGTAGCTATCGACAGCCGCTTCTTCTTCTCTGGCCTTCTGGCTTCGGGTGGTCTCCACCGGGTTTGAGACGTCGCCTTCCGTTGCGCTCCGTTTGGGCGAAGAATCCACCAACTGAGGAAGACAGGACTGGCCTAGGTTCGTGACGTGGGTCTTCTTGCCGCCAGAACACTTCTCAAAAACTCTGCTGATGACCCACTCATTATTCTTCTTGGGGAGACAGCATTTACCCTCGAGCCGAAACTCGTGCATGACCCAGTTGGTCTTGTCTCCCTTGGGCGCCCTCCCTCGGTAGAAAACCAAAGTCTTCTTCATCCCCACCAGCGCCTTCATCTTGTAAATCTCCTTGTCTTTGCCGGTGGCCTTCCAGTACCCGGAGCGCGTGGCGCGGTTGGTGCGCAGGCCGGTTGGGTACTTGCGGTCTTTCAAGCTGAAGAAGTACCACTCCTTGTCCCCGCCCATCTTGGCCCTCCAAGGCAAGTCCCAAGGCTCGCACTTGTTCAAGTCGGCCTCCCCGATGGCCAGGCATCTGAAGGCGCTGTCGGAGACCTTGGGCGCCAGGTAGTGAGACACCAGCTCTTCATCAGTTGGGTGGAACCGGAAGCCAGGAGGCAGTTCCAGCCGCTGCCCATCCTCCTCACACCGCCCTTTCTCACCCGCAGCTTGCTCCATGATCACCACGTATACAGTAACAGCGAGCAATAATATGGAAGAAGAATAAGAGAGACAAGGTTGAAAATGTAAGTGGAGTTTGTTGATTCAAAAGGGTGGAAATCTAAACAGGAAAGTTTCCCATTCCTGAGTGTTTTAAATAGACAAAGTAAGGAGAGGAGGTAGAGACGTGAACAACTCTTTTTTTCGGTATTTTCACAAACTCATCCTTGTGATCTGCATGCAGACCCCCTTATTGCAGATAAATGTATGCAATGATGTTGACTCAAAAGTCTTCAAATCTGTTTTCAGACCTGATCACATTCTATATCTTCAAAATCCACTTCACATTCTTATCTGTAAGCCGCGAATGAGAAATCATCACGGGTGTTTTGAAAGTTAAAATGATACGTGACGATGTATTATTGATTTAAAAAAAATTGACTCTTCAACGCGTTACGTGGCTGGTCAGAATGACACGGCTAATCTGCTTAGATATGTCCACAATACAAGGTGGTGGAATATATTCGCTTAAAAATTTCTCATGTTTATGAATGGGGGGAGTGTGGTTTTTTTAGGTGAGACAATATTGAACAAGAAAGTAACGGCTTGAAAAAACATGCCATCGTCTTCCAACGTTAGTTGTTTTCTGCTTAACAAAACTTCATCCACTGTGCTCAAATAATTGTCAAACATCATCCACTGGGCAGGGCTCCCATTATTGTCAAACATAATACAACAAGAACATGTTAATCTTAATAAATTAATTAGCCGACTAGTTCAACCGGTAAGAAACGGTGACATCCACCTAAAACCTTAAAGTTCCTGTGCGCTCCAATCCCCATTCGTGCAAATAAAAAAAATAAATCATTAACTATTCATCATGCAATGGCAAATATTTGTACCCATATAGACTAATGAATAACTTAAATAAATAAAATTCCTATTCCACGACTTCACAATGAATCCCTGTCCACAAGAAAATAATGGGACTAATGCAAACTTATACTCTATCAATCCTCCAGCAAACTTTGCTCTCTGGTAGTGTCTCTTTTATCGCCTCTCAAGTGAAATGGAGTTTTAGCATGGTTAAGTTGGTGGCGGTCCTGAGAAGCAATAGTGTGGCCGAGTTTTTCTTTCTTTTTTTCCTTTTCGTCGTACCCATGGCCACAATCTTCTTCAGCGACTTCTTGATCATGGATAGACGGTTCTTATGTTCCCCAGCAATGCATTTTAGAGCAAGTTGTGCTCCCAGGAATGATGCTGTCATTGAATGTCGCCCCTCCATGCGAGAATCCATGAAATAATATTTTTTCAGACTGCGAACCCAAACGCAAAAGTTGTCCACAATATTGTCTGAAAAATTTATTTGGACTTATATTCCGAAGTGGGTGGATGGAATATAAGTCTAAATAAATTAAGATTTTAGGGTTTTTTAAAGGGTGTTTAATGATTTAATCGGGTTATTTAAGGGGTGTAATATAGGTTAACTTTATTTAGCTTTAGAGTTTAGAAAAGCATAAATAAATTATTAACTATAATATTATATTTCAATTTAGATTTCAAGTATTTAATTTTGATTTACCATTTAAGTTTAATATCATAAAAGTATTTACAAGTTTATATGTAGGAGGTGGATCAGGTGAAAACCAGTTTGGATATGTAAATAAAGAACTATTTGTGATCGTTAGATTAATCATACATGGACGTTTGAGATTAAATCGAATTTATCCACTTTAATAAATAACATAATAATTAAGATATGAAGAGATTGTGTTAGATTTAAATCTCATTTTTTTAGCATTTAATTTTGTTCTTCTAAAATCTGGCGCTTCTGTTTCTTTATCGACCTGCTTTCTTCGTCATCATTTTTTTTCAATTATAAAAAAAAATACACATCCTCTTTTAGGCATTTGGTTCACATTTCAATATCGGTGCATTTTTTGATGTTTGATGCATAATTCAATATCAGTGCATAGTTTGATCTTTGGTGCACAACTTAAATTTTAGTGAATAATTTTTATTTCCGCTTTTAGGCCTTTGGTGCATATTTCAATCTTGGTGCATTTTTTGATGTTTGGTGCACAATTCAATGTCAATGCAGAGTTTGATCTTTGGTGCACAACATAGATCTTGTTGAATAATTTTAATTTTCGTTACTTTTCTGATTAACTGCAATTTGATAAATTCTAATTCAACTAATAAGCATATATATAACACAAATGCTCAAAATTGCAAAATATATATAATAATAAAATTAAATTAACTGAAAAATCAATCAAATCTATATAATTAAAAAATATATATAACACGAATGCTCAAATTTTGCAAAAAAAAAACTAACCTTCCTTTCCACAAGTGTTCAGTCAACAATCAGAAAATGATACAAGTGTTTTCGTAGTGGAAAAGAGATCACTAACTTCACCGGAAGTCAGATCTGGTCAAGGTGTTGACGAAATGATACATCAAAGCAGGGAACTCTGAATTGTAAGAGAAGGGCACATGTGATAAAATATTGGTAGATGGCGGAATGAAATAGCGTATGATATAGGATGAATAGACATTGGGTGGCTACACGGGCTCGCCAGCATTTTTCAACAGTGTCTTTCATCTCAATCCCCAGATATTGTAATGTTGTGGCTAGATGGCTAGCGGACAATAGCAGTGGTGACGCTAACTGTATCACGCATACGTCGAGAAGACACATGCCGACCGACATTCTTCTCCCCGCCATGCAGGACCTCCGTAGCAGTAGATTGTCTTCCCCAATATAGGCCTCCTATCCGGTCTTCCTTTTCTTCTCTTTGCTAGATCCTCTGGGTCCTTTGCCTTTGTAGTGCTTCCGCGCCTTTTCGTTGAATAAAATTTTTCTTTACAAAAAAAAAAAAAAAAAAGGATGAAACTCTCAGCAATTTGCGATGGGATGAATTGAAGGAGGGATGGTCTTCTACCCTTGCAAAATGGGTTATTGTTGATGGATGAAGATATATAAGGTGGACTAGGGTTTGTATATATGGGCGAAGTGAAGGAGGAAGGAGCATAGCTGTTGCATTTGCATGCCTGATGAAATATAGTGCAAGAGCATCATAACGTGTCAGCCCTGACGCGATTCCTGAAGAAAAGTGCAAGATTCTTAAGAATAGTCTTGCATGATTCCTGAGCTAGCACAACCTGATCCGTCCAGTCAATTAAAAAAAAATTGAAACTAATTTGAAAAAAGGGCAAAAAGCACGAAAAAAAATTAAAAAATCAAAACAGCCCGAAAAGTAGTCCGAAATAATACCGAAAATAGGTGAAAATTTATAAAAAAAATTCTGAAAGAATAGAAGCCGAAAATAAAATAACAAAAATAATAAATAAAGTTCCAAAACCATTTGAAAATGAACTGAAAAATTGAATAATAAAAAAAGTCTGAAAATAATTTGAGAATCAAACAAAAAAATCTGAAAATATTAAAAAATTGTCCGAAAGCAATTAGAAAATGAACTGAAAAAAATTCGAAACAAAACCCTAAAATAATTCCTAATCTAATGTTTGTTTAAAAAGAAAAAAATTATGGCCCTAAATTAATTTGAATATGGCAGTAAATAAATCCGAAAAAATGTCAAAATTTAAATTTAATTTTATATATAATAATACCATTTATCATGTCAACAAATCTAAAAATTTCAATCTAATGTTTTTTTAAAAAGAAAAAAATATTGCTCTAAATTAATATTTCTCCTTTGGTGGATTAGTCATCATCTCTTTATCAATAGGTACGTTATCCTTTTTTTAGTCTCTTTTGAGACTATACTTGCCTCTCTCTCAGTCTCTCTTGTAGTTTATGTTTAATCTCCTTATAGTCAGAAAAGCGAGTCTTCTCCAACGACCACCAAGATGATGCATCATCGAAGACCACATTCCTTGAAGTGTAGCAGCGACCTATTGTAGGATCACAACACTTCCACCCTTTTCTGTTGCTATCATAACCCATAAAAAACTGCATTTGATCACTTTTTTGTCAAACTTGGTGCAGTGATGATCTGACACGAATACGTAGTACACACTCCCAAACACTCCAAAGTGGCAACCACTGGCTTGGTGTGTCATATCATTTCAAAGGGTGAAGTGAAGCCTAACTTCAGTTGTAGAGACGATTGATGACAAGTGTTGTTGTTTTCATGCATTCCGTCCAAAAACAACCTGACACATTCTTCGCATGCAACATGCTTCTACATGTTTTCAGTGAGATGTCTGTTCTTGTGTTCGGCCTTACATTTTGTTGCGGAGTCCTTACAGGTCAAATGACATTCAATCTTGTTCTCTATGAGATATTTTGAGAACTTTTCTGATTATTACTCTCCCTCATTATTTGTCCAGAGACACTTGATCTTCCTCCGAATCATGTGCTCCACCTGTTCTCAGAACTCCTTACACTTATCTAGTGTCTCAGACTTCTCTTTTATAAAATAAATCCATACATACCTCGAGTAATCATATATGAATGTGATCATGTATCATAACAAACTGAGTGAGGGTTGAGCGACCTTACTAAACACATCAGAGTGCACTAGCTCTAATGGTACATTGGCCATGAACTTAGACTCCTGATATGGTAGTTGATGCGCCTTTCCAAATTGTGGAAGCCTCTTGAGCATGAATTTCTGCATCATCACTCTTAATTTAAGATAGCCCATATGTCCTAATCGAGCAAGCTAGATGTTTGAGGTCTCATTCTTGCGTGCTTTATCTATGTATGCTACCTCATCTGAATATGTGTGAGACGTTCATGATCTCCTTTTCAAGAAGGTGAATATGTGCCACGTTCTTCCTTAGAACAGTGTGGAATGAATGTCTCATGCCTCTTTTGGGGTCTTCATGCCCTTAATACGAGAAAACATACTTTATCAATGGTGGTCTGAATCACATACAAGGCTTTATTGGCCTTCGTCTTTCACTTTTTTAATTCTTCATTCTTATCTTTAAAAACTGGTTTTGTTTCACTGTCATCTACTATATTCCATAAATCTTGACTCTTAAGATATGACCCCATGCATATTCTCCAATCTCGATAATTTTACTCATTTAGCGTCTCCATCATCCCAACCGAAACTTTAATATCTGTCGTTACAAATTCAGAGAAAAGAGAGTAACTTACAGCAAGTTTCTTGCTACCTTTTTTAGAGATGCTCTCACACTCCTTCGCCGGCCTCCGGAGCATCAAGCTCTTGATGCCAAATTGTTGGGAAAAGATGAGTATATAAATGGAGCGGAATTTGGAGAAAAAGTTAGTAGGAAACTCACACTCTTCATAAATGCCTATCTATACTAACTACAAAGAAAATGGATGATTATGATTAATTCTATCCAACGGTCCAAAATAAGAACTCAAAAAAAATTTTGAAATATTCCTAGCATATTCATTTATGTAGGAAGCTCCATAGAGTTCTAAAGATCTTTATAGTCTTCTCCTCTTCTCCACCTTTTGGACTCATATTTTTGAACTTCTTTTGGACTATTCTCTTCTTTTCTTGGATTTTCATTAAAGCACTTCTTTTGGACTTGGTCTTAGCCCAAAGACTTGGACATCGATCCTCAATATAGCTAACAAATGGAAAAAATAACAAAAATTTAATAGGTTAGAAATTTTAAGTCTTTGTCCAAATCTTTATTTGTTGATTTTGCCTTAACATGGAGATTTCATTAGCTAATAGGTTGTAAAGTTTGCAAAAAATTTCTATGTTAGAAATTTGACTAAACGTATTTGATACATTATTCATTGTTACTTCTATACTCCATTGTCACATCAAATTCAAGTAAAAAATCTTTCCACTAGGCTTGTTTCACTGTCAATTTTGATGGAGTCAAAATGCAACTTATTACGATCTTGTCTATGCTATAACAAATCTACCCTCGCCATCAGGATTGCCCTTCAGATCTCGTCAAACATATCCTTACTGAGTATGATACTATCATGTTTTGATCCTGAGACATCAGGACTGTTTGATAACACGTTTTGCCAACAAGGCAAACTCATGTTTGTTCTCCATGTCCTTTTAAGTTTTCTACTTTCAAAAGCTCTTGAATCACCTTTAGCATCCCTTCGACAACAACCTTTGAAACAGTTACGCTAGAAAATCTTTCAATTAATATCTATTACTGGAAAGTCCAACTTTTTGTAGTGTTGTAACATTAATTAAGGAGAATATCATTTGATCAATAAGCGTTGGCATAACTAGTAAGGAATGTCAATCTATTCGGGTCTTAAGTCAATTCTTTGTAAGAGCACACGCAACGTATTTTACTGGACGAACGTGAAAGTTGTCCCACTGGTAGAGAATGTACATCGGAATGTATTCTCAAAGTACTGTTCCCCCACCAATGTACTAAATTATATAAAAAAAATTGTAATAAAAAAAGAATACCATTTGTGTTTGATTAAACGAAACTTTATATTGTGTTTTGCAACGTTTTTTTAATGTCAGTCAAACAAATAAAAATACTCGAAGGTTTTATGGAAATCTATCAGCGTCGTGTAACTTCTGTTATTCTTAATAACTTGAATGAAATAATAGGCAATGTAAAATCTTTTAGTCATCTTCATCAACAGTGTGGATAGAATGAAAGCATAAATAAGAAACCAGCTGATAGTCTCAAGTGGCTGCTGTAAAATGAGGATGGTCATTGGTTTCTGATAAAACATCGGCTTTAGAATAAAAATAGGAGATACAACAACTCTTGAACGAATATGTCTTCCCACGAATTAGGTGATCAACATTTATTCTTTGAAAATGACAAGGAATTTTACTAAATTTTGAGCTGAATAATTTAATCATATTAATTAATTAATACGAGTACATTCTCATTCTCATCCATGGAGGCATCACTTCCTTATACCAATTTCTTCATTGCTATGTAAAATTAGTCAATATCAACTTAGAAAAAGTGATCACAGTTATACACTTGTACATGCATCCTTGGATCGGACCGAACCTAAATATATCATTTCACAAAGACTATTTTTATCACATAAAAACAAAACAAAAAAGCGAAATTCACTTACAACCGAAATGAAGAATTGTTCATAGATAGTTCTGTTTGACAAAAACAAAACACTAAAATTTCTGAACTTGAACTGTCAGGACGTTGAAATTCACCGGTATAGTTCTCAAGCGTTATGAGAACTGAACTTAGGGGCCGGCTCCGGGCTTCCTAATTCGACTAGAGAAAAAGCTTTAAAGCTTTTGTTTGAAAAAAAAGAAAGGAAGACAATTTAAACAAAAAAATGACCTGTTTTTCAAAAACCAAATAACCCTCGGACTTGGACAAAATTTAACCATAAACATAGCTTTTGACTCTTAGTTCTCACTTCCAGTTTTCTACCAGAGAGACATCCCACAGAAACAAGAGACAAGAAATACAACTTTCTCCTTGTATTATTTCTGGTACACCGCTGAACAGGGTGTCTCAGCTTAGATATCAGTGTCAACTAATTCTTACAAGCTCTAGCTAGAAACCTTCTCTTGTACACATCTTGCCTTAACCTCTTTGTCTCGCTCTGCAATTCCATGAATGGTTTTCTTTTTAAAGTCCCCTTTTCACTTTCCAGCATTCTTTTCTTGTTAGCCACTGCCAGCGCCACAGCCTTGTTATCTTGAAGTTGTCTTTCGACTTCTTCCTGAAAGGACACAATACAAAGTGCATGAAGTAACCAGCGGATGCTTTTGCATACAAGATCATAATTTTATCGAATAAGATGGTCATCAAAAGGTACTTTGAAGACCACAAAGTTACTGTAATGATATAAGAAGTGAGGAAAAACCTCGAGAGTATGAATAAGGCCATCTAGACATTTGATTTTCCTATGTGGCCAGCGAGGAATTCCGAATTCCCTGCATTTCTTCTTGAGTACTGTTAGACCCACTTTCAAATGTTTTGAAGCTTCCTTGATAGGAAGGTCAAAGTACTGGGCAAGATCTTCGAGTCGAATCCTGGAAGCTACCTTGGATTCTGCTCTCTTGCTCTCGCAAACAGAATCTACAGTGGCCAAACCTTATTAAAGAGATTGCACTGAAGAACATCAAAGGATCCATTCCAGAAAGTTACAACATAGCACAGCTTAGAATGAGGTTCAAATAGTTTCTGATAAAGGTCTTAACAAAGAAAACTGGATGCCAGGGGAAGAAAGTGTTATGCGATTTAGGCATTGAACCGGTTGAGTAATACCCTAATTTCCTTAGCCATAAACTGATTTTGAGAACAGAAACAATGTAACCAAACTTCAAACATCTTAATGAAAGGGAAAGTTCATACAAAAAAGAGCAGATATAAACCTGACGAGTCGTTTTCAGTTGACTGACTGTCAGATAAACTAGATTCAGAGTAAGGAGGAAGATTAAGATCCAGATCAAGTCCATGTCCCGTTCGCCTAAGCTGATGAACCTCAGACATTTCTGATGACTTGGTTTCCTTTTCTACTTCACACTGTAAAGTGGAAAAAAATAGATGAAATAACAACCAAGCAAGCGATCAGAAATACATGCATTTGGTAAAGTTAACACAATGTCAGCAGAAAATATTAGCAGAAAACACAGAAAACCAGAAAAGATGTAAGTATGAAAAGACAATAGTGTTCCACGAAAATTACACTTATCTGATCAATGGACATTGTAGATCTTTAAAGTACACAAATAAATTTCATTATAATATCAAGAAAAACCAACCATGCAAACATGTTGTCAACCTCAATAGTATAGAATCAATAGCTCTCGACAATTCAGTCGTATGGCTCAACAGTGTTGTTAATCATGATGAGATAAATCAGTTTGCAGGCCAGGTTACAAATAGCCGAAAACTTCAGAGATAGAAGAAGAAGAATGAAAATCAAGAACATGTGGAACACTCCTTTAACTAAATTATAATAAGAGTGTCAAAAGGAAGGTGTAGCCCATGTACACAGTGAGCACAAAAAATGTGAAATTAATCAATGAATCCTCAACAACACAAGAATAAGCACTCATCCATGATTGTTTCGGAAGGCTGCATCTGGGTTTACTGAAAACAAATTTTATGTCACCTGCACGTTCTTCATTTCTAACATATATTAGGTTGGTTTTCCAATCAGCCTGATGATAAAAAATGCTTTCTATTGAGGATTTATTAGAGAACCTGTCTGCGGATTTTCTATAGCCGTTGATGAAGTAGGGTTGCAAAATTGGGGAATTGGGTCTAACCAAAGATTTGTGTAACCTGGGTCCCTCCAAATATCCATAGAACCCAGCTCAAAAATTTTGGATCTGTTGTTTCAACTTAGGAAATCCAAAAAATTATCATCTGGCCAACGAATCACATTTGACTTTAAAGTTAAAATGACCACAGGAAATGGGTGTCTTCAACCGAAACAGGACGTGGGTTTTAAGAAAAAATCATGGATGGGTGGGTGATACATCATCCACCTACCATAAGTAAGAAAATCAATTAACAAGGAGAATCTTTACAGAGAAATCACAGATGCAACTTTCCATATGGGCATTTCTAAACATGGTAAAAAATCTTCAAGACAGGTAAGAAATCCTAACTGAGTATAAAGACAGAATTTAAAATTCAAGTAAAATAAAAACCAGGACAAAAGCAAGAGGTAACGGAATCTAAGAGAGCAAGGGGCGCCCAGTTAGATTTCTTTCCCTGTATAAAGCTGAGGACTTATCAACAAAACCGACGGTCCTCAAAATTTCCTACACCTATCTCCTCTGGCTACTATTTTGCTCATATTCGGTACTCTGAAAACAGTACAAAAACACCATTTCGAAATCTCCCAGGACAATCACCTAGGAAATAATTAACTGCTGATGACAATATTAAAACAAATCCGAATTGAGGAAAATAAGCATACATTTAGCGTGCACTTATAGGAGACCTACACAACCGAAATTCAATTCCACACTGACAAAAACTTATCCAATAAAAAAAACAGATTGAGCACAGAATTGCACTCTAGCCTTCCTCCAATTCATCCCAGTTCCAACCCAAATCTAACGGAAAAACTCCAGAAGGGGGCAGGTTCAGTTTCAGCATCCATAATTAATACTGAAAAGCATGAATAGTTACCAAAAAGTTGCAGAAGGGGCAATCATGTGCACTTGCACGGATCCTCGACGAGGTGGAGTTGGAAGGGCTCACTGTTGATCAAACCCTAGCAATAGCATTGTTTCATGGCATAGTTTCAAATTCGTTTTGAAGCGAAAAAAATGTGTTCGGAGACGTGGAAGCGGTCGGTGAGAGACGAAGAGTTATTAGGTTAAAAAGGGGAAGGGTAAAATAGTCAATTGGTGTCAGACGCTTCCGCTCCTTTAATGTTGTGTGACTTGACTTGTGAGCGTCATAACTCTCATTGCAGTAAATGAAAGCAAGTTTGATAAAGCCCTTCTCATGTTTTCCCCATACGAAATGTAGGAGACTAGGAGTTAAGGGGTATTAGGCCATGCGAGTTGATTGAGGTTACTTACGGAATTAAAAAATTTATTTTATGGGTATAAAATTTTTTGTGAGTTGAATGAGATATAAAATTAAAAATATAATATTTTAAAATTTAACCGGGGTACAAATTTTTTTTAGGAGAAAAATCCAAAAGGGACCCTGAACTACTACCGCTTACTCAATTGCGGTCAGAACTACCATGATTTCCAAAAAGTGTGCAATGAAAAAAAAATTGAACTGATTTTTTGAATTAATATTTACAATTACAATACAAACCTAATATTATTATAAGACTTAAATTTGTGTGCGAAAATTACGTCATTTGGTTATCAAAAGACGTCGTTTTCTTTATGTGCGCAAAATGGTATAATTTATTTTGATAACCAAACGATGTAATTTTTGCACACAAATCTAAGTCTTGTAATAATATTAGGTTAGGAATGTAATGGTAAATTTTATTTTAGAAAATCAGTTTAATTTTTTTTTCATCGCACCCTTTTTGGAAATCGTGGTAGTTCTGACCGCAATTGGGTAAGCGGTGGTAGTTCAGGGCCCCTTTTGGGTTTTATCCTTTTTTTAAGCTTGTTGGGGGTACAAAATAAGAAATATAATATTTGTAGACTTAATTTGAGTACAAAAATTAAAAAAATATATTTTTTGGACCTGGATGGACAGCGGAGAGCTTTCCACCCAGTTGAATCGCCAATGATTAAGGTTCCATTTTGTAAATCAAGAATGAAAGAAGTTGAGAGTCTAATATCCTCAATCATGTCACGAGTGGTGGTGGTGAAGTGACTAGGTGATAGACTGTCATTCTTGTAATCTCCGATTCAAATCTCATAAGTGATTGAGTGGGTGTGTTTATTTTTTAATATATACATACATATATAAGATACGAATCTGTTAAGAACCTCCATGTATTTTAAGCGCTACAAACTCGCCCTAATCTCCATCCATTTCTATCCAGATGCCGCCAAGTGTCCACTCTCGGTGCGCGACACTTGTCCAGAAGAGTAAAAATGTCCAAGGATTGATGTACCTTCGCATATGCATGAACACGTGTCACACAAGGCGTGACACCTCAACGCGCTCTCTCACTCCTGTTTATCTTTATTTCAATTTCACCCACCTCAATTTATCTAATGACATGGAAATTTTTGAACAAACAATTTCATAATTCAATGTAAAATATTATAAGCTTCAATTCAAGATCCGTATTGAATAGGTTTTCGATCCGTTTTTGAAAAAGTTTATCGATTGAAAATACATAGTTCATGGACTGAATTATTGCACATTCGATGTACGTTGATCTCCAAAATGGACTTTGCACGTTTAATGAACTATGACAATTCTAATCATGTATTTTGCGGATTTCAATCTATGTACTTTAAAATAAAAAATTATTAAAATATGAATAAAACAATAGTCAAAATGGATTATAATTTAAAGCTTATAATTTCCTAAAACTAATTTTGATTTTTAATTTTTGAAAACAATTCAATTTAAATATATAAATCATTTTTTAAAATTAAAATTAGAAGTAATGGATTTAGTGCAGGAGATAGTGTGTGTGTGACAGGGTAGTGCGTTCTGATTTGTTGAAATAAGGAGATAGTGGAGCACGTGGCACGTCCTGATTGACTGAAATGTGTGTGAGTGAGATAAAAAAAGTTATAGCAGGACACGTGTCATTCGCTAGGTGGTTAAAAATCAGTGTAGTGGGGCACGTGGTGCAATATCATTGGTCGTGACCGAAAACCCATAATAACTCTCCCCCTCAAAAATACACTCAAATCATTTTCAATCGTCCGATCTGAAGATGGACGAAGATTAACGGGGGTTCTCTGCGCGTAACAAACATAGGAGTTCTCTGCGGGTAACAAGCATGGGGTTCTCATTTGAACCCCTCTATATATATATAATATGCAAAAATAGTCTAGTGACAATTCCTAATCATTATAAAATTTTATTTTTTAAAAAAATTTACTGTCTTAAAAATTTGAATCCACAATTTGCGAGGAAACGGATTCACATCAACTTACTACATGGTGGCAAATTTCAAAGTTTCTCATACTACTAAAAAGAGTAAATTTTTCGAATTAAAAGATATTTAATAGGTGTGTGGAGTTCAATACGTAGTTAGTGGACAAATGACAAAACTTACGTTTTCATAATTTATGTGTAAAATAACTAGATGATTGAGTATTTACAAAGTTACTACAAGTTACCAAATTAGGATAAAAGTGCCCCCCGAATTATTCAAATAAATGAATCGACAAGTTCTCAACAAAACAAACTTAATGCTTCTTGTGGTTTGATATCATCATATGACCCCTGAATTCGAAGAAACCCACCTCCGAGGACAGGAGGAGGGAGTAGTGAAACTGAAAATGTAGAGTTCAATTTTTTTTAAAAAAAAATAGTGTGTGATGTTTTCAAGTTAATGTTCGAATTTGCCATGTGAATCGAGTTAAATTTTGTCATTTTTAAGTTCTTGATCATGAGGAATTGACTGTTTCTATTTTCAAGCCGATGTTTTAGAGCATGTGATTGTAAGATTGAACTCTCATGAAGTTCGAGCTCACAACTACATGCACTAAAAATATAAACGCAGAAATAAAGGCTTAGCTCTTCATGATCAAATAATTAAACTATGACTAGGTAACCCGAGACACAGAACTCACTCTATCATAAACTAAGGTAATCACTAACTGTCCTTTTTTATCTTATAAATTAAACTTTACAATTTTGATCCCAGTTGCTTCTAACAATAAAACGGTGCACTATTATAATCGACTGCGAGAGCTTTAGCGAAAGGAGTAGGCGACACGATGAAAGGAGTTGTGGGGGCTCAACGGGGAGAAGTGGTGGCACTCGGAGCCTTAGCACCTCGAATTAGTGGGGTACTTGGCGATTCAGACTCCGACTTCTCAGCGTGTCGAGTCTCGTTCTCGGGGTCTCAGCCACACGAGATATCTTGTTGAGACCTCACCCCTGTACCCTCCCCTATCTGCAATGATAACACTAAATAAAGAGGAGAAAATGAAGCAAAATTGGATATGATTGATTTAGGATTTTTGCAGCCAGATTTCGGTTTACTTATTAAAATGGCCAAAAGTGGTTTTTAACCAGTTACCGGAACTGTGTGTCACGTTTGGCTACTTTGCAGAAACTTTTCAACTTTTTTTAAAATATGTCTGAAAATTACCAGAAACTTATTAGAACTGTGTCGGAAACCGTGCATGTTTTGATAGTGTAAGTCAGTAACCACTTGGTGGGTAGTGCGGATAGCAATCCACTAAAATCCAGATCAAACTACTCTTAATTTAGTGTAAACATAATATATTTTTAATTTTTATAATCCTAATTAAACTTAAGAATTTTATATTCTTATTTTTATACCTGATTCAGCTTAAAAATATTATATTTTTTATTTTTATAATACATATTCAACTTCAGAATATTTTATGTCTTATTTCTATAACTAAATATAATTAAAATCATACTAATAATATATGTCAAAATTTTTGTGCGGAAAAACAAAACTTCTAATTTCACCGCTGCTGATGTAATGTCGACTTTTTTTTTGAAATTAATCATTTCGTAAAGTTTATTTTTCCGACTAGCCTTTCCTTTAAGTCCAGACGCGGTTTCAAACCGTGTCTCGAGATGACTAGGCTAATCATCCTCGCCAGCACACATGTAGCACAACCGGGAAGCCAACCCGCCGTTTGAAATAGCGGTTACATCTTAAATCCAACTGCGGTTTGAAACCACGGCTAGACTAAAGCCAGACTAAATCTCGCCTAGGTGAGATTTACAGCGGGAGTTTGGCCGGGAACGAAGGGCTTTGTGGGGGAGGGGGAAGGCTGTTTCAGCCATGTGCGGTGGAGAAGCGGCGGAGCGTGAGGATGCAGGCTGGCTTATATCACATCAGAGGGAAGGCAAGGTTCTACGACATGGGGAAATAATTGTGGCTGGTTTGGCAGATCCATGCTTGAATTTTATGTACTTAACTGTAGGCTCGCTCTCCCTGCCTTGAGGTTCCACTGACCCAGCGGATCAAGGTTGTCGGTTGGAATGTTGTACGAGGCTTGAAAGTGAAAGTGGTACTTCTGATCGCACTAGACTAGAAATGTCCATTTTAAGGAGAATGACTCTTCACTGTCGGCATTCTCTCTTTACCGCCTATGTTATCATGTTGAGAGCACCGGCAATGGATTTTATTGAATGAGCGCAAAATTTGATCATTTAAAATATTGCGTTGGTTCGTAAATAAAGCAGAAGCCACAAAAGTTGGATCCTGGTTTACTTGGATTGGGTGTTGCAAGTAAGAGTACTTTTTTACGGCCTTCAAATTTCTCAGTCATTGATTGTTAAGTAGAGCTCATATACTAGACAAAAGTGTAGATGTTGGAGCTGATGACATAGACAAGTTGGGATATTTTGTAATTGTAAAATTGTTTCTAGGGTTATATAGTCAAATTGTACCGAGAGCTATTGTTGTGTATTCTATGCTCTTAATTTCCTTTAGGGTGTGTTATTTTTTTTTTTAAATGTATTCTATGCTCTTAATTTCCTTTAGGGTGTGTTATTTTTTTTTTATTTTAAAAGGGATCGATAGTGGTTCCCCACTTCCCCTTGGTGGTCAGGGGTCGCACACCCCCTCTACTTTGATAGTTTGAACCCAGCACCTTGGGGTTATTAGACAACACCCAATACCACTAAGCCAACACCTTGGTTTTATAAAATATTTGTTGGAAAAGAAAATTTAGTAGAAAATGAAAAGGAAGTGGAATTCTTGAAAGATTCCATCTAATTTTATCTTTATTTGGTTTGCTATGGAAAATGTCAAAAAAAATAATAAAGATTTCATTTCGTTTTCCATCTTCATGAAAACTGTATAGAAAAGTGTTATATTATATTTTTATCTTCAACCTCGTCGAATACATTGAACTTGACTGGATACATTGAATTTAATAGAAGAATCTTTTTAGATACATAGAATTTGATTGGATACATTGAACTTAATCGGATACATTGAACCTAATAGAAGAAGTGATTATTTATTTCATATACATTGAACTTGATTTTATTATATTTGTAGGTTAAGAGTTAGAATAACATTTTCCATTTAATTTTCTTTCCTTCATATTTGTCATCTAAACCAAATATGGAATCTTATAAATTTTCCACCAAATTTTCTCTAAACCAAACACACCCTGAAGTTGTGTTTGGTTTATGAAAAATTTGGTGAAAAAAAATGGGGAAAAATGTATTCTTCTTGAAATCCATCGTATTTTCTCTTGTTTGGTTAGAGGTGAAATAAATGGGAAAATGCAAAAATATTTTTTATTTTAAAAAATTTTTCTTTCTATTTTTCATCTAATTTTCCTACAAACTTATCTCTTCTTTTCTCTACAAATTTTTCTTTCTATTTTCTACCAAATTTTCCTTAATTCAAACACAGCCTTACTATTTTTTTACCGGATTTCTCAATATTAATAATTTTAAATAAAAAATTTTGATTTAACGACGTTGTTTTGATTACGTAAATAAAATGTTGTAGTATTAGTTTGGAAGCATGATCGCATCAATTTAACACATCAGTCTAAACATTTGTTAATTTACATTTTATTTGAAAATTCATGCAATTGATATTATAAATAGAAAAGTAGCTGTAATTTTCAATTTGTTCTTATGTTTTCCTTTTTTCTTCAACAATTTTGGGGTGGTGGGAAAAAGTAGAGAAGAAAATGAATTAGGAAGTCCCGCCCAAAATGCGAAATTTAAATATAAATAATAAGATTCAAAATATTTTTAGCAAGTCGTGGCCTGAGAGATTTTGTTAGTACGATATCCCCATCTCACCCTCCACCCAAAAAAAAAAAAAACTTCCCAATCCTTATCACCTCCTCCCCCCTAACCCTACTACCCCTTCCTTATCTCTCCGCCTCCCCAACCCTAGCTTTTACCATCCTCACCCCATTCGCCATGACCGGAGCCAAATCCAAGGCCGCCACCGCCAAATCCGACTCCAGGTACGCTCTATTCTGCTTTTCTTTTCATCAATTTCGCTTTCGTTGTCTTACGGGTCGAGATCTGGAATTTCGAAGGCGACGTATATTTAAATGTTGATAGATCGACGAATTAGGTATCGCCTGATTTGTGATTTTTTTGTTGTTGATGATCCTCTTGTAGGCTTTCTGTGAAGAAGGGCGCTGGAGTGCAAAAAATGAGTAAGGCGGCCAGAAAAGCTGCCAAGGATCCTGACATGCCCAAGAGGCCAGCGAGCGCTTTTTTCGTCTTCATGTATTTTATTATTATTACTCCCATCTCTTTTTTATTTTTTTTTCTTTTCAGTTTTTATTTACTTATTTATTTATTTATTTATGTTAGGGAGGAATTCAGGAAACAGTACAAAGAAGAGCACCCCAACAACAAATCTGTAGCTGCTGTAAGCCTTTCTTTTGTTTCATCACATAATTGAATCGCTGATTTGGTAATGTTTTGTCTGGTTGATGAATATGGTCTGGAATGAATCATAGGTCGGTAAAGCTGGGGGTGAGAAGTGGAAGTCCATGTCTGAACAGGTAAGGTTTGGCGGAGGTATGCAATTATAATAAATGTGCCAATATGCTGATAAATGTATGCTTCTATCAGGAAAAAGCTCCATTTGTCGCCAAGGCTGAGAAGAGGAAGACTGAATACACCAAAAACATGGAAGCATACAACAGGAAACTGGTATTAGTTATTAACTTGCAGACCATCATCTGCTACTCTGCATTTAACTTTATGTTTAACTTCATGACATTGAAATACATCGGTGTGCTTAAAAGGCTGGTGAACCCGATGCTCTTGAAGAGGAGGAGAAAGAGAGGGAGGATGAGGCAGTAGAAGAGGCAGAGTCCGATAAATCCAAGTCTGAAGTCCATGATGATGATGATGATGATGATGCAGGCGATGATGAGAGCGGGGAGGTTGACTGCCTACTTTTGACACCTTAATTGAATCTCTAAATGAGTTTAAAATGACCTGTAAAATTTGTATGCTGTTTTTTTTGTTCTGTGCAGGAGTATGATGACTAAGATTGAGATGACTGAAGTTAGCTTGTAAACTGTGACACATGCTTGCTTAGAGGAAAGTACACATATTGTAGGTCTATGGCAGCTGGTGTTTATTGGTCGAAATTTACAGTCTGGTTAACTAATTTTATTTTTATTTATGCAAGTGCTCCCTTTTGGTTTCTTGGAAGAAATAGTTTCAAACTACAGGGGCATGCTAACATCCACCACCTGCATGTTATGTAATCACCCTCGAATTTCATCTAATGAAATCCGGTAGAATATTTTAGACGCATTTCCTATTCACTGCGTATATCTTGTTGTCCATGAGCTTTCAGTAGTCTAATTATCATTGCTTCTTGGCTGCTCCCTGTCTTTCATTTATCAATTGCTGAGAAGGTATGTAAAATACTCAACACAAGTAAGGAAGCAGGAAAAGCAGCTTGGGTTAGAAAGTTAACAGATTGGGTGATCGAACTATTTGATACTGACTTTCCCAGTTTGAAGACAGCTCTTCTCAGACCATATTCATATATTTATGATCATCAGGCATCTGAATTGTGTTTAGCGTTAAATGTCTGAAGTCCCTTCAGTGCCGGTTCCGGAATATCATATTTAGAAGTATAAATTGAAAATTTGAGTAATACATTAAAATTTAATTAAAATTATAAATATATTTTTTTTGGGTAGGAGATAGGAGTAGAGATGGTCAACGATCTTATAAGCCAATTCTAGACCAATTGTACTATCCATCCTCGGATAATGGATTATAGCAATTGTTAAACTATTTAGGCCCAGTGACGATTTAACCCATTCTTACCCACCGGCTAAAACAGGCCCAATAGGAGCCCAGCCCAACCATTTCCTAAACCCTCGTCTTCTCCGATCCGCATTTTCACTCAGCTGCCTGGCTCGGAACTAATCGATGGCGACGCTGAAAGAGATCCTCACGCGCCGTCCGGTCTCGGCAACGATCCGTCTCACCGTCCCTGCCGGGGCCGCCCGACCCGCGCCGCCAGTCGGTCCAGCGCTCGGTCAGTACAGGCTCAACCTCATGGCCTTCTGCAAGGACTTCAACGCTCGGACGCAGAAGTACAAGCCAGATACGCCCATGTCGGTCACCATCACCGCCTTCAAGGACAACTCTTTCGAGTTCACCGTCAAGTCCCCGAAGGTGAGCTGGTACTTAAAGAAAGCGGCGGGGATCGAGAGTGGGAGCGGCCGACCCGGTCACGTTGTTGCCTCGACGGTGACGCTGAAGCATGTTTATGAGATCGCGAAGGTAAAGCAGTCTGATCCTTTCTGCCAGTACATGCCTCTGGAGTCGATTTGCAAGTCGATTATTGGAACTGCTAATAGTATGGGGATCAAGGTTGTGAAGGACTTAGAATGAGCTTGATTGTTGCTTGGGTTAAACTAGTCGTCAGCAATTTGTCAAGTAGTGTATACAGTGCAATGTTGAACTGGAAACTTGAGGCTTTGGTATCAGAATCATTCAATGGTTGTTGTATCCATGGTTTCTGCATTGATATGGTTGGATTTACACTGAAATTCTTGCATCAATAAATTTTGAGTTCTCACTTCAGAGTTCCCAGATTTATTGTTTATTGGGTGGCTGTGTCAACTGTCAAGCATTCTGGTTGAGTTTAATTGCCATGAATTTTGAAAGTTGAGGAGCTACTGGGCTTCTGTTATCGCAATATAGTTCCCCATTCGTGGTCTGTTGCTGTTGTATGTTTTTTTGGTTATATCTTGTTATTATGGGGAAGTAAAACAATGGTGTAGGCTTTGTTTCAACTAGCTAGAAAGCGGGCGTGTTATATTTCTTGGTTGGTCGCCATGGTTTGAGGAATATTGAAAATACAGCGCCTCACATACTGTGATTCTCAGCCTTCGAGAGAAAAATATGATTTGGCACCAAGGCTACTTGTTTTGGGGTTTTAGCACGGGTAATGGTGACTACGTGTAATTGATGCCTGTTGAAATTTGTCTAGTAAAGCTTTAACATCGTGAGACTCTCTGATTTGTGGAGATATTTGGTTTGGTTGCTTGTGTGTAGAAGACAACCTAGATGTTGCTGTGTAATGAAAGCAACAGGCTTTTGCTTTCTTGCTGTGTAAGAATAGGGTTCTCCACCAGAAGACTCCGCTTCTACTTTAAAGAAAAAATAGTTGATTACTTGCACTTTTTTTGCCCTTACAACTGGAGCACGGCCACATGCTGTATTGCCCCACTCTTGTATTGTTAGGTGAGCCGGGTCTGTTTCTTGATAGTATCACCCAGAAGGATGTGGCTTGGCTGTCAAGCGTCCCCATGAAAAGGCCCGCGTGGCCATATGCACTAAAGTTCTCGATGTGGCTAGGAAAATTCTTGCACTGAAATGTCAATGTCCGCTTGGCGCAAGGTGATGATGCTACATGCCTACATGTATCATAGTATGTGCATGATTTGGGAGTCGAAAGTTTACTCTGGAGCAACCTATGTCACAAGCTTCCAATCGGTACGAGCCTTGATCTCTCAACTACATCAGCAGTTATACTGCCTGGTTTCCACGGTCTTGACTGTGCGAGGGACTAGGGAGTCTCACTCAAACTTTGCTTCCTATAAATTGCATTCTGGGACCAGTAAACCCGAACCCACTTGCCAAACTGCACCAATGGTGGTGATATTTTTTTAACGGAAAAATCCAGGAGTCACAATTATCACTATTTATTCAATTGCGGTCAAAATTATCACGACTTTTATTCAATTGCGTTCAAAACTATCACGACTTTTAAAAATGGTGCGATAAAAAAAATATTAGACTGATTTTTTAAAATAAAATTCATCATTATATTCGAAAACTAATATTATTATAAACTTAATATTATTTTAAAACTTAGATTTGTGTGCGACAGTTATGTCGTTTGATTATCAAAATAAATTATATCGTTTTGTGCATATAAAGAAAATGACATCTTTTGATAACTAAATGACATAATTTTCACACACAAATCTAAGTCTTATAATAATATTAGTTTATGATTGTAATGGTAGATTTTATTTTAGAAAATCAGTTCAATTTTTTTTCATGCATATTTTTTTTGAAAATTATGATAATTCTGAACCAATTAGATATTTGGATTTTATCCTCTCTTTTTTTAACTCATTGCATATGCTGGTTAGCCATGGCAGCTTAAACTTACTAAAGATCTCCGTCTTGGAGAAGGCCAGGGTCACCGCACGTTATGTGACAGTGGATTGAGAACCAAGAAACCAATAAACTAGGATGTCTCTGTTTCGTGAAGGTGATCCGAAGTCAGTAGCGTTTTCAACCGGGAGTGAAAGTCAAAATGATTTGAACAAGTAAACAAATGAAAGCGACTGCCTCCATCATTTATAATCCGTCCATCTCGATTCCTTTTCATCAATCCGATTGGAAGAAAAAAAGCAAGAGAGAGATGTCGTGCTCATCTTCGTCGTCTGGGTCCGACCCAGAAGACGAGTGCTTCGATTCCTACCGCAAAGGAGGCTACCACGCTGTCCGCGTCGGCGATCACTTCAACGCCGGCCGATACGTCGCTCAGCGTAAGCTCGGCTGGGGCCAGTTCTCCACCGTCTGGCTCGCCTACGACACCAAATCCTCTGTGAGTTTACGACCTCTTCTGCTTCCTGCTTCCTCTTCATTATCAGCTTGTTGGTTGAGATGATTGTGACTACCACCACACGATGGAATCAGTAGTGCCTGCACATTCATCACGCCATTGCCAGCTTATTTTCCCTCTACGGAACATAAACTCATACTGCTTTTAAACTTTCTTGTTTTCCGGTTTCATTTCGGACAGTGAAGAAAATATTCTGTAAAAAAAATGATTTCATAGGAGTTCTCATAATGTTTCCTCAAAGCTTCTAGCTGACACACACCATTAAATGACCTTTTTCGTAGTATTTATTTTCTCATGAAAGGAACCTTATTTACTTGTAACTCCAGTTGGTCTGATGCTTGAAAACATTCTGTGATTTCAGAGGTATGTAGCGCTGAAAATTCAGAAAAGCGCTCCTCAGTTTGCTGAAGCTGCTCGTCATGAGATTGAGCTCCTCTCTGCTACTGCCAAAGGCGATGCTTCGAACTCAAAGTATGTGGTGCGCTTAATAGATCACTTCAAGCACGTCGGACCTAATGGGCAGCATTTATGCATGGCGCTTGAATTTCTTGGAGACAGCTTACTTCAGCTTTTAAGATATAATCGTTATCGATGTATTGGTATGAACCGGGTGAGGGATATTTGCAAATGCATACTGACTGGCCTGGATTATTTGCACAGAGGCCTTGGTATCATACACACAGATTTAAAACCAGAAAATATTCTTCTTTTAACCACAATAGATCCCACCAAGGATCCGATCAGGTCTGGATACTCACCAATTCTTGAAAGGAGGCCCGAGACAAACTCTAATGGCGGGGTCACAGTGAGTATTGTTCAGAAAAAATTGAAAAGGAGAGCGAGGAGGGCGGTTGCTAACATATCAAGCAGGCGAGCCTCCATGGCCGGGGCAGTGGTTCCAAAACCAGAAAGAACCTTGGATGGGATTGATGTCAAGTGCAAGATTGTGGATTTTGGGAATGCAAGAAATTCAGACAAGGCAGTACAGGGCGCCGGAAGTCATACTACAGGCAGGCTACTACTCTTTCCCTGCTGATATGTGGTCCTTCGCATGCATTGCATTTGAGCTAGCTACTGGTGAAATGTTGTTTGCCCCAAAAATGGGTCAAGGTTTCAGCGAAGATGAGGTAAGATGCTTCATGGTCATCTCTATACTTTTTTCTAATGCCATTCTTGATGACATTTTGATGTCTTTTTATTTGGTGTTTCCCCAAAATGCCACAAAAATGTTCTTTTTAACTTTTAAATACCCCAACAAGTTTTCAAAATCTTAACTACCCTGCTTAACGTTACGGACATTATTTCAAAAAAAAACAAAACATGCCACGCCCAACATTTCCGTTGTTCATAAGACAAACCTGGGATGCTTAGGATTATGAAAACTTGTTGGGGTAGCTTGGGACTTGCATTTTTGGGAAAAAATCTTTTATATGTTGTTTTTGGAATCATTTCTGTCTGTTTAATTGAAACCCACATTTATTTGAGCAAGTCTTCAAGTCTTTTCTTGACGATTCTGTATCTTTAGATCGACTTCACTATGCAAAAGGACTAGTAGTCCATTTCACCTTTTTACTGACTACAAATTCCAGTACTACCCCAGTGAATCTGGAGTTTTCATATTGTTTCATAATTTTCACATACAATAGCTGTGTAGTTATAAGTCTGACAAGAATTCTGACCTCCTAGATTTGGAAGATGTTGAAACAAATAGATCAACACAAGATAATAAACTTTTGTTTCGCCGTTGCCTGATATATATTACTTGAGAGTCATTCTTTTGTTCTGCGTAGTAATCGGGTATAGCTTATGGAAGTGATGGAGATTCGATTAGACTGTTTCCACCTGAGACAGCTAACTTTTTTTCTTTCCCTAAATTGTTTGTAAAACGGACTACATAAGTCAGCCACAAAATGCTTGCATTCAAACGAAGAATAACTAGAAAGAAACACATTTTTTGATGAATTCCCCAGGCTACTGTTTCACTTTATGGACTCACTTAAAAACATGCAGCTGGCCGGATTCTAAGTAAAAGCGTAAATGTTCAGTGACATTCCCCTAACTAAGTTGTGTCTCAGTTTATGAAATTATTTCCTTTTTTTGGTTGTAGGATCATCTTGCTTTAATGATGGAAGTGCTTGGGAAAATGCCGCGAAAGGTGAGCCTTCGGAACTTATCTGCCTGCTCTAGTTATAGGGATTGATGCAACGGTAACTACAATTTATGTGCTCCTGATGCAGATAGTCATAGGAGGAGGTCGGTCTAAGGACTACTTTGATAGGCACGGTGATCTGAAGAGGATCCGTAGGCTAAAACATTTGCCACTTGATGGCTTACTGGTTGACAAATACAACATGCCTGAATCAGACGCAGCTGAATTTGCTGCATTCTTGACTTTGCTTCTCGATTTCGCTCCAGACAAGCGGCCCAGTGCGCAGCAGTGCTTGCAGCACCCATGGATGAGCAAACCTTTAGATCAAGGTGGGAAACTGAGTGATTGTAACCCCAACCTTATTTTATGCATTTTAGTTATCGATTTCTCTTTTTTGAAATTTCTGTTCCAGGAATAGTCTGATATGTGTATACTAACTTCTGAAGCTAATCAACTGATGCGCGTTGTATGTGTAGTATTTCTTTCTTTCATTTATGAATTAAGGATCTTCTTGAGAAACAAAATGTGACTGTTTCAAACCTTCCTTTTCGGCCTGCACGCTTCATTTGGTTACCCCATTACATCACACTTCCCCTGGAGTGGCTATCAACAACTTTCTGTGAAGGAAATTGTCTGGGTAGGTTTCAAGTAGTTGAGGCTAAACAAGTGCAATTTATGTACTGGGTTTCACTTGGCAATAGCATGCTACTATGATTAAATAGTTTGATTCCCACTGTAACATCCTGTCCTCTGAAAAAGATAAAAGAAGGATATACAAAAGAGAAAAAACGAGAAGAAAAAAAAATTAAGTCCCTGACTGTCACCCCATCAAGTTGTAGTCATCTGTCTGGTGATATGGATGATAACCTCCTTCAACCTCCACTGCTCCTGATAGTTGATCAACCCCTGCGACCAATAAACATTGTCAGCGGATGGGTGTGTGATGTTCTTTTTTACATATTCTACAGCTACAATCCCACCAGCCTTGGAAATTAAGGAAGATATCAACATTACTACTTTTCTTTTTGAAATTCTTAGTGAGTACAGGTATCCTGATTAACTTAATTGCGATATGTATGACAAAATACGATGACCATTCTCTTCTAATGTGGTAATTGGCGGAGAGAAGGGAAGATCAACGTACTTCTGTTTGATAGGATGCTGTCATAGAAAGATATGTCGCCCAAAGTGGTTGGAGGCTTTAAGTCATCTTCTGATGAAAACATAGCCTCAGCTTTACTTGAGAGAGGATCAAAGGAATGCAGGTCAGAGTTCATCGCCGAGCTTTGGTAGCAACTATCATCACTAAGGGAACATGGAATTTGATGAGACTGAAAATTCTCCTCTTTTGCTTTCTTCTCGTTGGATGAATCAACTTCTTTGATGCCATCTGTCTCATTGTTATTAGTAGCTGGAACAGTTTGCTTGCGCTTTGCTCTGGCACGCCGATTTTGGAACCAGTTATAGACATTTGTTTCAGATACTTGACCATGCTGGCTTAATTCAGAGGTTATGTCCTTGATCTTCTGCTTACTAGGTGTCCCGTTACCTTTATCAAAAATATTCTCAAGAATTTGCAGCTGTGCGGGTGTTGGAGCCCATCGCTGTCTAGCAGAGATTTTGTGGCCAGATGATATCAGCAGCTGATCACAGTAAGTATTTCCGAATCTAACACCTAAAAAGGAGTAAGAAAAACTCAAGAGTGATTGAAACATTCATTAACCTTTAGATGGGTGAACTCTTAGATGAGGGCTATACCACTATCTTAGGAAAACACAAGAGAATTTCATTCTACAAGATACACACAAGTTTTCCAGTGTGCCAACATCTTCCACAAGAAAAAGCAAATACAAAATCCATATAGCAGTTATATAAGTAACAAATAAATAATATGAAATGCAAAAATAATGGTATCAACTACACAGGTCAGAGTCAGACACATAAGACACTCAACTGAACAAATGCCATTTTTACAGATTTTACAAGGAACGTTCACCACAATCATATGCGGGAACCAACGGCAATCAGCCAAACAATATGGTGGTCCAGTAACATTAGTTCACATGCCGTGCATGCTGGGGAGATATCAAGTAAAGAAAATCAACTTTTCAAAATGCATTAATGGGTGACAGCACAAGGCACAATCCCAACAGTTACAAACAGCTCATTATCCACACTGAATAATAGTGCTTCCAGGACTGAGCACCCTACCATTGGGGTCAATATAGCGCCAGCCAAGTCTCATAATAGTGTTCAAAAAGCTTTTCTTTCTTTCTTTCTTTTTTTTTCAAGGGAAAGGCAAACAGCTTGGGGTCATAAACATGTTCAATTACTTTCCAGACTGAAATTTAAATGATAAATTCTGAATACCCACATCAATTGTTACCCAAATGTATTACTCCCTCTGTCCTCTTTTACGTGTCACTTGATTGAAGTTTTTTGTCCACTTCTACTTGTCACTTAACACTTTTCAATGTGTATTTAATATCTGCAACTATCTTAAGAAGTCAAATACTAATGATTTCATTATCATAATCAATAAAAAAGCAATTCTACACCAATACTAATCCATTAATTCTATCTTTTACATAAAATTTTAAAAATATAAATTAAATCCTTACCTATTAAATTTGTCCTGCCGCTAACATTAAATATCACCTTAATCTACTCAATTCAACCTTAAACGACATTATATCAGGACGGAGGGAGTAACCTAGGACAGAAGATGCAATGTGAATTCTATGTACAGCAAATGAGATCAATCATCTCACAAACTTCCTTCACATGAGACTTCAAAATAAAATAGAAATCACATGCCTGAACTTTCTAGAGTTAAAGACAACATCAATCTCAAACATCAATTTGGCACAACATTCCCAAAACAATCCCCAAGCCGAAATCAGTGCATCAACTTGCGAACAAAAAGATGAAACATAGACACGACGATCACTCACACTTTGCGTCATCTAAAGACAACGATCAACGAATTCCTCATACTCTTAACTCTACACTTCATCAACAAGCACACCACGCAGATGGACGGAAACCGAGGGAATACAATCCACAATCGAAAGTGATACCAGAGAGATCGCGCTGAGACGAGAGGCTTCTGTGCATCTCGACGAGCTTATCGCACAGAACAGTGTAGACGGCAATCTGCTTACGCAGTATCTCAATTTGCTCGTCCGTCATAACAACCAGCTGCTCCTGCAACAACCCCGCGGCGGCGGCGGCGGCGCCTTCTCCGATAAGCGCGTCTCCTCCGTGGCTGTGAACGTGGTGGTGGTGGTGCTGCGGCGGCTGCTTCTCCCACTCCATCTTCCTCGTCGTCGTCTTCTGCTCTGCTGAGAAAATGAAGATTTAATTTTATATATATATATATATTATTTTTGAAAAAGGAAGAAGTGAGAAAGAAGTTGAGGTTGAGACAAAACGGGTGAAGCGGCGCTAATTGATTTGAATATAAATCCAATTATACGGTGCATATAGTCGTGCATTATTATGGCATCCAATCATTCAAAAGAAAATTGTTTTAATATAAATCGTGATAGTTTTGAATGAAAATAAGATGGTTTTAATTTTAATAATATTTATTAATTTTTATTTTACACGTATCAAATGATAATTGACGGTTATAATTCATGATAATGCTCCCGATCAGAATCCTAATAATATATCAGAATGGTGGTACAATCTACTCAAGGTTGAGTATAATTTTGAAGATGGGTAACAATATTAAGTTTCGTTGAGATTGTTAACTGACAAACAGAGTGTTAATCTGATGGTCTGCGGTGTTACGTTTTATGTTAAGTATAATAATGCACAAAAAATTAACACATAACGAGTCTAGCTCCACTATTAAGGAGTGGAGGGATATATGACCTTAGCCACCCAAAAAAATAAAAAGTGAACAAATAAATTTAAGTTAAATGAGAAGTAAATAGAGCATAAAGAGAATTAGTTACTTGTCACATAAAAATTTATATTAGACTTGTGTCTACATTGTATGAAAAAAATCGTCAGTTTGCGTACACGATTTTCCTTCAAAGTATGTATTGTCACTAGATATATGTTACACATAAGACAGAGGCTAAACTTTGTCGTTTTAGGCCATTCGGGGTAGCTCCAAATACCCTAAAAACCCGATAAACCTTAAAACCTACTATAAAATAAAATTTCAAATCCCAAAAATTCTTAAAAAATTCTTATACAATCATTTGGCCCTGAACCTAAAATGACACCCTGAAGCTGCCTAAAAACTCTAAAATCATATTACGTAATCATTTTTCATTGTTTGTTGGAGAATCAGAATTAATAAAGACCTAAAACAACATGGTAGCGCATCTTTTGTACACAATTGATATCCAATGGCAGTAGATATCCGATTTTCCCTAATCAAATATCTGCCAGAAACTGAGATCTATGTATCACAAAAAGCTTCCAGTTGTAAAGAACCGAGCTGATGATAAAATTTCCAAATCAGATCATCATGGGGGTAGAAAACTAACTTGCATTTGATGAAAAAAACGAATTTTTTTAATTTTTTTTTAAAAACTGCCTTCTTTTCATAGGTTTGTTTATCAATTTTACCAACCCCAATGCAAACCAAATGGAAAGATAGAATTGACAAGAAAATATGTAAGAAAAAAAATGAAAAAAAATACATTATTTTATATCATCTCAAAATGACGTTATTTAATTTTTCATATTAAATTAATTGAAATGATGTTATTTTCAATTACGTCCGTCCACCCATCTGATACGTGAACGCGACCATCTAAAAATTACTGATTTTTAATTAAACATCATTGTCATAATAATTCACTTGTTTTATATTTACATGAAATTTAAGAAAAATACATTAAATACTTGCCTATTAGATTTGGTTAACAACTAGTATTTATATTTATTAATTAACTAAATTCAACCTAAACAACGACTTAATTCGCCACCAAGGTGGTGGCCTTTTGGCTTGGGTGGTGGTCTTTCATCCTCAAGGTCAGGGGTTCGAATCTTAGTGGTTGGGTGTGTTGTGTGTGTTTTCTTCTCCACTGCATGAGCGCTTTATTATACTATTTCCGTCCCTCCCCTGTTTGGGAGCTCTTTCTCTTCCCTGGTGGAAGCTGTCTATTCCCCTTTGCGTGGATATTGTTGGGTCGTTGTTCGGCTAGGTGCCTTGTGTAATCTGTTCGTAAGCGTGCTTGATATGTATGAGCCGATTGTAATGCATTGAGTTCTTTGTAATAAAAAAAATCTGCTAAATTTGAATAGAGGAATTATGAATTATACCTTCAACATCTAAAAAATGTTGTATTTCAGTCTTAGGGCTGTACAAAATTAGGTCAAATTTGAAAATCAGAAACCAGAATATAAAAGATAGGACTGGATCAGTTTATTCTCGTCTGATTTTCGATATATGAATTTTAGAAGAATCTGAATCTGATCGGTCTGAAACTAATAAATTTCATGTGATTCAGATAGAACGGATCATGGGAATCTATTAAAACACAATTGTTTTTTTACAGTCGATTTCTCAATGCTCTTTTCATCATTTATGATATTCAATGTAGGCTTTCAAATCTAATTAATTTGGTTGTATTTGTGGTTGTCTACAATTAGTGCATCTATTGATTTTGGAACATGAGTTATGAGTAGTCTGAGATTCAGGAGCGATTATTATCTCCACTAAAAAGTTCTCGTTCTTGTGACCTCGTCTTCATTCGTCTCTGTTGACCCAATGATCCCTTCTCAAATTCTTGTCCAGACTTCCTGCCCCCACTCGACTTAGGCCTTTCCTGAGTTGATTTTAGGAGAAAAGGAAAAGATATGGAGAGATTTGATAAAATTACGTTTTTCTCGAGTTTTTAAAGAAAGAATTTGGAGGGCTTGAATCCTCCAAAATCCCTCCAACACCCTTTTTTTCAAATCCTTCCTATTTGAAAGGATGAAATGATTCCATGACGAATTCTCTTTTGTATTTTATTTTTATATATATTATTAGAAGGATATTTAAATAAATAAATATTTAATTATACCCTCCTTTACTTTCTCTCATACTCAAAACTTCTCCCCTTTCTCTCTAATCGCTCATTGAATTAGGATTTTTTGTACGTCTACTCCCAAATTTTTATATTTGTCTTTTTTCTCATTTCCTTACAAAAGATATTTCTCTCACATGCTCTTGAAACTCGGGGTCAAAGCCAAGGTTTTCACTTTTCAGAGAAAACGTATTTTTCTTTTTTTTAGTTTTTCTCAACCTCTCAGCCTCTTTGATCTGATCACAAGTCTAGGGACACAATGACATCTTCTACCATCCACCTTCATTGACAGGGATTTCAATTTCAGTTTATTATATATTTTTACATTTAATATCTTGCGTCTACCTTAATTTGGATGACTGTTTGAGTTTTCTGCTCTTATTATTCCACTATGTACTTACAGTCATTTTGAATCCCACCATGAACGGTTACTTGTTCAACAACTTGTTATTGCTATCATTTTGAACTCCCTTTCTTGCCTCTGATTGTCTTATTTACATTACATTATCTCATATAATATTTTTTGTTTTTCATCAAAAATCAAAGCTCAATTATGTTTTTATTTTATACTTTTAACTAGTTCTTTAACCTTTGTTTTCGCCTTGTCTAGTTTTATACTTGTAGCTTTGTCTAGTTTTATACTTCACAAATGAATCTTCGGATGAATTAGGTCCCTCATACTAAGAATAACAGGGATGTTTAGTTTTATAAAAACTAAACAATTTACAAATCAGCTAGTATGTTTATGCATATATCGTTGCTTGTCTATTTTGAAGTTTTTATTTACATTTCAAGTTCATATATATAGTCTAGTGCATAGGAAATCTCATCTTTTCAAGTCTCATTATAAGTTGGACTTATATGTTCTTTTGAGGTTCTTATTTATTGTATACTATTTAAGTTTAGAATTGAAATTATCATTCCAGCTAGTCATTACGAAAGCTAACTCAAAATTCTTGAATCTAAAATTTAATAATCATTAATAATGTTTGTTTTCAAGATTATATATTTATTGTTTGAAAAAAATGAATGAAAGATGTAAATTTCCACAAAAAAAAAGACAATTCTCTGTGGAGTCAACTGAAACACAAGTTCAACTATTGAATGTTCATTTTTTTTCCTGAATATGGAAGAGCTACACATAATCTTAGCACCTCAATAACATTGCAGCTAGATGGAAATACGTCAGACAAAAGAGCAAATGACAGGCTAAATATTGGGCCAGTTTTATGGAGTATTTAGAAGACATTAGAAAAAAAGAGCAAACTAGAGCATTGATGCGTATGATCATTTCAGATGACTTTCCATTTAGATTTGTGGAAAATTTTAATTTTAAAAAATTGATGCATGTTATAAAATCCTTCACGTGTCACTGTAGGGCGGGATTGTTACCAGATTTATATGAAAGAAAAGACTCGTTTGAAAAAGTTGATTGGTAACTGATGTCAAATGATTTCTATCACCACTAATACATTGACTTCAATCAGATCAGTTTATACAAAAAAAATTCCAAATTTTTATCATACTGGTGGTCCTTAAGGTGAAGATAATGGTTAGGCTGTGGCGGTTTGCTTAGGATTTGGGTATGCATGATAGGCTTTGTACTTTGACAATCGACAATGTTAGTTTTAATAATGTTGCATGTGGCTATTTGAAAAAATTGATACAAAGTTGTGTCTCCGGATGTAATGATGGCGGAAAATATGTTCACTTGAGGTGCATAGCCCATATAGTTAATCTAATTACATGGGATGACATGAGTGTTCAGTGCATTGAAAGAATTAGATCAGATGTTAAACATGTGAAGAACTCATTTGCCAGGCTATCGAGATTCACTGAAATCGCTGAAAAATTAAAAATTGGGTGCAAAGCGTCGTTATCTCTTGATGTGAATATTGTATGTTATTTTACTTATACTATCCTTTATATAACTATCAAATTCACAAGTAGTTTTGGGTATGTTAAGCTTCCCAATTGGTTTTGATGTCAAGTATAATGAAAATCACCTACAGATGATGATTGAGATAAATTTTCTGTGATGATTTTATTTTTGAAAGAGCTTTACAAGTTAATTCATCTTATTTCGGTTTTTCTTTATGTGACCGTAACAGGGATTTTTTATTTTTTGAAATTGCTTCGACCCATATTTTGGTAAGACAATGGGAGAGAAGTATTTATTTAGAATTTCGAACCATGGCTAGAGCAATGCAAGTGAAGTATGACAAGTATTGGGTGATGTGAGAAAAATAAATGTATAAATTTACATGACTATTATTTTTGAGCCATAACATAAGTTATTTTGTGTTGAAGTGACTCTTAATGACATGTATGAGACAATAGAGGCGAATGGTATATCTACGAAAGTTAAAGACTTTCTTTATGAGATGTTTGATGAGTATAGACTTTTGTAATATCCTCAAATATGTTATGATATATTATTAGGTTCGGTTTGTTTTTTATGTAAATTTCTTATTGGTTTGATCAAATATGTTATTAAACCAATTTAATTAAGAAATTAAGTATAATATACTTTTTATTTCGTTAGGGTATCAGATTAAATATGATAAATGTTTTTGTGTATGATTGGAACTTTTTAAATTATAACTAGACCCACAATAAAAAAAATTAAATAAAATTTAAATAGCAATCACTGTGATTTGTAAATTAACTACAACACATACTCAAGTTATAATTTTCTTTTATCTCCCGTTTGATACTAGGTATTATTAATGAGATAGAGTCACATGATCCTGCATTCACTATGGCTTAGCCGCTTGAACCGGACTGACATCCCAGCTCCTGACTGAAAGCTAAGGTCTCTTCTCATGGTGGTCTCTGTTCAAAGCATCAGATTCGGCTGATTAGACATTTATTAAGAAAGACTAGAGATATGAGCCAAATATAAACTTGGAGCATAATCACATTGCCTCAGATATACTGTGTAAAGGTCAGCAAATACTAAGAGAATAAATCTTTTACGAAGAATATTCTAGCCTGTATATTGACGGGTAAGGCCAGAGGTCATATTCATATTGCTGTGCCAGAAACAGATAGTTCTACGTATTGATTTGTTCCTGCTCAGGAGATTGTTTTCTGGGCTTGCAGAACAAGAGCAAGTGTGCCTAAGGGCATCCACATTGAAAAAACCTGAAAAGTAGGTTTGTGTCATGCCACGTAGGATTTGTGTCATGCCACATCACCATCTCCATAAACCTTCTTTTCATAAACCTCTCACCCACATTGAATAAATTTTCCATACAACTCTGCACATGGGCCCTCGTGTCATATTTCTTTTTTCATATATTTTCATATCAAACTAATTACTAATATAGTAAATATTTTATTATGTTATTATGATTTATTTTTACTATTTTAATTATTTATTTAGAGAAGAAAAATATAAAACATCATTAATAATTTTTCATTAAATAACAATAATAATATATTAATTCTAGTATGTGGCGAATTAAATTTTTCATTAAATTTTGGTGAATTTCCAGAATTTGGAGAATTCATAAAATTCATGAATCCTCCTCGAAATGGATTATCACTCATTTGAAAAATAATTGAGCTTGAGAAAATTTGTATGTGGCGAGAGCTTGAGAAATTTTGAATATTGAGAAATTGAAAGATTGAGAAAGAATGAAAGTGTTGAGGTGAAGTGTGTGAATTACTTAAGTATTTATAGTTGAAAAATAAAATTTTAGTAATTTTTTATTTTAATGAATTTATTGTAACGGTAATTTTTTTTGTAATAAGTTGAATTTCAACGGTTGAATTTTAACGGTTAGTTTCTAATGGCTATAAAATATTTAAATATTTAAATCTAACAATATACGGCGTTTATAATCTTAAAACGCCGTATAAGCCCAGCCCAATTCATATAAAAAAATCCTAATTACATATACGGCGTTTATAAATTTAAAACGCCGTAAAAAGTGTTGGGCAATTACATATACGGCGTTTTCAACGTCAAAACGATGTATAAAGTCTACACATTAGACGGCGTTTTTAACCTATAAACGTCGTATTTGTTCCATGAAGCGCTCCATACAGATGAAGCGGTATCATGTCAGAGGAGGATAAACCGTCTTCCACATCAAAGGTTCATGTCAGGTGAGATTCATCATCTGACATAAACATTGTCCATAAACCTTCGTTGGAGATGCCCTAACAGCTGTCATAGGCTGCAGTGTACATTTTGAATAGGAGGGAGTCAGGAATCAGCTGAATGTAACTTTAAAAAGAGGTCAGACTTATTCTTAATTTCGTTAAGAACAGCCAGCTTTTGTGCCTGAAGTTCTTCCAACCTTTTCCATCGGTGTTCGAAATCTACATTTACTAATTCAGTGACATTCTTCTTTCCTTTTTCCTTCAATTTTCGTTTAGCAGCCTTCTGACCAATTGGACGATTCTCTGACTCATTACCTCCATAACAGTGCTCCTCGGGATCACGATTGGATGATGAGGTATATACTCCAGATTCACTTGTTTTTGCTTTCTTTGATGCATTTTGCGCTTCAATTTGTGCAGCCCACTTTGGTTCATCCTTCACCATTTCCCAAATATGCATATATGGAAATTCTTTGTTCTTATGTGCATTTTTCCAATTCAATCATGCCGCCTCTATTATTTGGTTATCTGACCACCCATTGTGATGATCAGATACAATTTGATTATAATAACAATTGAATTCATTTACTTGTGGCATCAAGAAGTAGTAATGTGACTTGATTCGAGGTTCTTCTCTTTCAATTTTTGTCTTGCGGTACATATTGAAGTAGTCCGTCACACGACCCCAAAAGCTTCCTCTTGTTTGAGCATTTCCAATTACAGAATCATTGCTTACGGTTAGCCATGAGCTGATTAACATCTCCTCCTCCTTAGCACTCCACTTGACAGAACGGCTACTTTTTTCTTGTGTAACAACGGGCGGAACCTCATTTTCTGCCACTATGACGTGTTCTTGATCTCCTTCTATTGGACGGTTAGGATGTGGAGCCATTGAAGGATGCGACATAATATTTTGTCCATATCCGACATAATAACCTGGACTAAATGAAGGAGAAGAATTAGAAAAAAAAGGATATGAAAATGGTGGATGTGTATAAGAATTCATAAAATGAATATCTTGAGGAGTAGGAGGCGTAGATGGAAATTGGTTGTGAGTAGGAGGAATTTGAGAATTTCGTGAATTGGAATTTGATGAAGATGGTGAATTTCCAAAATTTGAAGAATTCATAAAATTCATGAATCCTCCTCGAAATGAATTATCACTCATTTGAAAAATAATTGAGCTTGAGAAAATTTGTACGTGGCGAGAGCTTGAGAAATTTTGAATATTGAGAAATTGAAAGATTGAGAAAGAATGAAAGTGTTGAGGTGAAGTGTGTGAATTACTTAAGTATTTATAGTTGAAAAATAAAATTTTAGTAATTTTTTATTTTAATGAATTTATTGTAACGGTAATTTTTTTTGTAATAAGTTGAATTTCAACGGTTGAATTTTAACGGACGGCTATAAAATATTTAAATATTTAAATCTAACAATATACGGCGTTTATAATCTTAAAACGTCGTATAAGCCCAGCCCAATCATATAAAAAATCCTAATTAAATATACGACGTTTATAAATTTAAAACGCCGTAAAAAGTGTTGGGCAATTACATATACGGCGTTTTTAACGTCAAAACGCCGTATAAAGTCTACACATTAGACGGCGTTTTTAACCTATAAACGCCGTATTTGTTCCATGAAGCGCTCCATACAGATGAAGCGGTATCATGTCAGAGGAGGATAAACCGTCTTCCACATCAGGTTCATGCCAAGTAAGGTTCATCATCTGACATAAACCTTGTTCATAAACCTTCGTTGGAGATGCCCTAATGGTT
>NQLW01000395.1:140757-181631 GCA_002312845.1 Kalanchoe fedtschenkoi | reverse complement strand
GTTCACCATTTTTTCTACATTTTGGGTCATTCGAGGCCTCAAAATTTGATTTCGCACTAGGCCTCCAAATTCTCCGGACCGGCCCTGCTCCCAGCTCTGTGGTGAACTCGGAAGACTGGCCTGGATGATGCCGAGCGGGAGACTATCAGGAACATGCTTCAACTACCTGACGATTCCGACCTCAATCCTGTCTATAATTTCTATGTGTGGCTTATGTATCATACATTTTGAATGACGGCCAGGGCTTGTTTTCAATGTTGAAGTCTGTCACAGCTTCATCCATAGAGTTTAATTTAAAGGGAAAACTACAAAAAAAATGGGTATGAACTACCACACTTTCTAAAATCGTGTGTGCAACTAACAAATTTTGCAATTCTAAAGAAAATGTCATTTGAGACTGTTTTTTATTGATTAAACTAACATTTAACCTAATAAATTTCATAAAAAATATAACTTGATATCTAATAACATAAACTAACACAATAAAATCATAAAAATTACAAAATCTCATCATTTTTATATGAGGTGTCTGTTTGAGCCAGTATAAAGATTAAAAATTTTAATTATTTTTAATTTTATTGTTTTAGTTTATATTACTAGAGATCAAACTATAATTATTTTAGAATTTATCGGAGTTTGATTATTATTTATCAATTACAAAACAATCTCAAATGACTATTTCCTTAGAATTGCAAAATTTGATAGTTACATCCGCGATTTTAAAAAGTGATAGTTCATACCCTTTTCTGTTTTGTAGTTAACCCTATAAAAGCACGAGTAAGATTGGGATAAGCTTTACCTTACTGATCCTGTTTATTGAGGTATATGTGATGTGAAAAGTGATGGTAGTTACTGTTGGAGTCTAAAGCTGAGCTTATAAGTTTTCAGCAATAATCATTGCGTTATTATCAGTCATTTTACATCACCAGTCATCAATTCACTTCTATTTTGTAATGAAATATTTCTTGAGTACTTGCTCCAGGTGTTGTGAACCAACAAGAAAACAGCACACGCTATGTGTTCAACAAAAATGATTGACAGAGCTGAGTCGTTGCGGTAAGCCCTTTTTTGCAATTGTATCTAGTTGCATTAAGGTCCGAAAAGAATCAGCTGAGTGTAACTGAGAGTTAGTTGCAAATGGATTCACTACTTTTTTTGAAATTAATATGATAATAAATCTATATTTCACACACATCCCATAGTAATATATTTCAAAGTAACTACATGAGCTTATTAAGAAATTTTTTTATGAGTGTCATTCCTACAAAAAAAATAAAAATTTAATCTTATGAGTATTTATATTGGTAGTGTCATTTCAGTAATAGTTAGAATGAAAATTTCAGTACAACAATGTCTCATTTATTAGAATAATTTTAACTATACATAAATAACTAAATTTCATTCATCAATATTTATATGGGGTAAGGATAAGATGTGTACTATTAAACCGATAACTATTGTCAATTATAAAATCTAAATTTTCTTAATGATTTAAACTAATTCATTCAAGTAAAATGTCAAGCACATGTCTTTGCACAAGTCATTGTATCGAACATATTTTTGCTAAAGGAAAATTATATTCAAATTATTTATTAACATTTTAGAAAATGATTTATTATGATGGTACATATTTTGATTAATGGTTATTCCAATCATTTGAATCTACATCCAAATTATCAGTGATTGACTGTAAAATATCTCATAAGACCGGAATTAACTTATAAAATTATTTTAATGTCAAATCTTATACAGTCTCATCAACAAATTATAAATGATTGGAATAACCAGTTTGAAATATATCGCCATATCCAGTTTGAAAATGTGATGAAAAATCAATGAGGGACTAACTAAGATATTATCAAATTTCACCACAGAAGCTTGATATTAATTTAATGACATGATATATGATTACTAATAAAATTATTTTTATTTTTATTTCTTTTAGCGCATGAAAACAATAAAATAGCAGTTTTATCAATTAGAACAAAATAAGAATATTTATAATGAATTATGTTATGACAATATCACTCTGCAATAAGAGCAAAGTAATTACTCTCATCTTTAATGCAAGAGAAACAAATTGTATATGAAATTATAATGGATATATTTACTGATAATTCTAGCGGGATTTTGTTTGCATATGTGGATATGGAGATATCGGAAATACCTTTATTTGGAGAATTTTGTCTTTAATTATTATATTCGAAGAAAAAATCATACTTAATATTGCATTCAGTCGAATCGTGTCACTTCTTTTTTTTGAAACAAAAAAGTACTTCGATCTGCAATACTGGTTAATAATTCAAATGAAGATTACACATGCAACATTAACAAATCTAGCAAAGCTAATAACAAAGACATCATTTATAGTATAGATGAAGAATGATTGTGTTAGAGTGTTTGACAAGATGTTAAGAGATATTCTTAGATTTCTTAATTCAATAAGTATGGATGGATCATTTGGGGTTGGGGGAAGTGTTAGATTGCTTAGAAATATAGATTTCTAGATTATGAAACACTGTCAATGGTACTCGCTTAAAATCATATCATTCCAATAAAAATTATTTTTTTTAGAAGTAAAACATTTGATAAAAAATATTCATTCCGCTCGTGGTTGTGGTTCTTGCATCATATGATTTTAATTTATATTCAAGTTCTACATAATACAACATTGTATAATTCGATAAAAAATCCTCTCTTTTGCGATTATGATTAATAAGAGTAATAGTTGATTTTTTTCTATCATGTGGTCATATTAAGTGAAATCAGTTTTCATTCACGCTCAACTATACAACACAATATTCAAAGTCAAAAGTAGAGCGAGATTGAAAATTATGCTATGCATGATCGTATAAAAATTTTCAAGTTGTAAGCAGCCTATGATTCTTGGTATGATAATGTCATGACTTCTCGCTTCTTTCTACCCTAATAAAATCACTGGATTAAAGAATATGTCTCTTAACGAACTTTGTTTCGAACTAGCTCCCAACACAAGTCTCGTGAATTTTCTCCATGGCCCAAAGTTCTTGATTTTGTTGAACATAGTGGTTTATCCCACATCGCCCAGTGGAAGCTCTAAATTGATCCTTATATATAGTTGGGCTCCCCCACTCATTGCCAATTGATTTTGAGTGTGGATCCGACAGATTTACATGGTATCAGAGCGGGTTTTAGCCGCACTCTTAGAACATGCCCGTGACGATTAACTAGGTCCGCACGAGGTCCCACTTGTCGAGGTTAACAAAGGTCCTCGCAAGTGAGGGGGAGTGTTGAGCATAGTGGTATTATCCCACATCGCCTAGTGGAGGCTCAAGATTGATCCTTATATATGCTAAAAGTTGAACCATGAAGGGTAAAATTAATATAATACTAAAATTACTAAACTACTAAAGAAAATATAAAGGAACTCTAGAGAGAGAAGCTCTTTAACAGGATGAGTTCTTAAGAGTGAAATATTCAACATTGGATTCTTTGAGGAAGAGGTGAGGAGGTCCTATGTATACTCTTTTGAGAGTTGATTTAGGAGCCATAAGTGTAGAGTGCAATTTCCACCAAGAATTCTCATTTTACTGACTCTTTATTGCCTATACTCGGTCGAGTAAAATTCAAACTTATTGTTTTACCTGATCAAGTAAATGCGATAAGTGCACTGACTTGGTCGAGTAAATTCTTTACAAGAAAGTGTAATAACTACACTAACATGGCCGAGCAGATCCTTTGCATTTTTCTTACTCGGCCGAGTAAAGGTACAATAACTGCACCTATCTGGTCGAGAAGGACTTCCTTCAAAGACTTTATGCAGTCGAGTAAATTTTCCATTGAAAAGTCTACTCAACCGAGTACAGGGCATATTTGGGCTGTTTTTGGTCCTTCTTGGCTCTTTGTATCTTTCTTTTTCCAATTTCTTTACAAGCTATCTTTTCATTATTTTGTGTTAAGTAGGACCGAAACACATAAAAATGGTATAAAATCGATTGAGAATAGACGCAAATCAATAGTATATTGGGCCTCAGAATGAGCATATTATTGTCTAATCAAAATTTCACACTTAGAATTCATTTGCCCCGAACAAACAAAATAAAGAACAAACCATTTAGGAAAAAATATGCCTATGAAAATTAGTCCAGTTTTCTTCTAAATTCTTCATTTTATTTATCTTAAAATAAAATCCAAAATCCTAACTTCACTTTCATAGGAATCATGAATTCATTTGACATATGCATTAAGCCTTTAAATCTTAGGTGACTTAAGTTTATGAATTGCAGTTCTCGTAAGGTTTGCTTTAGACCAGATTACCCACAAATCCAATTAAAGAATCTTGATGTATAATATTAATCATCTTACATATCTTTTGAAAGAACTAACACTTATGCCAAAAATAACTTTTAACTTGTGATAAGGACATCATGTCGTCTAATGAGGAGTCGTTGTCTCTGTCGGATACACATCCGACAAGTCCGGTAACTCGTGTTCACGGACCAATTACTCGAGCTCGTTCCTGTCAATTAAACAACCAGATGAACTCATTCCTAAGTGTTCATACAGATCTTTCTAAGGATTGGATGCTACTAAATTATTATGATGATATTATTATCTTTATAAACATGGAAGAAGATACTAAAGTGACTATGCTGCATAAATCGAGTTCAAATCCCAAGATTTATTCAAACCCGGAGCTAGCCTGCCGCGTGTTGAATTTGGAACGGTCTTGAAGTCTTCTTTCAAATGGATCCAGTCAAGTATCAAAATTCCATCTTAGCTATCCAGGATCCACAAAATAAATTTCATGGGCTTTTAGTACAAATTTAGGCTTTGGGCTTAAGTTAGACTGATAATAGAATTTGGACTGTGGACCTGGACCTATTAATACTAGTCTAAATTTTATTAGTTATAAAAATCCTAATTAACTTAGGAGAGGCCCTAACTTCCTTCTTTATAAATCGATAGGTGTAGAATTCTTTTTCAGTTGGATTTTATTTATATTAAAGTTAGCTGCGGCTTGTTTTTCATGTATTCGAGCGTGTCGGCTAGATCGTCCATTTACTTATCTTCAAAATCCCAACTTTTATTTTATTTTAGATTTATACTTCATTCAGATTTGCAATTTCAGTTGCTTATTCATCTTGGTCTTGCTCGTTCTTCGATTGTTTGCAGGTACAAGGACTTTCGTGGTCAGGTTGATCGTGCTTCCGCAAGATCAATAACATTTTTGGAGTAGGTGTAACGATTGCTAATGCGCAACGTCCTGGACAGTTGTATCGGATCGCCAACGTCTCCTCATCTCAAATAGAAACTCTATCTCATTGAAAGATCGAGACCACATGAACTTCTATCAAAAACTCAATATTGATATTTTTTAAAATATATTAAAGTAAAATACAATGTAATAAGTGGCGAGTTCAAAGTTTAAAATTCATAGTTCAGAGTCGATATTTTGAACTTTGAAAATTAAATTTTGTAATTTAAATTTTGAATTTTGAATTATAAAATATGAACTCTAAAGTTAGTATTTTTAACTTTGTACTTTAGGAATAAAAAAATTAAAAAACATCGAAAATAGATCTTAAATCAAACCTTGTAAATTTTTTAAACTGATTATGAAATTTAATTTATTTTAAAAAAAATATTATAATATATAAATTGATTTCAAAAATTGAAAAAAAAATATATGGGTGAAATGTAATGGACACATGTCTGAAAAGTGCATTTTCTGGCCGACCATTAAATCTCCACTCATCCTCAGAATGTGATACATATCCTTCTCACCTTCTCCCAATACACTATCCTAATATTTGTGGACAAAAATTGTCCATTAGATGAGGAGACAGACTTACATGGACCATGTCCATCACGTGTCCGTGGACATGGCCAATGAGAGCGCGCCACGTGGCGCGTTGAAAAGTCAACATGCCACGTGACACTCTCCCATTGGTTAGACATTTTTTTGACTTTTCAACGCGCCACGTGGCGCGCTCTCATTGTCCATGTCCACGGACACGTGGTGGACATGGTCCATGTAAGTCTCACTCTTAGATGAGTTGTTGTACATTAGATTAGATGACTTTGACAAATTCTGAATCCTCAGGCATGTTAGAATTCTCAATCTCACCCAATATATAAATATTCCACTCTGTACCCTTTCCCAAAAAAGTTGTGACCTACGCAAAACTTGTTGATTGTTGCTTGATGAAATGACCTTTCAGTATGGCCGCTGTTAACAGTGTCCGTCTGCTCGTCTCAAGCTCAAAACAAGATAAATTTACGCATGACACTTGTTATAAGCACAAAGTATTTGCAGTGTGACACATTTGAAGCAAATGAGCATATAAACATATCACATGAATAGAGTTGCCATGCGGAGCGTATTCAAAGCTGGAATGGCATTATATGATGAACATGTTCCAAGGGCACACAGAAGCCATGTTTGCTTTGCCGCACTCTTAAGCCCACCATGGAGCTTCTCCCGTTCTGAAATCTGTCTCCACCCATGGAACGAACACCACCTTCCCGTCATCAATGTCCACATGGGCCAAAGCCAATGACTGTTCCACAAAACGTCACAGTCAGCAGCACAAAACGTCACAGTTAGCAGCATATGTGTGACTGATTGATAACTCACCAGAGGCGCAGGGCCTCTAACGACACGGCCCTGGTTGTTGTACTGGGAGCCGTGGCAAGGGCAGATGAATTTGTTCTCAGCCTTGTTGAATGGCACCACACAACCAAGATGGGTGCATACCGCATTGATCCCATATGTCGCAAGAGTCTTGTCGTTTTCCACAACAAGGTAAGTGGGGTCTCCCTGCAGGCATATTTAGGGAAACAAACATGTAGAGTAGAGAGGAGCACTTGAATGTTGAACAAGTGTGGATTGGCGCAGTTAAGTAGCAAGTAGGTACATACCTTGAGTCCTTGAGTTAAGGTCCTGTCACCTGGGCCGTGAGTCTTGAGCCATTCGGACGCAATAACGTCATTGCCAAGAGCATCCTTTGCGACAGTCCCTCCTCCAGAACCACCACTCCTGTTGATACATTGCAGAACAAATATAACATAGTGCAATTGTTATAATTGATTTGTTGTGTGGCAAGCTAAGGAGCCTTCACCTTAACAACCTGATGCAACTGTAAAGACTACATATAAAATCCTAGAGGAAAACATACGCATGCTTCTATTTACTCTAAAACCGTTGACAATGAGTGGGAGAGTCCAACTATACTTATGAAGTGGGAGAGTCCAAAATGCAATCTTATACTTATGAATGCAATCTTATGAGATTATGGACGATGTGGGACAATGTCCCTTAATATGCAGATCGGTTCAGATACCATGTTAGAAAGTTGGTTCCACACTCAAAACCAATTGGCAATGAGTAGGAGAGTCCAACTATACTTATGAATGCAATCTTATGAGCTAATGGACAATGTAGGACAATTTCCGTTAATATGCACGAACAGGAACAAAGCCCATGATGAAGATTAAAAGAGATAGAGAGAGAAGCACCCTGGTGGGACGAAGAAGGCGGCATAAGGTACGAGCATGGTAGCAGTGGGCAATGAAAGAGCACCCAACAGAAGCAAGTTCATAAGCTGCCTCTTGCCCATGTCTGGAACTCGGTCGGCGGGTATGCTGCTGCTGGCCTGGCAACTAATCTTATTCACGCCCCTGCTTTCACCTCGGGAGTTGGTTTTGCAGCTGCCTGCTTTTGACATCAGAGACTGAGCTGTGCCGGAGAAGAAGCCAGCATTCTTGGAAGAACACAGCTGCAATTCACAAGTACACTTTTGTGACAAAAAGACACTCGTTGTTGATAGTAAATCAGAGTCGAGGGCGGGAGTGCTGATGATGCATACCTGAGGAGTTGACTGGGCGAGAGTGGAGGACGCCATTCCCGCAAAAAAATGAGTCAGCAATATTTGGAAGGAGGAGGAGGGGGTGAAGCGTGATATAATAGTAGAGATAAGGTGTGGATAATGTGGTTAAGTTGGTTTCCAGGAGCCACATGTTTTTATTTTGGCACACCAACTCAAGATCATACAAAATCGCCTTACATTTGTGGCCATTGTATTGTATGTATAACACTAGTAGTATTCACTTCATAACTAAGGGAGTTTTTCCCGGAAAAAGTAACCTATGTTTCGGCCGGACTTCAAAACTTTCTAATAAAAATTCGATGATTTTTTCATATACGCTTTTTCTCTTGATTTTGTTTCATAAATACTTTTTCTAGTTTTTTTTTTTTACAATCAGTTTTACCGTACTTTTACTAAACCGCTGGTTCCCATACCGAACAACACATGTGGAAGGAGGTTTGACGTGTAGCCCCAGATGGTAATCCGATTGACATGAAAGCAAACAACGTGAAAACTTCTAAGAACTGCTAGTGTCAAGCGCGGTTTGCTTAAAGAATCCGCCTTTAGAAATCACTGTTTTCTTAGTAAAGGAAATCGCTGACTTTGAACGCGATAATTTTTGAACTTAAAATCAGATAGGTTGATTTATTTTCTTATCCCACTTACACATGAATGTATACCTTTCCCTAACAATTCAACACCAATGTAAAACGAATTCAATTTTCTAATATTCATCATTCAGAGAAAGAAGCAACTAATTAACATAAATCATCATCCAGACATCTTAAAGTTTCAACAACTAATGCAATCAAATATGTAACTAATAACTGTTTATAGAGCGGGTTCAACCAGGCCACACCGATTGGATTGGTATAAATCCATCAAACCGGATCGATTTTATACTAAACCAGTTACACATTAATTTACCATTTATCATGCAATCAAAATAGATTTAGATACAAAAAAAAAAGACAGGTTGTTTCACACACCCATAACCCAATCATTCTTGGGTGCTTCAGGAGTAGGTACTCTCATTTGCGACGTCATTTTGATTTTGATTAAATACGACGTTGTTTTTCTCGTTTTATCACTTGTTTTCTGCCCAAACAGATGAATGTAGAAGCACAAATGATGAATATTCATCACTTGTGCTTATATATTCACTAGTTGTTATTTTCTGCAAATATTGAAACACAAATCATCTGATGAATATAGCAGATCAAATGATGAAAAAAAGAGCACAACTGATGAATAAATTCACCAATTGTTGTTTTTTGCAAATATAGAAACACAAATTATATAATGAATATAGCAGATCAACTGGTGAATATATAGCACAACTGGTGAATATTCATCAGTTGCGCTTATATATTCACAAATTTTTTTGGTCAGCTAATGAATATAGCAGATCAACTGGTGAATATTCATTAGTTGTGCTTATATATTCAATAGTTGTTGTTTTTTACAAATATAAAAGAAAAAATCATCTGATGAATATACCAGATCAACTGATGAATATTCATCAGTTGTACCTATATATTAATAAGTTATTTTGGCCCAGCGCGATGTATTTAATATATAACACTTAAAATAGAGTCATTATCATCAAAATATCAAAACGACTTATCAAATCGAGAGCACCTAATCTCAAAGCACCTAATAATTAGCGCCCAAAACCCCTCTTTTCTAAAGCGACATTCTTTTTGTTCGCTATTGGTCACTACTTGTTGATAATTATTTAATTAAGCCCCTGTTTGGTAGCATGTATTAACAAAGGGATAGGATAATTAATATCAATGCAGTACGTTTGGTTCACTATTAGGATAAGTATTATTAATCCCTAGTATACATTTTACTCTTTGAAATCAGAATTAATAATCCCTACAAATTAGGTGGGATAATTAATCTCGTTACAAATAATACTCCCTAATCCCATACCACCTGCCAAACGTGGCCTAAAAGGTAATAAAAATAATTTGTGCTCAAACAGAACAATTCAAACCTGAAGCCGAGGAGGCATGACGGTTTGACTCCATTTTTTACACTGTAAAAAGGGTTATGTAATCTTCACCTGTGGAGTTGCAGAACACGATGCATGTGTTTTCGTCTTCGAGCTTTCACCGTCTGTATCTGAATAAAAGTAAAGAAGGAAATTTACTTCATGGTCGTCCTGCTATGCCTTGATTCGCTTCGGCTCAAATGATGGCTCTCCGGTGTCCTATCCACAAAGCTTCCGCCCTTTTCTCGCCCCAAACAATGAAAGCTGTCTCATCACCACCATGCGCATCTACCCCTCGAAAATGGCTCCACACTTGCAAAACCTTCTTCCTTCAACATCACCGACAGCCATATACAGCTAATATTGCTTTCTCTGCTTCTGCCTCTGCCTCTCCTTCGATTTCAGGTACCAAATTTTCTTTCCTTGCCTATTTTTGTGCTGCAAATTTAACCGAAGCACTGCTCCTATTTGTTCGATTGGAATGCAGTTGTCGATGATGATGCCATGGGTTACATTTTTGGGCATAACAAGGCCACTCAGGTTGCTCACTTGTACGTCTCTTCTCAATCTTGTATTTTCAGTTTCTTTATATTATCTGTTTTTGAAAAAGTTTGATTCAAATCTGGCTTCCATTCAAATCTGGTTGCTTTTGCTGGGACATTTTAGGTTTTTACACTCATTCACCACCAGTCCACTCTCACTCAATTAAACTTATTTTTAATTTTTTTTTTACAATCCTTTTATTTTGTTATGTGAATTTGTTTTTAAAAGTTTAAAACCATTAATAAAATAGTTTAAAATTTAGTAAAATAACTATTTTGGTTACATTTTGGATACTTAACAGGTTTTCAAAAAAAGTTATAGTTCAAACGTTCATTCTGAACTTTGTTCTTGCGGCTAAAAAGTACATAGTTCATCCAAAACAAAGTTTAAAGTTTAAAAAATGCTAGTTTTACTACAATTTTTTATCTAGATGAACTTCACACTTTTCAGCATTCAAAACAGAATTTAGAATCATCATTTGAACGTTCTAACTATGAACTCTTTTCAAAATCCTTAAAACATATAAGGGGTGCATAGTGCGCAACATATAAGGGGGTTCACGGTTAAATCCTTCCCTCTATTTATATATAAAGGAGTCTTATTTTATATTAATAATTAAGGAGCAATTTCAGTCTTTTAGAATAAGTTCAAGGGATAATTACAAAATGGGGGTACGTACTATCACCCATTTAAAAATCACGGTCATAACTATTTGATTTTAAAATTCACGGTCTTTTTGTATTGCGGGGTTCAATTGTAATTTTGTAAATCTCAATCACACCCAAAAATTATTTATTCTATTTAAACAAACCCCCTCCCATATCAATTTAGAAATTAAAAAGTACAGAATTAATGTATGTGCTATCATCTATTTAAAATTATGGTCATAATTATTTAATTTTAAAATTTATTATTTTTTTTACGAGTTACTCCAAAAATAAAATAGAAAATTATAAAATAAATTTGAAAATTAAATAATTATAACCATAATTTTTAAATGGATGATAGTACATACTTTCATTTTGTACTTTCTCATTTTTAAATTAATTGGGGGTTTGTTTAAATGAAATAAACAATTTTTGGGTGCAATTAAAATTTTCAAAATTACAATTAAACCCCGCAACACAAAAAGACCGTGAATTTTAAAATCAAATAGTTATGACCGTGATTTTTAAATAGGTGATAGTACGTACCCCCATTTTGTAATTTTCCCTAAGTTCAATGCCACAGTAGAATGGAGGATGTAGGATCAATATTGGCATTGGAGAATATGGTCATTATATTCTTTTTAATTTCAATGTACGCCCAGGGTCTGGAAATATGTTGTACGCAGTGGGGATACAGTTATTGATGCCACATGCGGGAATGGCAATGACACCTTAGCAATGCTCAGAATGGTTGCTGATGATTCAGCTAGTGGTTGTGTATATGGATTTGATATCCAACAACAGGCTTTACGTAACACATCCTTGTTGCTGGATGACTCTGTAACTCCTGAAGAGGTTGTTCTCGAACATATTTCTTTCCTTTTTTTTAAACATTATAAATGGAGATTTTTGGTTTAAGCATATTTTACTATGTAGTAGCACCAATGTTGAAGTGCAAAGTCCGTCTGATTCAATGATTTATCACTCTCTTACTATTGATGAACTTTGGATACTGGTTACAGAGCATTATGGAGATTTATTGATCATAAGAGCTGAATATAGTTTCTTTTAATTTTTTAAACGGTACACTTGCAAAAGGAAGTCTCTATCCAATATCCATTCTTTAGAAATGCTGAATGGCAGTAGGAGCTTAATAATTTCAGTCACTCTAGCCTATTATATCCGCATAAACTCATGATTATATATGCATTCTAATTTCATTATCATGCATCTGGAGAAAACCTGAAATATTTGGGTGCTAGTTCGGAATGTACTTTTTTACTTACTGAATTCTGGCGGTGAAAGCAATATTGTTTCCTGTCATCAGGGATCCCTGCATGTTAGGTGTTCTGTCCTTTGGGGCATATGTTTCTGTGATATCACAAAATTTGTAATGTTTGTATCTGTTTGCTTTGTTTTTCTGATGAGTATGAAATTTAACGCTTTGCAGAAACAAATGGTTAAGTTGTATGCCATTTGCCACAGTAGAATGGAGGATGTTGTTCCAGTTGACAAGTTAGCAAGGTACGCTATTTGTCATATTATTCCTGTTAATGTTTGTTTTGAGATTTAGAAAACAACCAGCAGTGTTATGCTCAACTCGATCAGTAAGTTTTTTTCTTCTTATGTATTATAAAAATGAAAAATTCATTTATTTCCTCAGTATTCAGACCAAAAGATAGAAAAAGGTGCATGTGTGTTTACATGATTATGAAAATGGAATGCTTGGGGTCAGGTTCATTAACTTTTTCAGTGTGAGGTTAATTATATGATATATTACGTATCCCTACTCTTTAAGGTTATATAACTCTCTCATAATTGATTATTTCATTGCTTTGTGGCACCTTTTTCTCCTCTGATAAAATGAGTTGGCAATTCCCTGTTCATTTCTATTCAGTTTCATTGTAGAAGTACGTAACTAGTTATGTGTATTATTATGGCGTCAACTCCTCTTTTCTTAGGGAATTTCAAGTATAACATTTTCTGGGTTTTGTATAAAGGAACGTAGACTCGGTAAGAGTCATCTTCAAAGCAGCCATGTTCACATTAAGCAATTAAAAATCTGAATTGCTGTAAGAAAACCAGAGAGGCTTCTAAAAACTCAAGCTTTGTTTGATAGATGTGAATTTACTTTTCTTGTTGAAGGCTTGTCGCGTTCAACTTAGGGTACCTTCCAGGAGGTGAGAAGTCAATTATAACTAGGCCTGAGACAACTATACTTGCTTTAAAAGCTGCACAAAGGAAATTGGCAATAGGAGGACTCATCAGCGCAATTGTTTATGTGGGCCACCCTGGTGGAAGGTAACATATTTTTTTTTGAAAATTTTTTATTTCATTTCCAAAAAGTGTTAAGCTATACAAAGGACCATCATCTGACGGGGCATCTAATTACATGGACATGGAACCTAGGTTCCATCAAAAAAGGTAACATATTTTTTGTTGAAAAATTTTGGTTTCATTTCCAAAAAGTATTAAGCTATACAAAGGACCATCATCTGATGGGGCATCTAATTACATGGACATGGAACCTAGGTTCCATCAAAATCAGCTCATGGAGCCCAACTCTCAAGTAATTCATTCTACAAATACATTCATTCCTGTGCTACGGATCTAAGACCACTTTAGTAGGGGACAAAAAAAATCTAGAGATCGAAGACCATCTCCAAGTAACTTGATCATGTACACTGGGAGGCTGGGAGCCTTTAGCCATACCTCTGTCTTTCTTTGAATGCATCCTAGGGAATTTCTTCCACACCATTTTTGGTTTTCCTGTGCACCACAATTTCAATGCCCGTTGCCTTTGCCGATCTTATGTTTTTGACATGGTATTCAGCCTTGATATTTTTGACATGATGAAATTTAATTCCCAGAGGCTGAGAGTCTTGAATCTGTGCAAGGGTTTTTCTTCCTGCCTTAAAATCCTGTTATTCCTTTCTCTCCACAGCACATATATAGTTAACTGGTAGTGGAACTTGCACCAAAACCCTGAATTAGTTCAGAAACATTTTTTGTGTATCTACCAGTCCCCTGGATGCCATTTCTCTGTGGGTGTGAGACTAACTGCATAGAAAAAGGGCAGCGAAAAAACAAGTGGCTGAGGCTCTCTCATTTTGCACCTTACACAGAGGGCACAACAGGTCAACATTCGTACCAAGTTTACTTAGCCTATCCTTATTGTTCAACCTTCCTTGACTAGCCAACCAAGAGATGAACATGTGCTTTGGAGATAAGGTATTCCAACATAGTTTTTTAAAACAAAGTCAGCCATGTCTTCACATTTTACAAGGTAATTATAAGTTGCGGCGTTAGGAAACAAATAAACTTGTGTATATTCTGATATATTTGATTTTGATCTGGTAGAATTAGGTAGGTAATTAGGAACATATTTCGTTGCGAAAGCTGGCTGATTTTTTGTTTCCATTTTTGTATTTTCTTTTGCTATATAAAGAAGAGAAAACACATTGAAAGCTGTATCTTCAGCAGCACCAATTCCTCTCTCTATAGTTTTACTTTTTTAGAGGAGAAAGCTATACCTGAACAGTTCCAATTTACCTGAGAATTTGAGTAAGTGACGTAACTTTGCATTTTTGGCCAATCACAATCAGTTTTTTTTCAATCCAATGCATTCTTTTGTTTAACCTGCATTTCAAGCATATTTTGATTTTTTAAAAAATAATTTGAATCCATTTCTTCACAGGGAATACTTTTTCAAAATAAGTCCTCAGTTTGGGCACAAAAAATGCCATATTGCTAAAAATCATGTTCCTCATATTAGGAAAGGAATAAACTAATGCATGGCAAGTACCAATTTGGGCTTGTAAGTCAGTAGAACTAGGAAAGGTAATTAGGACCATATTCGGTTGCCAAAATCAGCTGATTTTGTATAAGTACGTAAGTCGCTTCATGGAGTGGTCGGCAGAGGAGCGCATGATGATGATAAAGGGAATCTTGTGCTATGGTGCTGAGTTGATTCACTATTGCTATTTCTATTAGAGGAAGGTTGAGGAGTCCCACCTGGTCGGCTACAACGATAGCGACTAAGTCGGCGACATAGACACACGAAGGAGCACCTCAGGCGTGATTTTCTTTCTCAGTAAGAGCTTGATTAGGTGGTAGTCTCTTAAGTAATGCTTGATGGCCTTGTCATGGCATTTGACTGGCCAACTTCTCAACTCCCATCTGAATGGGATTACTTGGAAAATTTTAGCAGTTCTGAGGTTGGGAGAATTTTGGTCTGTTGGGACAGCTTTAAACTGTCCATTATGAAGTCTTTTGCAGCAGCCAGCTCGTTCATATGGAGTCTAGTTGGGGCCTATATCTCTTGTGCAGTGCCAGTTGTCTATGGGATGCATTGCCTCCTAGATGGGCAGCCTCTATGGGATTCCCTTATGAATCATGCTGCTAAAATGTAAAAAGCTTGGCTTATTGGAGTAACAGCCTGCTATATTCTGATCAAGAGAAACGTGCTATGAGGGTTGTTACCAAAGAGACTTTTAAATTGAAAAACATTTTGGAAGTCTCTAAGTGTGTTGATAACCCTTACATTGGGTCTCAATTCACTTGGACAGGAAAACACTGTATTGGCCCCATTTTCTGTAAGTTAGACAGGGTGCTCATAAATCATTTATGGGCTCATCAATTTCCAACTTCAACTGTTGAATTTCTGCCTTTCGATTTCTCTAACTATACCCATGCAATCATATGCCTAGCTAATCAAGATTAAGGTGCAAATAGGACTTTTAGTCGGCTAAGTTTTGGCTTGAGACCCCGGAGTTGAAAGAGTTGTTAGACACTAAATAGGAATCACTGGTAAATGTTACTGATATGTGCATTTTTGGCTTGAGACCCCTGAGTTGAAAGAGTCGTTACTAAATAAATAGGAATCAGTGGTAAATGTTACTGATACGTGCTGTGAAAAAAATTTCAATGCATCCTCATAACCCATAACCTGTGAATGCCTCATCAATTGCTATTATTCCAAAATGACCAGGCACCTTTTTGCATCTGAGTTCAAGTCAATCTCTTGTGGGATTATAATACATAAAATAGCCTCAGATGTAATAACAAATTGATTAAAAACAGTTTTCGACACCCTAGTTAATTTGAGTCAAGGGGAATTCACTAAACAAAGTATTGCCCATATCCTCTTGGCCTAAAATTCAATTCGTGGCTACACTAGAACACAAGTCAGTCTTATATGCACCCAAAAATAGACCTCTGAAAGACTTATGATTGAATATCTTAGGATTTTTTGTCAAAATGATTAGAGTACCTTGGCTTCCCCCTGAGATTCATATAATGGGTTGTGCTGAAATTTTGCCCTTTTTATTGTCAATAAAACATAGTCAAACCCATTTCTAATTACATAGTACTTGAACGAAAGACCATGTGATTTTTGAATTGCATACCAATAACCAATTTAAACTCTGACTTGAAGCCAATATTCTCATTAAAATATGTAAACTGTTTTTCATCTTGTTCATCACAATCATTACCACTTGACAGAAAATCGGACTCTCCTTCGCATCCTCTTCATTTAGAATATCAATCAATTCATGAACTTGTATCACGGTCAAATCATCATCAATATTTCGACGGACAACAGAGGTGTCTTTAGCTTTTTTCAAAACAAATCATCACCATCGTCCTCTATATCAACATCACCAAAATGGATCAAAATCTCATTGTCCAAAGACTGAGATTCAGATTCTATACCTGCCTCTTCACCTTGATATTCTATAAATTCAGCAGCAACATCGAGTGTTTCCTCAACATCTACGGTTACTTTTCTCTTTTCCATCTTAACATTAACACCTTCATTAGTATTACAAATTAGAACATTGAAAATTTCTAAAAAAACAAAACAAATTATACTCATATTTTTCTTCCAACATGCTATCCAAGAATAATAGTAGTAAAAACTATGCTATCCGTAAACAATAGTGGCACGGGAACCTTCTCAAACAGTTTGATTTATCACTCAACAACTACCGACTCACCCTCTCCAAAAAGCTTTTCCACCCTTAAATTCTAAAAATTGAAAGAACATAATTTACAAGTGGAGATTTCTGAAACCCGTATACTCAATTGATGATGATTTTTAGATTCAGTATGATGATCGAAGAAGAAGCTATGTGCCAACAACAACAAAAGAGACGCTCGCCAGAAGAGACAAACATTAGTGCTTTTTTATTTGTGCCCTTGTTTTAGAGAGATAAGGACGTTTTTAAAAATAGTAAAAGTATATTGGATATAATGGCAAATAGTATCATTATATATGGGGCAAAAATGAGAAATACATCTGAATTGCAAATTGGAGATGAAAACACTCTTAAATTTGCAAGTGGTGGTAGCACATACCTTATTTTCGTTTTTTTCCCTATATATAATCCACCAAGGCCATTTTAGACTTAATAAGGTCTATTACTTCCGGAATTCGACTGTAGTTTCCTTTAAATATCATGTTACTCTTTAAATCCATATGGTGCATCGAGAAGCAAATGCAAGGGTCCTTCAGATGCTCTTCTAAATTGTAATGCCTTGACAACCATTCGGCTTTCAAGTGGGACTTTCATTGACTTCCACACAACCCACTGGCGGGACAGAAGTCAATTAAGTCCCTCTTGAAAGCTTGATGATTGTCAGGGAAATTGCATTTAGAAACTCACAACAGAGCGGCTTTATTAACTGCAGCCCGCTCAAATTGGTTATAGGCAATTCTATCTTTGATTTTTGAATCTGTAGAATGTCAGGATTGGGTGCTAGCCAGCATTGGTGGCTTGTCTTACTTTCTTGATCGTTCTCCTGTAACTCACCTGTATTCACCCCCTAACAATCCTAGGGAGGCACTTCATTGTTGAAGTTTGTCTAGTGTTGCCTCAGTGCTTCTCAAGCTCTTCAATACTTGATATGAAGGTGTGTTTATCACCTACTAGCTTGATACCTAGTTGCTTAGCAAGCTGATAGGTATCTTTATTGATGCCCTTGATTGTAGCTTTAGTGGGATTAACTCCAAATCTTCTCTATACATTTGAAGTGACCTTCTTAACCGCTGTTTTCCTGTATTGGACACATTAAAAAAAGATCAATAACTTCAGTTCGATACTGGTGAATAGTTATTAAATCTAAATAATGGTAAGTGATGTTTCATCAGGTTAAGTATTGAACAGTTTCAATGGCTATATGTCACTGGTGACCAAAATTGTTTGGCATTTATTTATTTTGTGGAGCAAGGTTTCGTAAATCATAAATATCTAAAAACTTAAATGTGACTCCTTTTGTAGCCTTTTTATGATAACTGTTAATATTTCTTGATATCAATTGTGATTAAATGTTTTCTTGCATTATTATGTAGGGAAGAGTATGCCGCTATAGAAGATTTTGCCTCTCAATTACATGCTGATGAATGGAAATGCTGCAAGTTCCAAACGTTAAACAGACCAGCTGCTCCTATTGTTATTTTTATTTTCAGAAAGTAACTTTGAGATCTCGTCTAACAAATTTGTAATTTTAGCGCATCAGGTGGCATGTTTTAAATCTATATTGGCTGAAGCTAAATATTAAGGAACTTTATGCACTTATAATAAATAATTGTGAGTTTTGCTGATATCCATTAAGCATATATATGGTTGGATATTTGTAGTTGCTCAGCCATGTTAGTTCAATCTACATGGCTGAATATAGATGTTATTGCTACATAAAAGTATTTGTGAATGGGTCGAGTCTAAACTAAAAACATGTTTACTCTATTGCGTTGATGCATTAATGTGTAAATATTGGCGTAATGTACTCAGTCACCTTGATTTATTATGGGCTAGAAGCGCGCAATCTGTCCCACAGTTAAGTGGTCTCACCTATGATGTTCTTACAGGCTGTATATTACACATGGTAAGTCATTGATGGTTCAGTATTGGACTAAAATGTTATGATAAATAAATTATTGTACATTTTGATATAATGAAAAGGTCAACACATGAATAAGAGTGAAGAAACAAATTACTTGGATAACTAATAAATATTGTTACCAAAGGTCAATACTTTGATTGTTATTGGTTCGTGCTCTCACAAAAAATTAATAATACAATGTGTACAATAAAACATCGGTGGTCAAATGGCCTTGTGGCTCTTGATAGCTCTTGTCAGAAAGAAAAAAAAAAAAAAGAAAATCACTTGATGCCTCAAAAGGTCAAAAAAATTTTAAAGAAAAAATCTAAAAAACTGACAGAACAGAGCTAGTATAAAAGAGTTGTAGGAAAAATGTCTAAATGCTTACATGTTTCATAAAAGTTAAAATGTGAAATTCCTATAAATATGAGTTTGTGCCTTAAGCTTTCAATTGATATCCCAATGATTTGAAATAAAATCACGATATCGGAATCCCTGGACATAAGATCATATAGGTGATAGGTAGGTAATCTTTGCATGACTAGTAGACACTCTTTTCCATGTTCATATAACTGGCACGACTGTAATTGATTATTGACAACAAACATATGAAACAAAAATAAATGTGTTTTGCTAAAATGAATATTCAATTGTTAAAATGTATATTCGGTTCACTAAATCATATATTTAGTCAAATAAATATATTCATCATACATAATAAATTTATCCAAAAAGAATTTATGAATTATTAAAAACAAACAACTAAATCCACTAAAAATGAACAATTTTTTAACAAAATAGAATTTTTTTCGTCATACACAAAAGCACATATCCTTGACTTTGCTATTTAGTCACATGAGACAAATTCCCGAACTCAAAGGGTGTGTTTGGTGAAAAAATTGGTGGAAATAAAAATCTGGAAGATGAGAAAGATCCCTTTATTTGATTTAGGAAAAATTTGTGAGAAAGAAAATTATACGGAAAATTAGAGGGAAAGTTTAAAGTGAATTAAAAGGAGTTTCGAAGGTTTTCTTCCAATTTTTGTTTGAACCAAACAAAAGAAAATGAAATGAAATCCATTATAGATTTCATTTTCCACCAAACTTTCCTTTTCATCAAATTTTTCTTAAACCAAACACACCCAAAATAAATATATATTTTAATCAAAATCAGCATTCAATTGATTCAAAATGAACATATAGTTTTCATTTTGATTTAATAAAAAATAAACACTAAATACTAAAAAGTAATATCAATTATTTTAAAAAATCATTGTTGGGCCAGAGTGGGTTGCGAATTGTGCTAGTCGCTTCCCAACACAAAATAAATATCCTTTCTTTCAAAATGAACTCTATCATAAAAACTTGAAAAAGAGTGTGTACTCATCTTTAATGCTAATAATATGTCCAAAAATTATGAATATTTATTGATTATTTGATAATTATTGACTTTGGAAATAGAGCTTTTAACTTGATCAATTTTTAGTAATGAGTGTTGGCACTGAAATCTTGATTTTGTTTGGATGAAATCAAACGAAAAATTATGTGATAGGCCAACAGTTTAAACTTAACGAAGTCACTCTAGAGAAGGAAGGTGGCGACCTTGAGCAAGCGACACTCATAGGATGTTTTAGGGTCGAGCTGGAACTCAAAAACTTCAAAAAGGCAAGTTTTAAAAGTTCAATATTTGGTCCGTTTTCATATCCAGACATTTCTCATCAACCAAATCGCCAAACAGAGCAACTTGTTAATATAAAGAGAAAATCCAAACTGCTACTGGATGCCTAAACTAATCCACAAATGCCATCATATTACACGCGAAAGACCACATATCTTAACTGTTTGTTTACAAGCGAGAACCATTCACAACCCAACTTGAATATGGGATGACTTGAGAAATAAAAACTTTGTTACAGTGCTGAATCAAGACTCACGAATCTTGATTCTTATACCATTCAAATATAATTATTAGAGAAAAGGATCTACGAGGAACTAGAGAGTCTCAAAAAGACCTCACTCAATCCACTAGCTCGCACAACTTGAAGAACATACCCTTATCACTGAAAGAAGAAAAAAAAATAAGGAAAAATTGTCTTTGTATAGCTTTCATGGTTGAACAAGGCAGCCACTGACACTAAAGAACAAATATATAACCAAAGAATGCAAGAAAATTTAAATAACCTGCTGTGGTTGTTGATAATTTCCATAGCCAGGATAACCTGAATAGTAGACACTGGGATCTTGAGGAGGTGCAGAATATCCATACGCAGTAGCTTCATAACCTTGCGGGTATCCATAGTAACCACCATTCCATTGCGTTTGATCAGATTGAGCCTGCGAGCAAGACAGATGTATTGGTTCCAGATATGCGGGTGACTTTAATTATGAAAAGGACCAAACTGAATGTAGAGTACCTGCTTGTTTGATGGGCTACGGCCCCATGAGAGTCTTACACTTTGCCCACCTATTGGTTTCCCATTTAATATTGATAAAGCTCGCTCAGCAGCGGACCTATAATGATGAGTATTTTAAATAGCAAGGTTGGCAGTAGTAAAAAAGGATTCCTAACTAATCAGGATAATTGAAAACTTACCTATCTGCAAATTGGACAAATCCACACCGTTTACCAGCCGGTATTTTCACATGAATCAATTCACCATAAGGCTGGAAAACTTGTCTCAAGTGCTCCTCAGTAACATTGGTATCCAAGCCACCAACAAATACCTAAACTCTACCATAATGAGTAGATGCAGGATCCACAACAGAAACATATAATTCTAAGATAAATACTAACAAACACCCACCGTGGTATTGTTTGGGTCATTTTCTCCCTCGGCCCCTTGAGTAGCCTGATATGAAGCTGTAAGGAGTTAAGTGAAATAGTGAACAGCAGACTAAATATATATGCACCGTTATTCACAGCCATAACAAAATATTTTGAATCACTTGCTAGATGATAAATGCCTTAGTGCCTCGAGATATCTACTTTGATCATTTAATAGCAGTGGCTACATGAGAATTTCTCCTTCGTCACTAATACAAAATCGGCAAGGGAGGTCGAATAATAGACTTTACAAAGATTGGCACTCGCATAAGGCTGAATGGTGGACATTAGGGGTTGAGCATATCCTCCAATGTTATTATATTGGTCAAACAAAGAGAACATCTACTAACAATTCTACAAATATCCATGAAAATGGCTATATTCCAAAGTTTGTAATAACCCATCCCCGTCAACGCAAAAGATTGATGTCAGTTGTGCATGGTATTGCGCTTATCTGTATCAGAGGCATTACTTGTTCTAAGTCTAGTTTAAGCAAAGAGAGAAATGAAAAGCAAGCATGTTGAAATTAAGGGAGGGACTTGATGCAACTGGCTTCTAATTCCAATATCGCAGTGTTAAAAATAGTGGACTGGAGAGCACACATGACTAAAAGATCAAATTCGGGTAGTTCTATCAGAGAAGTCTCAAAACAAGGCATTAATACGCCATATACTATGATTTTTTCATGCCAAATTTTATTAATATGAACTTTTTGATGAAAACCAATCAATCAGAGTATAATCACTTCAATAATTGCCAAGTGAATTATGCTAACATCTACAAGGTTCTGAAACGAGCAGTGCCAGGGCCGATTGTGTGTCTAACAACGGGTAAGATAAAGGAAAAATATTTACCGATGATAGTTACACAAAGAAACCACACAGCATTTGCTCTGCTCTCTGCAAACACTTAAAAGACTTTCCAGTACTCTAATACATGGGAAGTATCCCTAGCTTCTTATAAAGGCAGATGCAAGTACAAAATTGTTTGATGAACGCTATCATTAGTTTTGATAGCCGCTCAATTCAAAAAAACCTAGACTCAGATTGTGCAAACAACCATCAAGTATTTTTCATTGATAAAAGCAAGACAAAGAAGTAGGACTTACTAGTAAGTCCATTATTGACTAATCATTTGTCTTTATCAAACATACTGAATTCAGTCACGCAACAAATAAATAAACATAAAGGTGTGCTTGTTGAATAGAGTATTATGTTTCCTCTAACAAGATTTAACAATCTATTCCTCAGACAAATATACCCAACAAAAAGCCTGAATTAGAGTACTCAATAATCACTCTCTGATACAGAAAATACACCAACGAATCATGAGAAAGAAAAAAAGATGTACAACGAGACCTCGAACTAATTCAAAATCTACTACTTAAACGACCAGAATGCTACTTTAGAAACAAATTTAGGGTACTCAAATTGCAAAATTATGAATAAATAGATAAAAAAAACTATACGAAGTTATTTGAAGAAAGAAAAGGAGATCAAGGCCTATATATAATAGCTTAATAAAGGAAATGTTAAAAAATAAGACACAATGTTTAATGAATTGACAAAACTGGAAGAAAAGGGAATTTAAGAGTTTGCCAAGGAATGCCATTATAAAATGACATAAACATAACGACTGACCTAAAATGAGGCCACGTACTAAAGTGGAATAATTTCGGCCGGATTCAGTTCCAGCCCTCTTAATTGAGAGCATCTTTGAGTCCTGCTTTGAGACAATGAGTTCTATAAGTTCTTGCATATTTAACGTAATTAAATTTGTCCATTGTAATGGTAAATATGGGAGCAGAACTAGGTTCAGAGTAATTGCCTATCTTGTGGTGTACAGCTGAAGGAATCTTAAGGGACTAGTTTGAAATAGCACATTCTCACTCACTGTTGGAATTACTTAATAGAAAAATGAGATTAAACATGATATAAGCACAGTTGATAAACATCTGACACAGTAACAATTAGATTACCTTTCTGGAACTGCTGCCCAACCATTGCTTTCTTAGTAGCTGCAGGCCCAATGCGCATGGCCCTATTTGATAGGTAAAGCCCATTCATTTCTGACATGGCGCGTAACTGTTCCTGCTCGTCAGCAAACTTAACGAACCCGTAACCTTTGGAGCGTCCTGTAGTCCTGTCAGTGACAACCTTTGCACCCTTAACTGAAGGATAGTTAGTCTTAAATGTTTCTTGTAGCAAATAATCAGTGACATCAGCAGATAAATCGCCAACAAAGATGGTGTAGTCAGGACCGTCATCTGCACGCCTCTCCCCAGCACCAAGAGTGGCCCAATTCAGTCTAAAGCTCTGTTCAGTACTAGGCATTAAAGTACCATTGTAAGTCTGCAACACCTTCTCTGCTGTTATACGAGAAGCAAATTCTATAAAACCATAACCTTCAGGCTGGCCTGTCTGTTTGTTACGAATAACCTTTGTGGAAACAACCTGAAAATTACCAATATGAGATGGAAATGCATTCAAATGATAGAAAACCATCAAAATGCTTTTCGCATAATAATTTGAATCACGATAGTCATTACCATTCTAACATGCTACACAGCCTACTTGAAAAATAGCTCAACTGTAGTATGTGTAGGTCCTAAGTCCTAACACAATTTTGGTGTTAAAAGTTTTCTGCAATGTTACATTATAATACAGGATATGAATTGTTTTTGGGGTATGATATATGGTACATGCCAATTTTGTTGTGTTCCTATTCATTACACACAAAATATTTAAAATATGAAATTTAAATTACGTAGGAATATATTTTATCACATTGCTATCCTTTATATCATAGAAATAAGTATCTAAAAAATTAACATTAAGCTTGAATTTAGATAAAATTACATTATCAACCATCTTTAATCTTAATATAAACTATGATCTGAACATATTAAAATACATTTATGATTTTTTTTTATCAGTAGTGAGCCTTATTGTTGTATCTAAGTTTTTTTACTTTTTATAATAACATTTAAGTTGTTATTACATTTTAGGTATCAACTGAAACATTATCATTCTCTATACTAGATTTTTATAATGTTTAAATTAGTGTAATAATGTGATTAAATAAGCTGATAATTTTATACAATAAAGATGATGCACAGTAAATGGGTTGGAAATGTAAAAGATTGCTTGAAGATGCCCCACTTCTACACCAAAAAATAGTGCAACTTATTGTGCAATACGTTGGAGATGATCAAAGATGCCATCTGTGAAAATTTTGGCGCATCGCATTGGAGAATATATAAGAGATTGAGAAAATGAGGTCAAGTGAGACGCATGAGGATTTGAAGCATAGAAATCATGCGTTTCGGTGTTTGCAATCCACAGATTATTAGAAGATGATATGAATTTAGAAACCTCTCCAGTATGAGCAAAGCAGCTAGCAAGATAATTCTCATCCATCCAAAAGAGCAAGTCGCCGATCCAAAGAGACCTAATCTCATCGTTGGTGGCGACGGCTGTGGGTTGAAGAAGGTACTGGTGAGAGGGAGCTGGAGGCGGGATGGGGGCGGGGGTCCAGCCAGCGGGAGGAGGCTGAGGCTGGGGCGGCATCATCATCCACTGGTTCTGCATCGGGTGCTGCTGGTACTGTTGATGATGCTCCATCGGCACCTGCTGTGGCGGCGTGTAGCCTGCTCCTCCCGGTTGCATCGTATTTCTTTCACAGAAACCCTAGACGACTCGATACCCCACCACTTTTATGCGGAGGCTTCAACCTCGACCGACACCTGGCCCTGTGGGTACATAATAAATAAATGATTCATTTTCCTGCCTACATTTTTTTTTTTTGTTGATTGTAAATTTTATTTAAGTAAATTTTTTATTTAGAATGTATCACACGCATTTTTATATTTGATACGATTAAAGGCACCCGTCGTCTCGACGGTTCAGTTCGAAAAAAATTAAAATCGAACCAAATTATTAGTCATCCATTTTAAAAATATGAAACTGTAAAACGAACGACTTTTATTTAGTATGTATCACATGCATTTTTATATTTGATATAATTTATTAAATATAAATTAAAATTAGTGTGAACATAAAAAATTTATATTAAAAAATTATCTAGATATTAAAATTAAACTATTATAACAAATATTTATGAATCAGAATTGTATAATATAAAATTAGTGTATTGATTCTGTTCATCTATCTGGAAATTGAAACTATTGTCATCACTTCTATAAAAAATATAAATTAATTAATTAAGTACATATTTTATAACAAATGTGTAATATAAATAGTATATTATTTTAACAAAAATATCAGCTTTTCTATCTTAAAATTTTCTGAATTGTGGCTAAAAATTCATTATAATCACTAGCGAATGCACATGTAATTTATAACAAAACGATGTAATTTTCACACACAAATATAAGTCATATAATTATACTAATTTTGGAATGTAATGGTGAATTTTATTTTAGAAAATCAGTCCATTTTTTTCATCGCATCTTTTTTTGAAAATCGTGATAATTCTGACCGCAATTTTATAATGTATAAGTATATTAATCAAATGCATAAAAATGTTCGTGAGATGCATAGCTTTTTGCATCAGATGGATAACTATTTTTATGAGATGGATAGCTACTCATGAGACATGAATTATATTTAATAAAAAAATCTATTTATACATCATATGGATAACTATGTTGATTATATTAAATCTATATTCATCATATGAAAAGTTATCTTCTTAAGATAAAACATATATTAAGCAGATGTATATCTATGTTCATCAAATGAATTTTATTCATCAGACGGTATATCTATGTTCATCAGATGAATTTTCAGCACATATCATTTTATTTTATTACATGTAGAAGGATAAAGACTTTTGTTCATATCTCTCTTCCATTTATTGTTGAGTCTCAATCTCAATAGATTTACAACCCATTTATAAATCTCTTTATCTTTTGTTGGACTTTCATCTTGTGAAGATGAAACTCTCTGGATAAAAGTTGATGTATCTTCTACAGGTTTGTGTCTGATAAGTCTTACATATTTTTATCACCTGTCATGCAATATAAATTTTTATTACTTATGTAATGAATTTTCTCTTTTATTTACCTCGTCGAGTCAATATTAACCTTACTATTGTACATTTTACGAGCTGTATTTTTTTTAGTTTGCGATGTTGTTTGATGTGTGCCTCTTTTGTGTCGTTTTGAGTTTTTTTTTTGTATGTTAAGAGCGCATATGGCTTTTTTGTTTGAAATGTAACTAGTAATTTTATAAATTCATATTATTGTAACACATTTTCAGTAAAAATAATAACATTATTTATTACCTTATATTCTTATGATGATTAGTTGGTTAATATCGTGCACTGATCTTTTTTAGATTGATGGTTGGATTGCATCTTTATCAATTGCCCTGTGATTTCTATATAGTATTAACAAGTATTTTATGAGAATTATAATTTTTGATTTAGCAAGAAAATCTTTGAATAAAGTTAAAGTACTACTTACAAATCAATGACACGCTGCTGTTTTTCTGCTTCTTCGAGATTTGTCAAACACCACTTTCACTGTAACTGTCAGTGTTATTCAAAAACTTAGAAACTCAAATATGTATAAAAACTTACATTCGTTAGAGAGAAAAGTATATCCATCGTACACATATTAATATTCGTCGGATGGAGCAGCAACACGAATATATAAATAAAAAGTAAAGATTGTGCTTGAAAAAAATTGTGGTAAAAAAAGACAATTGAAGAGCAAAAGGTGCAAATGAGAACACTTTGGCCATTTAAGAGTTTGAAATCAGAGCCATTATCGGCTGGTGACGAAGATAAGAAGGGTATTATTGAAATTTTGATACCAGATAAGATAGATTTGATATTAAAAGTTAACTAGGGTGGTTTAGAAAAAAGATTGAATGAACTTACTTTTCTAGGGTGTTTTATAATTAAGAGTGTCGTCTATTGCTTACTAGATTTTTTAAAATTGCTTGAGCTGAACTTTCAACGTTGTTTTATAACTATATTCACCATCTTTTATTAAATCAAGTATATAAATCTAAGTTATAGTCATTAAATCGGTCCCACATATAGAGTTGAATAAACTTATATTAAAATGATGCAAGTTTACAGAGCAATGATGCAAGTTTTCAGGTAGGCAATGATCCATAAAACTTGCATCAGGAACATCATTAATAAGATGTAGGCAATGACCCATATTGAACAAACTTGCATCAGGAATATCATTTATTAAAATGGATCAATGATGCAAGTTTACAGTTAGGCAACCTACACATAAAATATTGGCTGTTTATACAAAACATGGTATTTTTATGTAGAATAAGGTATATTTTATTTAAATGAGACATGAGTTAGATAGAGATTGATAATAGAATTTAAAACTGTATCGTTTCACGTTCTCAACAAATTGTTTGACTACTTGATATAAGAATCCTATCAAAATCAAGTATATAAATCTACGTTATATAGCCATTGGTGGCCGAGTGGTCAGGTAGTAGTTGGTCATCCTTGTGATATCTAGTTCAAATCTCATTGGTGGTTGGGTGCGTAAGTTTTTAAACACATAGAGAGTTGATTAAAGTGTTATTCAATGTGTGTTAAAGACTTATAAAAATAAAATTTATGGAATTAATCATATGCCATGACAGAAAACCTACTTATAGAATAAATTTGATTCAAAATCATTCTTTAACGGCAACCATATAAACCATGTTTTCATCAACAAAATTTAAATACAGTAAGACTTATGTTTCATTTAAAATCAGAAACAGATGTAATATTGCGTGTTGCAAGGGCTCTTTGCCCACATTAGCATTTTGGCAACCACTGGATAGACACATCTCCTCACCAACTTGAAATTTTTCGGAAATCCGTAATCAAATAATATATTACAAAAAGATTTCATTGTGTGCTACCGTGCATATGTTCACTGATATAAAATCTGTTACTTGATTAATTGAGACATAAAACTTGAAGGCGCCAAGACTACACCGCCTCCTAGTGATCAGAGCTACTGCACTGAGTTGAAAAAGAGTCCATAGTTTTGGATTAAGGGTGATTGGGGCATTAGTAAGCCTCTGTAGGGTAGTGGATTAAGTCTGAAGTACGAAAGACAGCTGTGCTAACATGCAGTTGAAGGATTTGGTAGCTCAAAACAACAAAGTAGCTACCAATCAATCACTCACAGTCCTAGTTAGGCCATCGGAATGAGCAGCATCATCATACCCATGCTCACTTCTACCTGGAGTGGAATCTTCAATAGAGTTAAAAGAGGCTCTACCACCTAGCTCCGCCCCACTACTGCCATCATTTGAAAATGATGGGTTTTTTCCATTTTGCCAAAGAGGCCGCTGGCTGTTCGTCTCACTTATCTGTCAAACATAAGCAGAGGGTGTTATCATACAAACTTAAGTTTTAAAGGAATATAGGGGTAAGGCCCAGTCACGACTCATGATTGTTACCTGACACACCATCACTTTACCCTCCCTGGTTTGTTTTCCATCCGAGAGAGGTCTGTTACTATGAGGATTAGGCTGGATAGCTTGGAGAGGCTCAGCTGAAAGCGGCTCCTCCGGATCAGATGCCTGGTTTTGTACAGTTTTTGCAGATGGAGGAAGCTTAGTTCTTTTGATGACTTCATCTAACAACTGCTGGAAAGGAATTGCTGACAAATTTCCTGTGCTAGCTGCAGCCGTGCAATGCAAGTTATTCTGTTGTTGATATGGTAAAACTTGGTTCAGATGGTCTGGCACTAACTCATTAAAGAGCAGAGGGCCTTGACACGCAATTGATGACAACTGCTTGCTTATTGAAGACACCACCGGTGGAGCTATGGCGAGTGGTCGTATCCCATTTGGAAGAACTAAGGTTGGACGGAGAACCACTGGGACAAAATTGCACCTGGATGATATTGGACTCGCGGCAATGACAGGCAAGTTGTCAACTGGAGCTCCATTAAATGTACACGAAAAACTATTCCCATTTCCATTAGGTTTTTGCCTTCGTCTTCTCTTTCTCACAGGGTAACTGCCATGCAACACATTTTGAGTCCCTGATGGAATCAGGACTTCATTTCTTCTAATCAGTTGAGCATATGGAGCTACATCATTTTCATCTGAGAAAGGTACATAATGTCCTGGCTTAAAAATGACCCCTCTTAGAGTTGTTCCAGCGCTCAATTCAACATTGAGCAAATAACCAGCATCAAACACAGCCTCAATAACTCCACCGACTGGTTGACCCACACTCACAAGTTGTGCTGCAGGCCTTGGTTCTATATGACGAAGCACATTAGTGGCAAGTCCTTCACCACAAGGAGAAGGAGAATATGCCTCATAATTGATAGTGCGGTCCTTTCTAGGACGGCCGCGCTTGCGTTTCAGATAGCTGCTGCCTGGTGTGACAGAGACGCTTTCATGGAGATGCTCATCCATCTCAAAAACACCTTCAACAACTGAGGTAAAAATCATGCATTGAGATTTTTTTTTTTCCAAAATACCGTACTTGCTCTATTTTGTTTCATTTTCACCCAAACTTCTTGATATTATTTCTGTTTTAACCTATTTTTTAAAAACCGCGGACAAGGCACGTGACTCATTGTTCATAGGGACTTGGTACGATAGGCTAGAAAATTTAATACGCCAGGGCAAGGCGCGTGACTTGAATCTTCTCATCGATATCACCCCGCTAGTCGAATTGTTCCCCTCATAGATCAGACAGTCTTAGTTATATATAGCTCCACGACCCGATTTATATTGATTCCTTATAGACATCACGAAATTCACTGACAAAGATGAATCTATCAGAATCACCTTGCAAGCCAGTGAAGTCCAAGAACTCCAAGGAACATAGATGACAATTATGCTCTATATTCTCAGTTTAATGATCCCAACTATTCTAGCAACACTTTATTACATAAACATGAAGGGGAAACCTTATAATCAAGCAACCAAGCCATCCATCATTGAAAAAAAGGCAAAAACTTTAAACTTTAAGGACCAGACGCATGTATTAAGTCATGAACTTCCATGCACCAACTGATAAGAAATGGTGCCCATTGAAACATAACATTTACAGATCTAAGTGTGCATGCAATATTCCATCATTCAGTTGAAAAAAAGATAAATATTGAAATCCTACCTTATGCAGCAGCACTTGACACAATAGACCTCTCATATAACCAAAAGTAAGATTGTGATTCCTGAGATAGAAACCAAAATATATAAGTAGCTATTTGAAATGAGAGAAACAGCTCAAAAAATTAGATATTATTCTTACGACCACATGGTAAATCCTAAGGGACGAAAGTACTGCAGCGTGCCATACTTGTCTGGGAGATGTGCCAATGTGATCTACATTATTTGTTGTGATCTAAATAGGAAAGGTCGAATAGCTCTACATGTCTCAGACTTTGCCATGTGATCGGTGATGTCCAAACCATTAAATTTGGAACAATAATAAGCCTACCGGGTGAAGTGTCTGTGTTAAAAAAAATTAAACAAATAACTCGAACGATATATTCTGAATCGGTCATCACCAATGCATGTCCGCATATTAAGCATATATAGAAAGTTGAACAGAGAAATTCATCCCTTTGAGAAATTGAATTGTTTGTTGAACTGAGATAGTGATAATAACTAAGAGAAACAAGAGATCTTATTGTATTTATGGGAATAATATTACATGAAGTATGACGACTTACATAAGAAGAAGGACGACAAGAGAAAATTACTCAAATAAGGATATCTCAAATTGATCGCTATACTAGTACATACCAAAGCACATAAAAAATATGAAGAAACTTATCATTGAAATGGAATGAAAAAGTTAGATTTTATCAGGGCAACATTCGAGTAAGAGATTAGATATATTAGATAGTTGTAACATCTACTAAATAATCATATGATATGAAAACATAAGGAATCAGATCCAGATAGCACCTTGAAACAGCATTGACGCATAAAGGGAATAGGAGTTGACCTGGAGAAGTCTTTGGTTGAAGCTAGATCATCGTCAAGGTTCTATGGATATATCTGTTCAAAGGGGTGACATTTTTATTGATAAAAACTTCAATTTTGAGAAAGGGGGTTTTAGGGGAGTCAATAGCGATGCATAATATAAGAGGATACCCAAAATCTAGCTGGTCAGTACTTGGAGCCAAAAATTCCACTATGACAATCCATGACATGTCAATAGTATGAGTGTCAAATGAACAGGGAAAAATAAAAAATTTACAAATAAAAAAGAAAAAGAAAAAGAAAAGAGACAAACCTAGGTTTGTAAACGTGGAACTAGTGTATGAAAAAGGATAAAATATCAAAGTTCAATTACTCTGATAAATAAAATAAAATTTATCAGAAAAATCTTGGTAATGATGGTCACATGTAAGACAAATTCAGAGTTTGACTAGATAAAAGAATCAGTTATTCGAATTGTGGATTTCCTACCATTCAATCTGTGATTGGATGGACTAAAAAGCCTACCTTCATTGAGTTTTAGACGATAGACATCTCTAAAAAATTCAACATTAAAAATTACAATATCTGTGAAGCCAAACAAAAATATGTCAGTAAAAAATATAGAAACTGAACTAGACAAACAAAATTGCTATCACAAATTCCTAACAACGCATCATTAAAAATGTTGTTCATATAAGATTGTAATAAATCATTAATCAGAGAAATAATCCTTTACCATGTAATATTTGTCTGTCTAAGTATCAAATAATGTAATGATGAGAGCCTAAGGTCCAATATCAATATGAGTAGAAAACAAAGAACACTGAAAAGGTACAAATAAACTATGGACGCTCTGTCTCAGCCAGTGCAGTCTACAATAATCAAGTAAGGAGTACAGAAAGGTTAACGCTTATATTAAAATAAAACATGTATAGTTCATATAATGAGAATTATTTCGAAGAAACAAGGTTATACTTTATGGAGGAGAGGGCATAATCCAAAAGGAAAATCATTTGCCACTGTTGTGCAAGAGAATGTAGGGACATATAAAATGTAATGAATAACTCTGAAATCTAGCAGTTCAAGCCTTGGAACTGTTATGACGACTGGAGTATAAAATAAACAAGTTTGAAGAACCCCTCGGGCAAGCTATGTTAAATTGAACTGAAAGTATCGGAATAAAAACTACTCATTTCTTAATAAAAAATGTGTAGAATGCAAAAGTGAACTGGAATATTTGCTATTCTAGGTAACCATTTTCTTTGGTGTTTCGTGTTCACAATTTCTTGGACACAATGATCCATATTGATTCTTCAGATTTAAGAATTAGGTTTTGTATTGTTTGTATCTAGTAAGAATGATTTGATGCATTTAATAAAGACGCATAAAACTGGATGAAAGAAAGTATGCACACCCGATCATTAAAAGCATATATGACAGACATGTCTGTAGGAAGTCGATAGCAACTTATGACTTCTTATTACAAAAAGTTTTCCCGAAAGAGGTAACAATGACAAATGCAATGCACCAAACTTGGAAAGCATTTATGAAACAAAATGTGATCCAGTAACAGAGAATGCAAATAAAGTCACAACAACGGCAAATGAAGACAAAGTGTTACTCTCTGTATCCCATTTACCTGTCACTTTTTACATGCATTAAATTTTAAATGCAAATGACTCAAAATATTTATGACAAAAAGTGATGTAACAAAAATATAATCAAAATTTAATTGATGCTGAAAATATTTAAAATGTTTATCATGAAATTTCACATAAAACCTATATAATTCAACTGGCGCAAAACTTTAGAGAGAGATAGCACATTTGTGCTCGGAAAAAAAGCAGCAAAACAGCTAAGAAAATCGCTAAAAAAAGAGAAGATTAAAATAAGAATGAAGTCGCATTGCCCTAATTTGCATTTTGGTAATGCATGAGTTAGAAAAACGAAGTGCAGAACATCAGGGAGTGGCAAGATGTTAGGGTGAGTGGAATAAACAGAAATGAAGCAGGCAAGCAACAGCAACAAAAGCCAAACATACGCGCATCCGCATACAAATAAAAACACAGGGCCAGGTCAAAAAAAGTAGAGAAGAGAAGGGAGGGTGCCGTTGATACATACCCATCATCTGTTAGCGCTTTAATAGTGCGTTTCAGGCGTTGATTTGGGATTAAGAGGGAAGAAGGGGGAGTGAGTAATTACAAAGGAATGAACGCGGAACTGAAGAAGAAGAAGTTGCTCAGTAAAAGTGAATACACAAATTACTTACTACTTTGTTTCCTACTCAAACTTCATTCAAATACAATTTCACTCCTTTTTAAATAAGATGTGATTATATTATAATTGCTCCTTTCAACTAATATTGTTGCTTCATTTACACTTGTACAGTATGATATTGTCTTGAAAATTTTATATTTCTTAAGTAATTAAATATTAAAAATCGATCATACAAAACAAATAGATTGTTTTTATGAACTAAATTGGTGCTTTCATTTACAAAAAGTAATATACAAAATGTTCGAACAATATACAACTAGCTAAAGAGAGACTATTTATTAATATGATGCAAGTATTTTCTATGATCTCAAGTGATATTAAATTGGAAAGATCTTAAAGAGTGAAGAAAATTGGGATTGAAATTACAATCATAATTGATGAGAACGGGACATCTATGAAGACAACAACATTCCTAGTTGTCAAGGTACGATAGATATCAGCACAGATATGGGGAAAGCAGGCCTCCTTGAAAACTTGAGAAGGAAAATTCTGGAGGCTGACCATGAAATCTTATGGACCCATTATGAGAATGAGCCGAAAGGTTGACAGAGACATAATCTGAGAGTTGATGTGATGAGTCCTTGAATATATAGATAATAAAAGAGCAAGTGATTTAAAGATTCTAAATACATATCACAAAGTGGGCGTAACTCATTATCTTGAAGACGGAGCTACAACAGCCTAGTCTTTAGAGGAAGTCTATCTTGGCAAGCTAGCCAGAACATGAAGCTATATTTCATACATGAGAGTTCATACAACATGAAACTAAAGGGCTTTCGATGATCCCTAGTTAGATGAGAGTAAAACGATTTCGATGAGAAAGGCAATCCTGAAAATCTTCCATCCAAGAGCACCATTAGTCACTTAGCAGCAATTCTGGACTAAGCCTATAGATTTAAGCATCTGTTTCATTGTCTAAAAATAGATACTTTATAAGGAAGAGTTCACCAAGATCCATATTTGATTATATAAATTTGTGATGATTATTGTGAGTTAGTTTGTGCTTATAAATTCTGTTTCAGCTGACATTGTTATTGCACAATAACTGCATTGATTTGTATGATAACCAATGCGTGTAATGCATGATTACGTGAAACCTAAGCGCTAAAATCTAGTTGCACGACGGGTGTTAACATTAATTAGATTGAGCATATATAATAACTTGTCCTTAGGTCTACAAAAGCATTATTACTTAGTCTGAATTCCATATCAAAGTAGCACAACTATGTATTTCTTGTTACTAGGCTGACAACCTACTAAAACATGTTAGACATAAAAATTCATATCATGGCTTAAGAGCATGATGAATGTAGAATAGGAGAAATTATTTATGCTCTAGAATATGAGATGTATATTTTGTTGAATTCAGTGCAGGAACAAGATATAATCTTTTGTATCAATAATTAGTAATCTCACAACTTAAGGCCACCTGAACTACATGCATTTATATCTGATTTCCTACTCAATTGTTCTTTTTTACTTTCATTAATCTGAAAATCCCAGAACCTATACTTTTACTTTCTTTAAGATTGTCTAGTTATTAGAGTTCGTGACTTAGTCCCTGCAGATCGATCCTTGTGCTTACTGCTTGCTAGTGATGTCAGTTTTATAAATTTATTTGCATAGGACACCTCAACGACGGTCCTATCAGTATCACGAGATTTCCACAAGATCCTTAATTTTGGATACGAGATCAAAGTCATGCAACGCTCAGCCCTCCCGAATCAGGCCCAAAGAATAAGTTGTGCAGCGGAATGTGTTTAAGTGTTTTGGACTAAGAGATATGTTAGGAAAATTTTACTCGACTTTTTATTGATTTCACTCTCATGTGTGTACAAGAACTCAAGGATTCTAGATCTGGTTTATTTTTCTGCACAAGTGCCCTATTTATACACAGAAATCCCTATGGGATACACCTTTCCTCAAGGGATGCAACCCTTGCCGAATGGACACCACTCATGACCTTTGACCAAGGACATGTCTCTCATAACTTAGGCTATATATAACTCATTTCCCCACTGCAATGTGCTACCCAATTGTTCTCCCAACACTTGATCCTTGCAGCACCTCAAAGAGCCAGATCCCGCTTGGTCTGTTGCCCAGAAATCTGTCGGCGTCTCTCTGAGTGATCCAGCCCGATCTAGAGTTGATCCTACCTGATTCGGAATGATCTGAATCCCTAACTTGGCTCTGCTGAGCAGCCAAGGCCCCAATGTTTGGTTTCCTCACCTTGATCTTCCAAGGTTCTTGAGTTGTTTGGGTTGTGTGCCAAGGCCTTGAGTCTCCAAGTTTCTTGCCTAGGCCTACCTGCGTGCCGAGGCTCCACGCCTCTTGGATCCGGATCTGCTCCTGTCGAGCAAGCGAGGCCCTGCCTCTAGATCTTGCCTTGGCCTACCATACATACAAGGCCTTGGTCTTCTTGGCCATGTAAGCCTTCCAACTTATCTGCATCATATCCAAATCGATTTGAATTTCTCAAACTTGGCCCTTGACCAATTAAATCGGCCAAATTAGATCTAATCCAACTTTAGGGATGTGAAAATACACCCCACCCAACTCAAAGAATCTGACGCCCTCGTTGGTGTCATCTCTAAGAACCTCTTCCTAGATTTTTCCAAGTGAAGTGCCTTTCTCCAAGTATTCTCCTTTAAGGAACCTCCCATCCTTTCATCTCGATAGAAAATTCTTCGCTCTTCATCTTCATGAAGTGCTCTCAGGTAATTTGTGTTGGCAACCCTTCCAGCAGTCTGGATCACTTTGAATGTACCTTCTTTAAGTCTAAAAATGCCTCTTTTCCTACCGACAAAGGAAAAATATGCCACTAGGGCGTTAGCATTCTTCAGTGCTCCCCGACTTAGTGTTTCAGACACCAAGTTAAGCCCTTCTAGCTTATGGTTCCCCAAAAACTCAGATTCCTCCCGCCATTGAGTCTTCCTTTACCACAACTCTTCCTGAGTTTCGATGCACTTACTTCCACCCTTGTTCACTTTGCTTGTATATAGTAAGTAATCCTTCCCTAGGTGAAGGATGTAGACTTTCGCCATTTTCTCCTTCTTTTGGATCAATTACCGAGTCTTCGCATCAGCCTGCTTTTGACTCCCCGATTTGAATGGACAGCTTGCTCGCACCCGCACTTTCCTAAGTGCTCGAACTAGTGCGTGGGTCTATACTCTAAAGGGACCACCTTCTTTAGTTGAGTCTTCTCCCATACAACATCCTTTTCCCCAAATTCAGATAATTAATCTTAAAGTATGATAGAAAACTTAGTCTTAAATGTCACGATGTTTACTGTCTGATTGTCACAGCACTTTAGGATCCGCTCGGCCTTCCTCTCGAGCAGTTTTAGATAATTAATCCCTACTCCATAAGGTGATTGTCAAATCTATCCAGCTTTTGATATCCTGGTAATTCCCACTTGAGTTTCTGTAACTCAACAGGCCCTTACCTGTTAGGCATTTTTGCCGAAGTCTTCATCCTTGGCTCCCACTTGATTTGATCAGCAACATCACGTCTAGAAGTGTTGGGCAATTCCTTGAGCCTACCTGGCAGACTTACTATTGCGTCTGGTTTCCTAATAAATCCGTCCTCCTTTATCTCAATCAAGTCCCGCATCTAGATGGTAGATATCCTCCCCACCCAAAATTTATGGCTGCATCTCCAATCAGATTTCCCCCAAGGTATGGTATCACCGAGCACTTACTTTCCAACATAAAATCCATTCCGAGAATTTTGTCAAAGTCATTTAGCACCTTCACAACTAGATCTACCTTGCTCGACCAAATCCCGACGGTCATCTCAAGGCCATGAGTCACCCCTTTCATCGCCTTTATTTCTGAGTTCACCACCTTCACTTGCGTCAATGAGATTTTCATCTTCAATCTAATTATTGTAGCCAGCCCATCTTTCACAAAGTTTTGCATTGGACAAGACTTGACAAGAGCCTCGATCTCTCTACTAGTGACTTTTGTCTACACAAACATGAGGCCTTTCTCGAAAGATCTCTCCCGAACAATCCGAACTGTGCTTAGGAGTCATAACATATTCATCCTCACAAATCCTTCATCTTGATTTGTTCTCAGGTCCTTGACTCTTAAAGCCGCAAACTTTCCTCTCTATGGACAATCCCTCACTTTCTGAGGTCTTTCGCACAAATATCAGCCACCACCTTTCTTGCCACCATTCTTTAAATGAGTATCCCCATTCTGAAGTATGGTTGCAGCCTTGTTGAAACCTTTACATCCGTTAAAAGTCTTTCCTTAAGCTTCTCTTTATCCATCTTATTCGGCTTGTCATACTCCGAATAAGTTGAGGCTTTGGACACTTTGTAATTGACCAAGCAATCTACCACAATAATTGCTCCTTAAATATCTTTTACTCTCCCTCCCCTATTCATTTTGTACCCATGATTGCAGTCTTGACAAAAAAATTGAAGAGTTGATCTTCTTCTGACTTGTTCTCCACATCTAACATTAAAAATGTGAATTCCTTCACATAGTTGTGAAAACTTTCCGTGTGCTTTTAACTTCTGCAGAATTTTCTGCGTCAACCAACTTGCATTTGTTAGCGTAAACCGAACCCTCAGTTCCTTGGTCAAGTCACCCCAAGACTTGATCCCCAAATTCCCCATTTTGTCATCCTCTTGCTGCCTAACTCGCCACCAAAGATTTGTGTCTTCTGACAAGTACATTACCGTAATACTCACCTTCTCTCAATCAGCAATCCCTGCTATATGGAAATATTGCTCTATGTCCCAAGAAAAATTTTCTAGCGCCTTAGCATTTCTCGCTGCGTTGAATGCTTTATATTTTGGGACTTTATGTGTCGAATGCCCAGTGGCTGCCCTTGCTGCCAAAGTTTGGCTAGCACCATTGATCGCCACTAAGCTCGTAATAGCCAACTCCAGGATGTTCAGATTCTTCTCCAAGTTTCCGTACTTAACAATGATCCCCTCACGTTGTTCCTAAGAGTTCATAAGGTGAGCCTTCAATTCCCACTCGATCTCCATCACTTTCTCCACCCATTTCCCTAGGGTTTCCGAAAAGGAATTGCCTGAGGTTACCCATATTTTCTTCTCTAGCAAAGAAACTCTCTCTTTCAATCTCTTGTCCACCATACTTCAACCAAATTGTTGTGAAGAATTTCTCCCCGAACTCCCATAATTCAGCAGCTGAATTCCAATCTGAATTCGTCCTAACTTTAGATTCAATTATTTCTCGATAAACAATTATCAACAGCCTAGCTCTGAATGCCAAATTGTCACGCTAGGAACCATCCTTGCCCTGAGGCCAAATTATCACGGGGTGTCCTTCAGATCCTTAATTTTGGATCTAAGGATCTAATCCATACGGCAGCGGGCGTTCCGTGCCTCTCTCAGCCCTGCTGAATCCTGTCCAAAGGCTGAATAAGTTACACAACAGAATGTGTTTTAAGTATTTTGGACTAGAAGATGGATTAACAGTATGTAGGAGAAATTTTGCTAGACTCTTTATTGAAACTCCTAAGTGTGTACAAGAACTCAAGGATTATAGATCTGGCATATTTGTCTGCACAAGTTTCCTATTTAGACAAAAAAATCCCCACGGGATACACCCTTTTTCCAAGGGGTGCAACCCTTACCGAACGGACAACACTCGTGCCCCTTCACCTAGTGCATGTATCTCCCAACTTAGTCTATAAATAACCAATTTCCCCACTACAACGTGCTGCCCAAGTATTCTCCCAACACTTGATCATTGCAGTGCCTCGAAGAGCCCAGATCCCGCCTAGTCTGTTGCTCAGAAATCTGCCGACGCATCTCCTAGTAATCCATCCCCGATCCAGGGATGATCTTGCCTGATTCAGATCCCTGCCTTGGCTCTGTCAAGCAGCCAAGGCCCCAGTGCCTGGTTTCGTCACCTTGATCTTCCAAGGACCTCGAGTTGTCCGGATCTTTTGCGCCAAGGCCCTGAGTCTCTAAGTTTCATGTCGAGGCTCCGCGCTTCCTAGTTTCGAGCCTGCTCTTGTCGAGCGAGCCAAGACCTTGGTCTTCTTCTTCAAGTAAGCCTTCCAGCTTATCCGGATCAGATCCAAACTGATTCAGATTTTTACAACTTGACCCTTAATTAAGTAAATAGACCAAATTAGATTTAATAAACTTTAGGATGTAACACTTAGCATGATGAGATTATCGTGCTTAAAATTATAATATAATAAAAGGTCCTGAATTCCAATCCCCCTTGATGTTATTTATTTTTAGGGATAAAATCTAAAAGGAGCTCTGAACTACCACCACTTATCTAATTGCGGTTAGAACTATCATGTTTTTCAAAAAGGGTGCGATGAAAAAAACTTGGACTAATTTTCTAAATTAAAATTTACCATTACATTCTAAATCTAATATTATTATAAGACTTAGATTTGTATGCGAAAATTACATCATTTGGTTATTAAAAGACATCATTTTCTTTATGTGCATAAAATGAATTTATTTTGATAACAAAACGACGTAATTTTCGCACACAAATCTAAATCTTATTATTTTAAAAAATCAGTCCAATTTATTTTTTCATCACATTTTTTTTTTCAATTATGATACCGCAATTGTGTAAGCTTGACCTTTTGAGTTTTTCCTTATTTTTATTGTGTTGCGCTCGTTTTGAAGCAAAGTTTGTTGAAATTGGAGGAGGATACCTCTCATCACCACCACCAACAATCACGTCGTCTTTCTCTTTCTTGGGAGACTCGCCTCTCACATCGATCTTTGATGTATCGATTGGCAGCTGTGGCTGCTTATTGAAGCGATTGCCCCCTCCCCTTTGTTTATGTAATCGATTGCTTCGTCGCTTTTTTTTTTTTCCAAAAAAAATTTCTTCTGCCTGTTTGGTCTGTTAGGGTTGGTGTGTAGAGATGAGTGTGG
>NQLW01000395.1:97812-129202 GCA_002312845.1 Kalanchoe fedtschenkoi | reverse complement strand
TCGATACCTAACGAAAACGTGGGACCTTCAAAATCACCATCCATCTTCCCATGCGGCCGCCCTTCTGAATGAAACCACCCTATAAACCGCAGCCCAAATTTCAATTATGCTTCAAATCGTATGAATTCCCGGGCTTCTCCGCGCCCTCCTTCTTTTGCTACCATCTATTACTTAAAATAAAAAATAAAACTCAACAAAATTTGTTGTCAGCACTTATCTAATTATGTTCTGAACTATTATAATTTTTTTTTAAAAAAAGTGCGATAAAAAAATTAGACAGATTTTCTAAAATAAAATTTCACATTACATTTCTAAATTAATATTACTATATGACTTAGATTTGTGTTTGAAAATTACGTGTTTGGTTATCAAAATAAATAATATCGTTTTGCACGCATAAAGAAATGACGTCTTTTCATGCTCAATCATCAATAATTTTCAATAAATTTAATAAGATCAAATATATTTAAGTATTCAAACAAACTGATTTTAACCATCATCCAAAATCAGTCTAATTATTTTTCCATTGCATTTTTTTAGAAATCGTGATAGTTTGGACCACAATTAAGTAAGCGTTTATAGTTCATGACCCTTTTTAAGGTTTTTCCCCTACTAAAACGATCACCATCACCTATTTCCTCATTGCGCTCCCAACAATTATCGTAAACAACATTTTAAATGTGTCTGAATTCCTTGTATCTTTTTGTTTTGGGTATGTCATAAACGTTACATGTTTTTATTCTTGTGTATCAGTCCTGACTTGATTTGGTAAATTTTATTTTATAAGATACTTCAACGACGGTCATCTAAGGGGGATTTGTGAGTAAATTGAGATCTGCTAAAAGAAAATAAAGAAATTAAAAGAAAGAGGAGATATATCAGTGTTAGACAACACAGTTCCAATTATTACTTATGAGTGTTGCTGATTATCGATCCTACTTTTTAACAAATAATAGAGATTATCTATATCAACATGCGAGATGAAATAAATGGGATGCCAATACAGATTATTATGTGCATGAGGTGGAGTTCAGTCTAGACAATCTAACTCACACAAGTACCTTTCCCTCTTCTACATTTTGTATCATGCACCAAACTGTCTCCATCATATCTTCCTTATATCCTCTTTGTTGACAAAATTGTTGAGTCCACATCATATGCTTAGTCTTCTAATCATCTTCATTGGATATGTTATGAATCGAGAGCTTCATGCATTAGAACTTAATAAGACTTGGTTGATTACTGACCTTCCTTCAGGTAAGAAAGTTTTTGGATGTAAATTGTTTTAGAGGGTAAAATATAATATTGATTAAACTTTTTATAAATATAAAGGTAGACTAGTGGCTAAGAGATTCACTCAACCACTAGGGTTTGATAAGGAGGTCTATATGACACTGCTGTCATACATGGGGCATTAGATGAGGAGGTCCATATAACACTACCTCAAGGATACAAGGTGCCTTCTAAAGTAACATTTTCTAACTCTCCTCTTGTTCTTTGAGAATTCTGTGATGCATATTGGAGGATCTGTCCTTTCACTCTCAGGTACATCTATGGCTTTTATCTCTTCATTGACACATTGAAATCGCAGAAACATCATACGGTCTCGAGATAATCAACTGAGGCTGAATATCGAGCTTTGACCAATGTTGTTTGTGAAGTTGTGTGGCTCATTTCTCTCCTTTAGACTTCGCAAGTTTCAGGTCTCAGTTCTGTGTCTGTGGGTCGAGACAGTAAGTCTACTCTTACTATAGTACATAACCATGTCAATCATCAACTTACAAAATATATTGAGATTGATAGCCATTTGGTGCGAGATCGAGTTCGTGATGCAACTATCCTATTAGTTCATGTTTTTTTCAGTGGAGCAGCCAGCAGATGTTCTTACCAAAGCATTGTTGTCGTACGCATTTCATCACCTTGTTTCCAAGCGGCAGGACAAGTTTGAGGGGGAAGGCGGGGAGCTTTCTTAGTTGTAATTTGAGCAGCAGCAACAGGCAGGCGTAGGTGACTAAAGTTTCAAAGTGAAAGCCAAATGACAACATTTGGCTTGGCGAATCAAATGACATTGATTGAGATGGCGCAGAGTAGCTGACAATTCAATACGTTGTCGTTTAACGGTACACTTTACTGGATTTCTAAACTGCGTCATTTACATTCCTTATCTTCTTCTGTGTGTGTGTTTTTTTTTTTAATATTAGATTTTATTGAACAAAAGGCCTAAGACCTTTTGCCACAGTCTACATAATTCAAATTGCTCGAAGAACATTACAATTGGAATTTTATGCAAAAGCTACCCTAACTTAACTGCAGCCTCCAAGATGCGTGCCGAGGGGTGGTGTGGGGGCCAGCGCATACAGAAGGCGAGCGCCCAGAGGTAGCGCTGTTTCGGGAGGGCGTCACGTGATGAGGGCGAAGCACCCGAGGCAGACTCGGGCAGAACGCAGCTCTGGCTTGACGCGGGAGACCCGAGGCGATGTTCCCCAAGTCTGTGCACACCACTCCCTGGCTCCTTTCGACTGCAGGGTAGGTCAACTTTGCTGACTGTTTCCTGCGCGCAGGGCATGGGCCTGGGCAGATGGAACTGCCTCGGCATTCGAGGAATCTTGTTTTAACCCTAACCCATGGAGACCGGCAGCAACAGGCAACAAGGGGTTGGAACGGAGAATCGGCTCCCGACGATAGCGATACCATGTCGGCAGCCAATTCCGGTTGCCTACTAGAGTTTGCTGCAACTCCGCGAGGGTGCCTACCTGCTGCCACCACGGAACAAACACCTAGATCTAGCCCCTCCGCGCCCAAAAGCCCGGGCTTCCCTCTGCAACTCAGCCTGCACAGCGCTGGCTCGATGGATTCGGCTCGTGGGGAGACGACCTCAGAACAATCTCCAGGCTCTGGCCGATGCTTGAGACAAAGGCGGTGGGCGAACGTCACTCCAGTGAACCCGGACCAAAAGCTACCGGAGGGACCATCCAGCGGGAAACGGACACCGTCCAGCCTCCACAGCTTGCAGCCTTCCGCTCAGGCAGCAAGGAGGTCCAGCGGAAGAGTTGGGGAAAAGAAGAGGTCGCAGTCTTATGGAGCGGGGAGTCCAGCGATGGTTCCAACATCGGCCGAGCGTTTGACTCCGCCGCGTCGGGGGCTCGAGGAGGTGGCCAAGCTCATCAGCCGAGCGACGACGTCGGGGCGTTTCACCCGGGAATTTCTCCAACCAATGTGAGACCAAGGCCAAGGCGTGGGCTGAAAGACCGCCGATCTGTACCACGACCAGGTCGGTTGTCGTAAGCGGCGCGGCCTTTAGAGAGCGAGCACTGTGTTGGCTCGAGGCGTTGGTTGGCTGGGTGATGGGGCGAGAGGCTGACTAAGTGAAGATCGCTGGGACCTCGGGCTTCTTCCACTCGGGCCTGCGGCTGCTAGGCTGGCGACGCCTGCTGGTATATCCCAAGCTGACTTACCACACGAGAGGGAGCGTTAGGGCGCGGTGCGAGTGAGGACGCCGTGGACGGGGATTCAGGCCTCCACGGCTTGGCTCGCTGTCCGGCGAGGTCTTCCTCCGCGCAGGTTGCTCGACTAGGGAAGATACCACACGCGCGCGCCCGGTGAACTGTTGGGGTGATTGTCGGAGGCGGTGAGTGTGGTGGTGGGGCAGTATTGTGCGGGGAGGAGGCCCTGCCCCCGCCCTCCTCCTCCACTGCTGGCTGGGAATGAGATTCTAGAGAGAAGGCTGAGATTCTCTAATTCTTAACTACAAGCTTGGCCAACAAAAAAATATCGTCATCTTTCTTCTGTTTTGGAACCCCTCTTGTCTGCTATATATAAAGCCATCTGCCTTTCTTGAATCGATACTTTTGATTTTTTCTTACTAAAAGAGTGATTTTATTTAGTTGCTCTCTTAAAACTCAAACCCTAGCTTTTGTCAAACTTTCCTTTTCATTTTCATTCCTCAGCTGTCCTTGGCTTGTAAAAAAATTATGTAGTCTTAAATAAGATTGTTTGAGATGCATTGGCAGAAATTCTCTCAGGTTGCAGGTGACCCTATTCAAAGGCAATCGACACGGCTATAATTGATCATGGATATATATATATATATATATATATATATATATATATATATATAGGGGGCGGATCCAGTGAAAACCACTTTGGATTTGTAAACTGTGAACCTTCCTTGATCATTGATTCATATTAGATCTGACGGTTGTGATTTTTTTATAGATTTATTATCTGATTTTTAAAAGATAATGAAATCATTATTTATGGGTTGTTAGATTAATTGCATGATTTTCTCCATTAAATAAGGAATTAATAGTCTAATTTTTTTCTCTTTCATCTATTACATTTGCTACCTGATTTTTTTCTTTCTTCTATTTTTACGATTTAATTTTTCGACATAACATTTTTTTTTATCATTTTTAGTGCACATCCTGAAACTTTTTATATATTTTGGTGCGCAATTTTTTCTCGGTGCACTGGTGCACAGTTCAAAATTAGTGCACGGTTTGATGTGCACAATTTCTTCTCGGTGCACAGTTCAAAATTAGTGCACGGTTTGATTTTTGGTGCACAATTCAAATCATGGTGAGTTGGTTATGTCGATTCGATGCACACATTGAATATAGTCATATAAAAATGTGCACTGTAATATTAAAAAATATGCACCAAAATTTATATGTGCACCATTAGAAAAATCAACAGATCTTGATGTGCACCATTAAATCAAAAAATGGTGCACCATTACAAATTTAGAACTTCGCCTCGACAATCAATACATGGCTCGAGTTGGCTCGATACATGGCTCTGCTAGTTGGCTCGATACATGACTCTAGTTTGTTCGACATGTATCAGTGAACCTAATATTGGCAGAAGCTCTTAGTTTTTGTCATGTGCACCAAAACTTCTTGCCATGTGCACCATGGTTTCCACACCCCTTGTGCACCGTACCTTAGAGGCTATGAATCGAGATCTACTTCACACTATATGATCAAACCCAATTCATAAAAATGATGTATAAGACCTGGAGTGCACCACATCTGGAGCACACCACACCTGGAGCACACCAAATGAGCAGCAGCATCATCCATCACTTTCGGCACAGACTATCATCAAATTGGAGTTGGCACCGCCCATCATGACGGAGTTGTTGGGTAAAAATACTAACCTAAGTTGAACGAGGGGTCTTCATCATGCCTTGCGACTGTTGCCAGCTCTAAATCAAAGCATCTCGAGAATCCATCGCATCTAGGTCGAACCAAAGGTGCCGACTTTGTGGTTCCTGAGGTCGAAATCAACATGAGATGTCTTGTTACCTGCTCACTATTATTGCCTGAATTTTCATGTATTAATCGCAGCTCGGATTGCCATGGATGCGACAAGACAAAAAAATTACATAACCCTAAAACCAAAGTGAAGCAGCAACTCCAAAATAAGAAGACGAAGATGACAATTGTGTCTTACCGGATGATGATAAGTTGGTCGTCGTGGAAATCCGTTAGATGACAATTGCGATGGAGGTGAAGTAGAGATGCGTTGAAAGGTTGGGTGGTATTCAATTGGTTGTTGTGCAATTTATTAGGTATTTGATATTCAATTCAATATAGAGAAAGATTTGATGGGATTTGTAGCGTAAAAAAAGGAAACTAGTTTTAGAAAAAGAGGATATGTAAACATAAAAAAGTTTATTACTAAAAGGATAAAGTTGAATTTATTTAAGGAAAATTAAGAAATAAATCTCATCCATTAAATCTGACTGATCAAACGGTTATTGTTAGTTCTCAGTTTACAAATCCAAACAGGTTTTCATTTGATCCACATTCTATATAGATATATATATATATATAAACCCTAAACCCTATATATATATATATATATATATATATATAAAGCGGTGTTGTATTATTTAGTGTCCCAGCATCGTTCTAAGGCCCAGCTTCGGTCTAAGGCACTCTGTCATCTCCCGAATAGCCAACTTAATCAAATAAATTGGCTGCAAAGAAGAAGAGAATGAGTGAATTGTTAGAGATAGAGACTTTGTTTTTCCTAGCTGAATGTGAGGATAAGAATCATAAATTTTTTAACTGCCCCAACTCCAGTTTCATTTGTAAGACTGCTTTGGAATGGATCAAGGTAACGTTCTTTAAAGATCCCTGGGAGAATACAGTTAAGCAGCTCTGATTTTTTTACTCTACTGTCCATCATAATTTCGATTCTAACTTACTTAAAAGAAAACTATAATTTTTTCTTAATAAAACAGTAGTTTCAAACAGGTGATTTTATAAAAAGAAAAACCGCAGTTTAAAATCTGTGTTTCCATACTACACTTTTTTTGTTTTCTAAATTCACTACCAGAATTCAAAAGTTTATCGGGATAAGATTTTCGGACATAGCGTGGTCCGAAAATTTTTTTCGGATGTATTTCGGCTGGTAAGAGGATTTTTACCGGGTTTTGGGTTAAAAACGGGTCCGTTTCGGATCACTTTCTAACCACTGTCGGGACCTTTTGAGGTTTATTTTTTCGGGTTTGCGGTGGAGTTAATACGGGTGTACAGTTTGAGGGTCAATTTCGGGTACTTTTCGGACTATTGGATATAGTTTCGGACCATTTTCTAACTATTTTCGGACCATTCCAAATTTTTTTTGGATTTGTTCAAATAATCATATTTAAATTTATTTTTTCAGATTTTTTTCGGAATATTTTCGTAATTCTATAATTTTTTTTCGGTTCTTTTTCTAACTTTTTTCGGACTAATTATTTTTTTATAGTTTTATTCTTAATCTTGTCCTTAATTTACGGATTCCCTTCGGACCATTTAAGGATTAACACCAATTTTTTCGGTTCTTTTTCTAACTTTTTTCGGACTAATTATTTTTTATAATTTTATTCTTAATCTTAGTCCTTAATTTATGAATTTCCTTCGGACCACTTACGGAAATTTTGAGGATTAACATCAATTTTTTTCGGTTCTTTTTCTAATTTTTTTCGGGCTAATTATTTTTTTATAATTTTGTTCTTAATTTTGTCCTTAACTTACGGATTCATTTCAGACCATTTACGGAAATTTTAAGGATTAACACCAATTTTGTTAAATTTTGTTCACACTAATTATCTTATCCTAATTTTGTTTTCGAACTAATTTTCGGACCAATTCTCATCTGTTTCGGATAACTAATTTTAGACAAACCCTAAAACACTCCTCCATTAAACCGAAAATGAATTAAAAAATATATGATCCGAAAAAAGTCCTCTATTGTCCCTCTATTTTTATATTTTTTTAATCCCATTAACCTATTTCCGAAAAACATCCGAAACAAAGCCCGAAAGAAAATTTTTCGGATTTGATTGTGGGCCGTTTTCGGAGTTGTTTTTTGTACCCGAAAAAATATATTTTTCGGATAACTTTCGGATAATTTTTGATCCGCAGAAAAAAATTATTCTGGTAGTGATTGTACGTTGTCAATTTTACATGAGATTTCAATCCGCGGTTTTATTTTTCATAAATAACCTATTTGAAACTGCAGTTTCTTAGCAGTTTACAACTGTGATTTTTTAATGTTTGAAACAAAATTAAAATGAATGGCAGGATAAAAAAGAAACAAAAATATGAAGAAAGAGTAATCTGAGGAAAAAAAAAGCAGCAGCTCCTCAATATTGCAGTCCCCTAAGCTTGAGAAATTGATGTTATGTACATGGTTTTAACATGAGTGCGGCTTGTTTGGTGGGCTATAAACAACATAATCCATTGTATCCAGTTAGTTCGTAAATGAAATTCTTTGCACTCATTAGATGCAGAATTGTAGGGTTCAAGATAAAAGAAATCAGCTCATCCTGGAGAAGGAAGTTGATAAAAAAAAAGTTTTATGAAATGTCAACTATATTTTATTTTATTTTGCAGTGTTTTCAGAGGTTAGTTCTTCCTTCTTCCCCTTGCTTTGACTTATATGTTTCTAATGAGTAGTGTTTAGATCCTGTTGCTGCGGTCATATACAACACAGTCCTGTATAGTTAATCTGATCAGCTTTTATCATTGTGTAAAATACCAAATACCAGAAATTAGCAAAAAGAGAAGTGATTGTGACCATAAATTAGCAATAGGATGAGGTAGCTTTCGTCGCAACTAGGTGAAACGAGATAGACTATAGAAATAATTAGATTGTCGACTCGGATTGCTCCAACCAAATGTCTGGAGACAAAAAGAAGTGAGAGGAATGTCCAAATACCAAGGACATTGCCAGGCGGTCACAGCTAATAACTTAAGGCTCTCAATCAATCACTTTGGAAAGAGGGCGTTCAAACCAGAACTCTGCACAGATAATGAGGGAGAGTACCTATTAGAAGAATCCTTAAAGTATGTCATGGAGAATAAGATTGAACGTCAACTGACTTGTCCGGGGACTCCACAACAAAATAGTGTGACGGACGTAAGAACAGACATCTTGCCGAGACCTGTAGAAGTATGTTACATGCCAAGAATGTGTCAGGACGTTTTTGGGAAAAATGCATAAAGACAACAGTCCATGTCATCAACCGTTTGTCTCAACCAAAGCTAGGATTCACTTCACCCTGCCAGATGCTGTGGCGCACCAAGCCTTGGGTAAGCCACTTTTGAGTGTTCAGATGTGTGTGTTACGTGTTCGTGTCAGATCATCTACGCACCTAGTTTGATAAGAATGCGATCAGATGCATCTTTGTGAGTTACGATAGCAATAGAAAAGGGTGGAAGATTTGTAGCCCTACAACGCTGCTACACTTCAAGAAATGTGGTGTTTAATGAAGCATCATCATGGTGGTCATCAGAGAAGATTCTCTTGCCCGAATCTAAGGAGGTTGAAGATAAACTGCAAAAGAGATTAGAGAAGTCAAGTATAGTCTCAAAAGAGACTAAGACAATGGACGACATACCTACTGGTGAAAAGGAGATGATTAGTTCAAAGGGGAGATCTAGGAGTTCATGAAAGACGGGTGTTCATCAAGAACACTCTTTGGAGAACTAGAAGAGGACGAAGAGATTCAGCTACGAAAGTCATCTCGAGTCCTAAAGCTAAATCCCAAGTATGCAAATGTAGCTCTAACAGAGGAGTGTAGCACAGAGGAACCAAAGACATTTGAAGAAGCACCGAAGAGTGCTAACTGGAAGGCAGCAATGTAAAAAGAGATTGATGAACTCAAACAGAACGAGACTTGAGAACTGGTACCTAAACCTGCTCATGTGAAACCCATCTCTTGCAAGTGTGTTTACAAAGAAAAGAGGCATCCTGACGGATCGGTGGAGAGATACAAGGCACGACTAATAGCACGAAGCTTTTCTCAAGAGTATGGAGTTGAAAATGACAATACATTTAGTACGGTGGCCAAGCTTATTATGGTAAGAGTCTTCTAGCCCTTGTAACTAACAAGTCATGGAAGCTTTAACAGATGGATGTGAAGAATGTCTTTCTCCATGGAGAGCTTGATTAAGAAATCTTCATGGAGCAACCACCTAGATTTAACGATCAAAATCATTCGGACTACGTGTGTAAGTTAAGGATAACCTTGTATGGATTAAAGCAAGCACCAAGGGCATGATACGGAAAAATAGCCGAGTTTCTTGTAAGTAACGGCTATATCCTAACACAATCAGACTCAAGCTTGTTCGTCAAGGTGCGGGAACAAAAAATAGTTGTGGTACTGGTGTATGTGGATGACCTCATAATCACCAGAGATGATGAAGATGAGGTTTATCAAACTAGAAGTACTCCATCAGTATGATTCCAAATGAAGGAGTTGGGATAACTTATTCACTTTCATAGAGTTGAAGTGGAACAAACAAGGGAAGAAATATTCCTATGTTAGGAGAAGTATGCAAAAGATTTGCTGAAGAAGTATGAAATTAAGGAGTGCAAGCCGGTTACTACTCCCTAAGAAATTAATGTAAAATACTGCTCAACAGAAGGGATGGATCTCGAAGATATTATGATGTATTGCCAAGTAGTAGGTAGTCTTATCTACCTAACTTTGATTAGACCCGACCTCTCATGCACAGTTAGCGTGGTGAGTAGGAATATTCAGAAGCCTAAGAAGCCGCATTTGGAATTAATACAGAGAATATTAAGGTATGTGAAGGGCACTACAGACTATGACCTCATATACAATAAGGGAGTAGAGAATAAGATCATTTGATATAGTGACGCTAGCTATGCTGGAGACCATGACATCCGAAGATCGACAAGTGGTTACGACTTCAACCTTGGCTCAGAAGCTATATCATGGTACAGTAAAAGACAGCCCACGGTGTCCTTGTCAATTACAGAGGCTGAGTATCAAGCTGCAACTGTGGCAGCACAAGAGAGCACTTGGCTGATGCGACATATGAAAGATTTGAATAAGCCAGCAGACTATCCAGTAAAAATGCATTGTGATAATCAGTGAGTCATTCGACTTGCAAAGAACCCAGTATTCCATGCTCGTACAAAGTATGTGGAGGTGCACAATCATTTCATCCGAGAGAAGGTTCTACAAGGCAAAATTGAAATGCAGTTGATCAAGACTGAGGAGCAGATTGCAGACATCTTCATAAAGAGTTTAAGTACTTCAAAACTTGAAAAATTTCACGAGCAGCATGGAATGACAAGGCGACCATAACAAACTTGGCATTGAGGGGGAGTATTGAGCATCAATGCCCAAGTCTTTGAATGAATTATAAAATAAGTCCAAAGAAGTGCCTACATGAGAGTCCAAGAGAAGAAGAGAATAGTCCAAAAATTAACTCACAAAAAGGAGCACAAAAGGTAGAGAAGAAGGGAAGGTTATGGAGTTTTCTAGCACTTTATGACCCTCCTACATTAGGAATATGTTAGAGAATATTCCAGGAGAATTCTAGAGTCTTTATTTATAGTCGTTGGATAGAATTCATCTTAGCTATCCATTTTCCTTAAGAACTAGTATAAATAGGCAATATATCTTCAGTTGTAATCATCAAAAATTAAAGAGTGAGCATTCTATTAAAAGTGTGAGTTTTCTACAAAGTTTCTCTTCAATATTTTTCTCCACTTTCATTCATCTATTCCCAACAGAGAATCCTTATATTGAAGATGTTGTATGCCCAATGTTGAAACTGACCTGCAAATTATGGATATTTCCTTAAATAGAAGGAATAGTCAAGGGTGAACAGAATTGTCTAAGCAAATAGACTCTCCCAGCTAGCCACCCCAAAGCCTCTTCAGAAAGCTTTATTTCACTTTATTAACTGTAGGTCCTGCTCAAGTATATTTAGACCACCATAAATTTACACCATCAGATTGCAGCGATGCACTCAATCTCTATCTTGGCATTCAATGGCAATGCAGCTACTTGATAAGTTGCACGAGCAGGGGCTTCTCCAGGAAAATCTGAGACATAAGATATTATGAGATGTAAATCGATCTAAAAAGCATTATAAGGGGCATCTAGACGAGCAAATGACTTTTTGTCAGATGATGTCGAGAAATGTGTACATTAGTCAAAATCAAACTACTTAACCAATTGAGCTGTCCATGTCATATGGTTGAAAAATGTTTCTCAGGACCATTATGTAAGACATATGATTGTAGTTCAATCAAATGATGAGCCACCTTTACTTGAGCAATATAGTGTGGTAAATTTTCATTTCACTTATGGATGATGCAACCATTTGGTGACACTCATTAGATATCCAATCAAATTCAAATGTCAAGACATTCTCAATAGAAATAGCATCCGAGTTATCTAGGAATGACTATCAAAATGATTAACCACAGTCGCATCATACAAAAAATCATACCTAATTCTGATAGTGACAACAAATGATACATTAAAAGGTATTTGATATCTCTTTGGAGAGAAATATGTACGGACCATGTTAAGTACAATCAAATAATGACACTTACACTTCGCATATATTTCATTCACTTTCTTAAAATCATTCAAATCAGCTAACCTGTGACAAGAAAAGGAGAGAATTAAGTGCCATAAGAGCATATACAGTTGTTTTCCTTCAGTAATACATCGGAATATTCCAATTGGAAGTAGTTGAAATAATTGAGCTCACAGTATAGTGGTCTTAACCACCGATGAATATGAAGCACCTCCAGCTTTAAGTATCTCACCCATATTCCTTAGAATCTGTGTAATTTGGAAAAGCAAGCAACTAAGTTAACTATCTCAGAAAAAGTTAAAAAAGGCAGCTAGCCATCTAATTAGTTCCAGGTTTGCATATCCACACTAATTCTGTACATTGATCAAGGATGAATATCTTAAGGAGGGGATGGAGGATCTTCATCGCTAATACTTTTTGGCAAAACAACATAACTGTATGAATTCCAAAAGGCATGCACTGAAATGCAGTAAACTGATTCAGAAATATCAAATGAGCAAGTATCATGATATACTACTAAGCTTGGAATTTTCCCAAATGTGCCATTTTGCTCACCAAAGTTGAAGTCAGCAGAATCAGATTATGAATAATATGCACACATTTGCATTAATTGAATATGTGTCTCACTTCGTTATTTGATAATGAATAGCATATACACGTTGGTTCTGTTGTGTGTGTCTTTAATTTTTTTGAAGTAACATGCATAACTTACACAAATATGAGCATAATGTTTGATATTTGTGCATATCATTGAAGTGATGTAGTTATATATACAACTTAATCTACATGCACATAGACATCTTGAAAGTGCATAGTCGTTATTTGATTTTGTAGTAACAAATTAGAAATCTTTTGGGAAATATTGAGTAACTAATAAATATGTTAGATTGTTAGTGTTTGGTACTTTATATTTAAAAGTAATTCTTTCGCTAAGAAATGGTTCGGATTTTAGAATAATGTGATCCATTCCAATTTTTATTTACTCAATTAAAAGAAGCTAGTTCAGGTTCATCCCACAATCAAAAGTGTTAAATCAACAATCATAGTGATTTCAAAAATAAACGAATGTTATTGAAGTAAACCAGTAAAATAAATAAACTATTCATTCATAATGAACAAGCAATTAGAATATAATGAACATACAGTTTTTTGGGACGAAAATCTCATACTTCAAATAGAATGAGTAAACAATCTTTCAAAATAAATAAACAGCTAAATAATAATTTGTGGTTATTTATTAATAAAACCCCCAGATATAGTTTCGTATTAATTTTTTTATGCACAGTGGTTCGAATTCTGGAACCAAGGATGTTCAGGAATCACCACCCAATGACAGGCAACACCCCTGGTCACAACCCCCTGAAATTGTTTGAGATAGTTACACTATTAGTTCAAATGAACATGTAACATCAAAATGAGCAAGCTTGATAAGATCCCCTTTCTATTTTTCTAAATCACACTATTATATCAAAGCATGAAACATACGTGTAATTAATTCATAATAGTTAAGCAGTCATTTTCAGAAGAACCTTCAGTTATATCATAAAAATATGTACTTTATCCTGAATGAACCTCGACTTATATGAAAATAAAGGTATAGTTCTGATATAGGATACATATGTAGCCATCGAAAAATGAAAAATTTAGTAGATTCAAAATGAGCATGTACGTTTTCTTAATGAAAGTCTACAACATTTTAAGTGAGCCTCAAAGATTAGAAATTTGGTTGATTCTCAATGAACATGTGCTTATTCTTAACAGATGTCTACAACTTTATAAGTGAGCCTCAAAAACTACTATAACATAGTGAAGGTTAATAAAATATGCCATTAATTATAAATATATCAATGGCAATGATAGGCTTATAGCTTTAGAATAGAGTGAGGTTTAACTCACCTCTCTCTAAAAGATTCATATTAAGTCACCTCTGTCTAATATCATATGTATGTTGCTCCTAGTAAAAAGTTAGGGTTAACATTTTTTGTGGCTTCTAGTGAAAAAAAGGATCCAAATGAACTTGAAGTCCTTGTAGAAGCCATCAAGGTGCTTACTTGTGAGCTTTACGGCCGGTGCTTACTATATTTCATTTGTTTAAGAAATCAGGAGAAACAAAAGACTAAAAAAGTATAGCATTCAACTGAAGACAAAAATCATCACTTAGTAACAAGACGACACTGAAGATTTAGAAAAAGTTAACTACAGTTAGTGTTGTACCTAACCATTAAATGGTTCTAACCTCATTTCCATTGTTTTCTAAAGTATGCTTCCACTTAAAACTGTTGTTGGTTTAATTATCTTTAGCAATCAGTATAATAAAGAAAGAGCAGTTTAGTATAAACCAAGTAAATTATCACACTTATGAGAGTAGATTTTACTCCTTTACACGGGATGTCAGTGGATTTTTTATTTAAAATTTATAACAAGTTTGGAGTTAATTCACCTGGTCAGTCTGGTCCTCGACACAATCAGAGACAAATTGCCCAGTCTACACTCAAACAGCAGAACAATACATAAGAAAGGGCCCAGTTACAAGTATGTGAAAACATGAATCATGAGCATATATTTTACTCACGCACCTCAGGAATAAGGCCTAAGACACCAGATACGAATAAGAGATTATTAGCTTTAATAGCCTGGGAATAAGGACCGAGTGCAGCAGGAGCCTTATCTGTTCTGACAGCTTCTTTCAGACCTACAAACATAACAAAGCTAAATTCAGCAGGAAGTTCAACCATATGCCTACTATGAATACACTGAAACCTAACAATTCTGAAAAAAAATAAAAATGTAAGGGATTAATGGATGGAATCCAGTTGCCAGATGAAGATAACTACCTACTTTTATGTTGAGAAGAAATGGCCAGGCAAGCAAAGGAGGGGGACTTTGATCTGCGGAGATTGGCAAAAGCCAAGGACGCACAGCCCGTGCCTGCGACAAGAGCAGCGTTTCCATTAAAGGATGTCACGTCAATCGCCGGGAAACGAAACGAATTCAAACTGAAGCCCATCGCCGTCGTCTCGCTAACTGTGGTTGGTGTTTCGTTTAACAATTGAACCTTCGTTTTTACACCCTCTGACCGTCCTCAATTTAAAAAAATAGGGAAAACTACCGAAAGGATATGAACTACCACATTTTTACAAATCACGAGCGTAACTATTATTTTTTGAAATTTATAGGTATTTCAGTTTTAGGCATAGTTATCAGAACTGGACCGAAGGCCGACCGGTCAGGACCCCAGTTCCCGATTTTCCGGTTGAACCGGTGGTCCGAACCGGTTCGACCGCCGGTCCAATCAAATATGAAATTTGTGACAAATAATTATAATATATAAGAATAACACATGTTATTTGTTAATGTGCAAGAAGTCGCGGTGGTAGGAGTGATGTATAATGGTGTGCTACACCAGGTTCGATACCTATCATTGGTGTTTTTAGTCTTTTAATTAAATTAACTAATTAAGATTGATTAAATCATCAATTGGTAGGATGAACCGGTTCACAATTAAACCGGACGGTTTTAACGGTTTTCTCTATAACCGACCGGTTCGGTTTTAATAACTATGGTTTTAGGGCTGTTTTGTAAGTTAATATTTTTCAATCAAGTCCAGATGGTTAGGTTAATTTTGTTGAGAGTGAATTTGTAATTAGTTTAAATTAAATCTGGACTTGATTGAAAAATATTTATTTACAAAACAATCCCAAAACTGAAAAACCTGCAAATTGCAAAAAATGGTAGTTACACCCGTAATTTGTAAAAATGTGGTAGTTCATATCCCCTTATGTAGTTTTCCTTAAAAAATACTATAGCAACTACTCGATTTTAAATTTCTTGAAGAGCCTTTCTTTATATTTCTGGCACTTAATTTGATTTCTCATAATTAGATCCCATGATGTTAAGTAAGTATGACTGCTCTCAAATTTCAGAGGGAAATAATGTGGTTTTGTTGTAATCATGGAGATGTTAAATGATACTCTCCATAGATTAGGTCTCCAAATTTCAAACAGCTCTCAAATCCACAAATTTTGCAGGAAATAATACAAGGAGCCTGGTGGGGAAAGCAGCCGAAAGCATGACTGCATACCTAATATGGAGAGAAAGGAACGACAGAATTTTCAGAGGAGAAGAGGAAATAGCTAATGCCATCTGTAGAGAAGGAAAAATCAGAAGCTCTTTGTTGCTGACCAAGATCCATAAACTTAAACTCACAAACAAGAATGTCCAATGGGCACAACAAGCGGGGATTCAGCCAGAATTTTTCAAAAAAAAAAAGCAGGCTGTACGTGTGGAGGGGAATCAGCATGCCTAAACAACCTGAAGCTTAGAGAAGATGCAAGAGAAAGGACACAAGAAAATTGCATATCAAAGTAATCATCAGCCTTAGCAAATATACTATTTGGAACAAGAGATATGATTGAATTTCTAAGGGACGGGTGAAGAACAAGGAGGATATACTCAAACAAAGAATACACAAAATCAACCTACTGCAAGCCAGAATCAAAATCAATGTGGAGGGACATGTTGCAGTCAGATAGAGAGCAAAATAAGCCTTCCCCTATCTGTCTTTTAAGTCAGTTATTTGTGTGTGAAATGGTAGATATTGTTGGGGTTGAGCTAGCTCCCCTTCTGTCCTTTTGTTCTCACTGCCTTGTTGGGCAGTGATGTCTATGCGGTCTTTTGGCTGGAGCATTTGATCCCAATAAGGCTCCTTAGATAGGTAGTCTTATGTTGTACAAGGTTCGTAACTTTTTTGGATTGAAAAATCAATTTTCCAAAAAAACAAGAATATTACTGAATTTTAGCTTGTAAATGGTTTCCTCTTTTTTTGAAATATATACTCAATTTTTTTAAAAAAAAAATTAATGAATTTTAGCTATACACATGTTAAATTGTGATTGATAGCTACAAATCAAAACATCAAAGTTTTGAGTTAGCTGTTTTTAACTTTGCAGCCCTGAATCAAATTCCTTATTTCTCCTAACTTTACTTCGAACCACCCTAACTTTGCAATCTTCCGTTAAATGCTTAAAAATATATAGAAAGTTGAATCTCGTTTCTTAGCCTATTTCTTTAGTGCTCGCTACACATCCACAGCTAACCATAAATGGGAGATCAAGATAATCAATTTTTCAACAGAAATTTGAAATGATGTCAACTGCATTCACTCTCCATTTGCCTGATACATAGGCACACATGTAATTTTTGAAAGTCGCTTCAATTTGCTTGATCTTTAAGCGCACATATCAACCACAAATCTTGGAAAATTTTAAATATGTTTCAATGAAATGATCAATGCCTTTGTCTGTCAGTGTATTGCTCAGTAATTTGAAATGCCTAAATTTTCACTAGGTTGGTGTGTTGACACTAAGGCTGTGTTTGGTTTAGGGAAAATTGTAGGAAAGGAAAATTTGATGGAAAGTGAAATCCATCATGGATTCCATTCTATTTTTCTTTGTTTGGTTTAGAATGGAAAATTTGAAGGAAAGTTTCAAAACTCCTTTTAATTTATCATAACTTTACTTCTAACTTTCCACATAATTTTCTTTGCCTCATATTTTCCATCTAAACCAAACATTGAATTTTATCAATTTTCCTCCACATTTTCCTTTCCACTAAATTTTCCCTAAACCAAACACAGCCTAAAAACCAGTAGATGTGGCGTAGCCCATAGGTTCACAATAGTAATTATGAATTGTAGGTTAAGGTTAGGTTCAACCATTGATTTATTTGAGGTACGCGACTTCTTGTTTTGCACCGGGTATGAGAGTGGGACAAGGCCAACAACAAGTCATGGCGATAAAAGTGTAGGGATAGAGCAAATCTATTATTCTGTTCGAGATTTCTCATTGTGTTGGTCAAATAATAGTCCTTGCTTGGAGTGGATTGTTTCTCATCAAAAAGTTTCTGTCCTCTTAATATTTCAAATATTACTCTCAGGCTGTTGGCAAAAGTAGAAGAAAATTTGGATTTTTGAGGAAGACAACTTCTGCTCTTGCCAGATTTTATTATTATTTTTTCATATGTTTACGAGTGTTAGTGTATACTATTTATAGGTTGTATGTCTATTCTTAGTCTATTGAATAAGGACCGTCGTTGGACTATCCCGTGAAAATAAATTTATGTTTCTGTGCTCACTAGTAAGTAGTAAGTTCAGGATCGAATCACAGAGACAGAGTTCCTTCATGTTCATAACTTTATATTCTTGACAGAGAAAAAGACTTAAATTAATGGGGGTTTACTTTGAAAAGATTGACGGCCTCAATATGCACATGAGGTCAAAATACTTTGTAGAACTGCATATGGTGGAATACGTACTCTGATGAAGTAGCATCCTAGAAAAGTCTGTATAACTTGATCAAAAACACCTACTTTCAAGCTTTCCTAGGAAAGTGAATACATAGGCAATAGCAACTAAATCGCTCAAGCAAGCCGTATCTCCTTTTGTTAGGTCAAGGAATTGCCAGGTATACACTGTTATTGACGAGTATTTGATCTCATAATTCAGAAGATAAAAATACTGCAACATTATGCCGCATCCACGGGTTGTCCGGAAAGTGGTTTCTAATGGCCGCAAAGGGGCCAAATGTTGAGACAAGAACCATCGAATGAAAATTTATCGAAAAAGACTAGAGTTTTTGGTCGCAAAGAGGCAGCAAAGTCATCGATACTATTCATATTCCTAAAAAATCTATAAATTAGAAAAAGAATCTAGACAAAAAATATTCGTTAAATTAAATACAAAACGAAATCTCAAAATCGCAAATAAATCTGTTTCATAATAAATAAAAAATAAATCTCATATAATTAATAAAGAATAATAAATAAACTCAAAAAAGAAAATCATATAATTATTACATTGTTGTTTCATGTAAATAATGATTGGTCCACATTTGTCCACAACGGTTCTCAATTTAAGGAGGTTCTCAACTGATCCACCATATATATATATATATAGAATGTGGATCAAATGAAAACCACTTTGAATTTGTAAACTGTGAACTAATAATAGCCCTTGATCTTATTCAATTCAAGGGATCTTGTTTTATTCATTTTTAAAATTAAGTTAATCCATTTTATCTTTATTTAATCTCATAAATATCATCTCCTTAAACACATGCTCATAAATCGGTATTAAGATATCTTTTAATGATTTATCTCTCCTTTTCATCTCTCCTCGATTATTCTCTGTTTCCTTTTTTGATTTCTTCTACCGGCATGCGAACTCCTCGCCACTACTCGTCTTTTCACCATAAAAATTAATAAATTACACATCAGAAATTTTTCAGTTACAATTACATGGTGCACCACACTCAAAAAGTGGTGCACAAAATCATGATGAGCACAACGAAATGAAGAATTGAAGAAGTAAAAAATTGAATGGGTCTGGGGTTTCTATGAAGATCACATTTTGAAATTATTTAGATTTCAAATGCAATACACAGAAAATAGTGCTCCAAAAAAATCAATAAAATAACAAATCAAAAATTATTTGGTTACAATTACATGGTGCGCCACAATTGAAATGTGGTGCACAAAATTATGGTTAGTACGTGCACAACGAAATGTGAAATCAAAAAAGTGAAAAATTGAATGGGTCTAGAACTTTTTTGAAGACCACATAAGCTATGATTTTTATGAGTGTGTAATTTTCAAAAATCAGAGAACCAACACATCAAATATAAACTGAATGTGTACACCACTATAATAATAGTGCACCATTTAAATCTTAGTGCATCACTGCATTTATTTTTTATTTTTCAAAACTGATAATAAAAGAATAAATTTCATAGAAAATCAGGTGATTCGTAAGTATTTAATTTAATACATATTTTATTAAGTAATTTTAAAACATAGCTAAAATTATGGGTGATGATCGGTTATCATTCCTTAAAAAAAGGAATTCAAATATATTAATATCTTAAAACTTCTCTCATACTTTATTTATTTTTTTATTTAAAAAGTGGATAAGATTCAAATTAATCTTAATCGTTGGTGCATTATTAATCTAACGAACGTAAAAAGTTTACAGAATGTTGAACTAGTTGAAAGAAACTTGAAGATGCTGCATTCTCATAGTATGTGTTGTGCCGTATACATATAGATTATGGACAGTTCACGCTGCAACAAGTTGCTTGAGATTGAGAGGAAATGTGTAGGGGCGTGGGCCATCATAGATGTAGTCGACAAATATGCTAGCAGCTGCCTCGGTTGGATGATACAGATCCCAGAAGACGTGATCCCTTCTGTTAGAGCAGTAAGTTGAAACAGGCAAGCACGGGAGTAGGGCATTGAGGTTCCCCAGCCCGCAACACGCAGCTCTAGCTTCTGTGAACCCTGAAACCACAATTTTGTCTCCAAATCATTTTCCAGAAACAAAAACACACAATCTACAGTAGGTCAAAATATATACATATATATACCATAATCTGCTGGGTTCTGAATGAAACTATTCAAGACTTTGTAGGCGTCGAAGTAGGAATAGTAAAACCCTGGAAGACTGGACTTTAAGTGGTGTAACATGGATTTTAGGCCCTCATTGTAAATCTGTGCAAGACGGTTTGCATCGTCGTCACATTGGTCTTTGTTTTTGTTCCTTTCTGATGGGCAGCATCCCACAGGTCCGATTCCTGCTATCAAAAACTTGCGCCCGCCAAGGCCGTAAATACGCTGCAGAAAACGTGTTTCATGTCAAGTTCTTAAAGATTTTGAGTATACTGATTTCAAGCCTTATGTACTACTACTTACGTTGACATGGGTTTGGAGCAGCGTCACCATTTGGTGGGCATATTGTTGGGGGGTGCTGGCATTCCCTGCCGTGGAATTAGGGTCGTGATACCCTAAGACGTCATTGCTGCCAATCACAATTGCGAAGATTGATTTGGAGAGATGTTTCTGTGCAGCAGCTGCTCCTAACTGCTTCACAATTTGTTGGTAAACCAGAGAGTAGTATTCCACCTGTTCTGTGAGGGGCAGTGACTGTTGCTGTGTGATGGCACAGGTCCATGAGAGCAGGTTCAGGTTGAGTTATAAATCATGTACGTAAACTTGACTCATATTATATATATATATATTTGAGTAAGAACTAACCACTGATTGATGACCATTAGATTTTTTTAATCTTAAGGCGGATAATACCATCTATTTTTTTTTTTGGGTAAAACATGTCAAGAGAAATTGTGAGCGAGAGAATTTGTTGGAAAGTTGGAAAATGAGTGACTTCCTCTACTCCCCTTCACATCGTCTTCTTCAATTTTCAGTAGAAAGAGAATTTGCTCTCAAATTTTTTTCTAGGTTGTGGGTTTTGTGTTTATGTATTTGTGGGTTTCATGTGTTTATGTATTTGTGGGTTTTGTGGGTTGTTTCATGTGTTTATGTATTTGTAGATTTGTGGGTTTTGTGTTTATGTATTCGTGGGTTTCATTTATTTATGTATTTGTGGGTTGTTTAAATTTTATGTTTTTTTGAGTTTGTGAGTTGTTTAAATTTTATGTTTTTTTGAGTTTGTGGATTTTGTGTATATGTGTTTTTCAGATTAAAATGATTCATTTTGTAGTTTTTCAAAACTTCATGTGTTTTTCGGGTATGTGGTTTTCTGGGTTTTATATGTTTTCCATATTAACAAATTTTATTTTGTGGGTTTTCAAAACGTATGTGTTTTGTGGCTTTCTGCTTTTTGTGTGTTTTTGTGAGTTTTAGGTGGTTATGTGTTTTCCGATTAACGAGAGGTGACTTGTTGGTTATTTATGTTTTATGTGTTTTTGTGGGTGTTTTATGCTTTATGTATTTTTCAAATTAACGTGATGTATTTTGTGTGTTTTTCTGCGGTGTTTTTGTGCTTTGTGCTTTCTGATGTTTGGTATCGGACACATGTTTCTAACTTTATCATGTGTTTTGTACTATCGAACATGTGTTTTAATTTGTTCTTTGTGTTTTGTACAATCGAATGTTTTGTGCTTTAGATTTTAACACTACATCGAAAACTCATAAAACCTGATGTGTTTATGAGTTTTGGGGAGAGAAGAATGAGTTTGGTTTAGAGAGAAATGAATTTTGGTTGAGAGAAATGTGTGTTTTAGTGGATTTGGGATCGAGGAATGAGTTTGGTGGAGAGAGATGAGTGTGTCTGAGTGTGTGTGTGTGATGAGAGAGATAGTGTAATGATGATTGGAGTGGATATATATATATATATTAAAAGTATAAAATTGGGTTGTGCGTTTTATGAATTTATGTGTTTTCGAGACTAATGTGTTGTGTTTTGGGTATACATTTTAAAAAAAATACAAAAGCACAAAATACAATACATAAAGAAACAAAGTATAAAATTCAAAATTGAGTTTTGTGTGTTTGTGTGTTTTGTGAGTTTATGTGTTTTCCAAACTAATGTGTTGTATTTTTTCAAAAAAGTGCAAAAACATAAAATACAAAATACAACGAAACAAAGTATAAAGTTTAAAATTGGATTTTATAGGTTTTTGTGTTTTTCAAATTAAAGTGATGTGTTTTGTGTGTTTTTTCAATTTTTACGATTCAATCTATGGTTGTCAGAAAACACAAAATCAAAAATACTAAACACAAGGAGTAAATAAAAAGCAGTCACACAACGCACAAAACACAAAACACAAGATATAGATTAGTTCGCACACACACAATCCAGAACACTAACATACAACATTAAATGCAGATCAGTACTTTTTGAACAGTCGTCAATGTACTTTTTGGTGAGAGAAATGTTACATCAATGTGTTTTTTCACACATCATTAAATGCAAAAAAGTACAAAGCACAACATTTGTATGTTTTGTGTCTCGTGTTTTCAAGTTTCAAGTTTATTTGCATTTGTGTTGTGTGTTGTTTCTTGTATTTTTAGCTTTTCGTGTTTTTTTTTTGTAAGAAATGACTAAGCACAAAACACTAAGTCAAAACAAAAAACACAAAACACATACCCAAATTTGAACCTATAAAAACTAAGTTCATCTAATAGTCACAATTTAGTTCTCAGTTCTAATCAAATTTATATTCTCACCAACAAGTTGTCAGTTCCATTTAAGATCCCTGCGCCACCGGAAGCGAAGCTCACACCAGGTACAACAAACGCTGATCCATTTACCTCCTTTTCGGATTTCAAGAAAAGATAAGGAGGCGAAGTTGGTATTCCCAACTTGTCAGCTGTTACAGGTACAAAAAAATCATATCATACTTAATCATCAGCAAATCGAACTAACTAGTGCATATTTACCGAGAAAGTCTGCAGCATTTTTGCCGTTGCTGAACCTCCCAGTGGCCTGTTTGGTGGGAAAATCGAGGCCGTTGTGAGGGAAATTAGCTTTGGTGATGGATATGAGCAAGTGGTTATTGTTGCCAACATCAACCAGTGAGTCTCCGAACACATACAATGCTGGAGGCAGTATGGCATGAGAATGATCAAATCCCAAGATCAAGAAACAGAGCACCAATTGGCACCATCTTAACATTTTTCTCTCTTGCTTTGCTTTAATGCGTTTCCTCTGGTATGGTATATATGGATGCTGAGTTGTGATAATCTGACCCACTTAGCTAGCCAAGTGTTCATTTTTTTGGGGATGAATGATATGATTGTGTTATGATTTTTCTGTGTTATAAATATTGGAGGCCAGGGAGGAGATGTGTGTTCACGTTGCGCTTATGGCGGCAAGATGCTTGGAAGCAACAGAGAAAGAAACCATACCTGGTCTGTCACTACTCAAATGAAAGAATGAAATCAAACTCAAAATAAAATAGTTGACTTGTGAGATCATGTAGTAGCTGCCATGGCTTCCTCTTTTTGATTCGTATTTCCCGCGAATAATGTATTGCCTCCCATTTTTTTATATAAACTCGGTACCTGTTGATCCGACGGATTCGGTTTGATTCGGTTCGTGAAAAATTAAAAGTCGAATCAATTATCAATTTGATATTTCTATAAACATTCATTAAATATTTCTATATATCTTCTTAATAAACAAATTAAAAGAACCAATTAAAAATTATCAAAAAAACCTCATAACCTCCTATTTTATCAGATTTGAAGAAAGAAATGAAAAGAGTTGACTTCCAGACTACTAAAAATATGCACTCGAATAACAATTTCCTCAGTTGTAATTGTAGAAAAAAATTCTCTTATCATGCCAGTGAATTTCTCTGCATGTGCAAACAAAAATATCTAAATATCTTTAACTTTTATTTAATTTATTTTAGAGTGATAATATTTTATTTACACAATAATATCCAAATGTCTTTAATATTTATTTGATTTATGTTAGGGTGGAGAGGTCTCTCCTCTCCACTCGGCATGCGCAGCAGAATGATGACACGAGACACCGACATGAATAACACGCACCAACACACAATAATGTGTATAAAGTACAAAGGAAACACACAATATTTTTATGCGGTTCAGCCCTCCAACAAAGCCAACGCCCACAATCTCCACTATTTATATATGTGTATTACAAGAATGGACTCACCACTCAATATTCTTGTATACAGACCTCTCAACTCTCTCATAGGTTTTCTCTAACAAAAAACCTATAAAAACTCTACCCAACCCAAGAAGAATCCCTCATGAATTCTTCTGGAGGACTCCCACTGAGTCTCTCAAATTATTCTTACCATCAGGGCATTCTATTTATAGGATACTAATACTAAATCAAATAAGATTTCTAATCCTACTAAAATAGTAATTTAGTAACCTACCAATAATAGGATTCCTAATATTAATCAACTTCCAAATAATTTTTTTTAAAAATAATTTTTTATTAATTATTTTAAATAGATGATACAAGAGGAGTTATATTACATAATTTATCCCTCCCATTTATTATTATTTTTACTTTATTTTGTAGTTATTTATTTACTCTTATCTCATAATATAAGGGAAAATCCTAAAAATGGATCTCAAAATAGCACCCTTTCACAAGTACAATACAATATACCATAATTTTGAATGTGTAAATTGTTAGTTTGTGAATGTAATTATTCATATCGTCATTACATAGTTAACAGGGTTAACTATTTTAAACTTTCTAATTAATAATAAAACAAAAATAAATGTTATCCTAACTTAGGTGTCGTTCTGTAAAATTAAGAGCTGAATGCTGAATGTTATATGAGAATCTAAATGGTCAGACCACATCTGATTGCTGATTGCTGAATGATTTACTTTCATTTGGTAAATCATTTCATACCATATCTGATTACCGATTGCTAAATGATTTAATTTCATTTGGTATATAACTTTTTAAACTTTTTAAAATATTATAATTAATCATTAATATAAATTTTTTTAAATATATGAAAATATAATTAATGTGAAGCATGTGGCTGGTGATATTTGGCTGATCATAAACTTGTGGAAGCTCACATATGTACTAGAGCGAATAAATCTTCATCACCGATTAACAATATTCCATGCACAAAAAGCTCCATTTCTAGCATGTGACCGGTGATATATGAAAGCAATTATAAAGACAAGAAATAAAGTTTATATATGTCGCGGACAGATTATTATTTCATAAAAGAAGTTATAATGCTGTTCAGAAATTACAGAAAGCAATGTACAATATAATGCATTTGACTTTAGAAATATAATGGAGTACCAATCCACTCCTTGTTGACAAACCCAAGCTCATTATTGGCTTGAGACTTTTCTACAATCCAATAAAAGCAACAAAAACACAGAACAAGACAAATAATAGTAGCATCTTTAAGGAAGTATCCTGCATGTGCTTGGGCTCCATGGATACCCTTGTCCATGGACTCTGTAGAAGGTGTTGGAGAAATACCTGTGGGCGTGGGGAAGCCTGAGGCACATACATAAATGGAGGAAGCCGGAAAAGTTACTCTTCATACCGCGCAAAGTCATTTTTTTCAAGTCTTCTAACTGAGCCAAGTTTATAGCTTCTAAAATCTCAAAAAGGTGTTGCCTCAATCTAATATTAGAAGGAATTGCCTTAACCGCACCACCATACACAGCTTCAAGAATGTCCGACGCCCGCTCTTGAAATAAACAAATCATTATTCTCTTCCCTCCACTGCTTCTCACCTGCATCCACCTGTGTGACAGCCAAACTCCCGTCTTCTCCTCCATGTGCAACCTTTCAAACTTTTAGCTTGTTAAGGTAAGTCAACTCCATCCCCAGATATTCAACCCACAAATCCTCAGACTTTGATCACGACCTCAGCCCATTTCACATAAGAGCACAAGATGCTGTCACATTCAAGTTATGATCAAATTCCCTAGCCGTCTCATACATCCACACTCTAGGAACCTTCAGATGAAATCTAATCAATTGCGCCAACACCTGCATAAACCAACACAAATTTATCCAATTGTCCTGCTGAACTAGGGTTTCATATAATTTCCGAAACTCAGATGAATCTAACCGTCGTCGGACGGTAGGGATGAAAGTCGTTGTAGTTGCTGGGTGGCGGAGGTTGCAAGTGAAGAAATCGGCAGGTGGAGGCTGCGATTTTGGGTGATGAAAGGAGAGAGACGGCTACAATTCGAACTGGAGGCAGCAATTTTGGGTGAAGAATTGCGGTGGGAGCCGGTGAGGTGAAGAATCTTGCTCTCGATAAAATTAATTTTTTTGGTTGTTGGGAGCCTCTGACCGAATAATTAAGAAGGAATGATACAGATTTTATGAAAAATTATTCAGTACAAAAAAATAAAAGGTTGGTTCATCGAATACTTAATATATTAAGAGACCACATCTTAATAGAGTCTAATTAGTGCAACAACACCTTAGTTGGCCTCCCCCTTGTCATTTCCTCCTAGTCCCCCACCAACGACTCTCAGCCCCTTCCATCTTGATTGGGGCACATCTATTCCCTTGCCATCAGAGATGACCTACTTCACACTGGCTTCCATAGTAAGAACATCCGTATGCGGAAGAATTTAAAAGAATTTTTTACTTTCAAATCCAATACAACAGGTTGGTGAAGGTAATTATAATTTCTGTAGAAAAGATCTACAACAGACATCAAGATGAAAAGATTTGAGGTTTGGCGGTAACTCGGCCCATCATTATCGCTCCAACATGCTCCCTACTCTAACAGGCTTCTAAATTACCTGTACCCCCTTCAAAAGGAGGTTTCTGAACAAGATTACAAGCCACACGTCTCATAATAAATACTCAAAGAGATACGTTTATAATGCTTGTGTGATTCGAGAAGCCCATAGGTTCATTTATATATAGTCTTGGAGTTTCATGTGGACATTAGACATGAGCGATGTGATATAAAAGGCAAAGAAGTCTTATGTCATTATCCCACATTACCCAAAAAGAAGAAAAAGTCGAAAGAAGATTATTATAAATAAGCAAAGCATGCCAGCCTTTAAACAAACTATGATATAGATTAAGTTCTACATTTTACTATTTAACTTGAAATATTTAGCTAGTTAGCTTCATGTATAACTCAACTACATTTGTTGAGGTTAAGTTGAATATTTTCTTGTGCATTAACCACGTCCATTTTAGATGTGGTATGCTGGTTGAAATGATTCAGTATTTGAATGGATGATCATAATTTTTAATTTTTTTAATTTTTGAGTGATTGTGTGAGAAATAGATTTTAATGCAGTCAAGTGCATTATTTTAGTTGTAGCTGCAACTTAGGGAGGCTCATTTCTCATACTGCACCGGCCCTGGATCCATCTAACGAACAATGAACATGAGTGAACAAATAAGAGCGTGCTTTGGATAAAGCACGTAGACGCCATCTATGGGAGCTTGGATAAGGCTGTGAAGATTTAGAGTATGTGTGACCTGCCAGCGGTGATGCCTGGTAGATTGGGCATCCTCTATTTCATGGAACACTTGCGCCGTCCGTGTTGGATCACAATTGAAGACATATTGAAAATTGACTTTAAATTAAACTTTATAGTTTTTTTATCAATGAATATGAAATTATTTTTTTTAGATTTTATAGGGTTAGATTTTAATCTAATCAATTATAGAACAGTCTTAAATGACTTTCTCCTTAGAATTGCTAAATTTGGCAATTGCACCCGCGATTTTAGAAAGTGTGGTAGTTTATATCCGCTTTTTATAGTTATTTCTTATATTTTTAAAAATTGGGAGCGGGATAGAATTACTGATAGCTAAGTAATTGATGAACATAGAAATTATACTGATAAATATATGTATTGAATTGATATAGGGGTGAGGATCAAACCATTAAATGAATATATAATATTTTACAAAATTATGGGTGCTCTCGGTGCACCCAAAAATTTGTGAAATTTTGCCCAACAAATTGGTTGGTTTATTATGGAACCATTAGACCAGACCGGTTATACCAAACCGATTCATTATAAACAAACGGGTTAATTGAACATTTGCATCTTACCTAAACAAAATATAAAATATTTTACAAGACTATCATATCAATGGGACTCAAATCCTAACTGTCATAACTGTAAAGGACTGTTATAATTCCTACCAGCAAGCCAACTAATTTTTTATTTTTATCTTAATTTTGAAATGTATTATTTCATATATTATTTATTATTATATATAATTAGACTAACGGTTGAATAAGTTCAACCCGTTAACAGAATCTGACCAGTTTAACCTCTGATCCAGTTATGATAATTGTAATTTTACTTCGGAAATAATTACAAATCTCTTTGTTGACTCCAACGCAACATTGCATAATATTATACAATATTACAAATCTGGTTGCTAATAGGCTATATGTTTAGTGACTTCCTAAGGTGTGAGACGAGAATGATGGCCTTGGCATCTGTATCCTTCATCCCACTCCTTTGCTGACCTCCTAAGACGCTGCCTGGCATTTTTAGCACGCTTTGGGGCTAACCGTGCATCCCTCTCAGCAAATGCTAACCTGAACTTTTCAGCTACGGACAGCTCATTCCGGTCTGACGTGGTACAAGGTTCAGCTTTAGGCACATACCCACATATCAACCATGTTCTAGGATCTACGTCTTCGACAACAAACTCATCTAGTGCCACGTCTGGTAAAACTTGCTTGGGGAAGCAGATTTCCTTGCAAAAAGATGATGATGGCTTGGGATTTACTGTTATGCGCGGGCATTCTTTCGACAAGCTATCCAGTGAATCATGATCAATTGTTGGCTGCAAAAATTTGAGGAATGATTCTGATCTGCGAAATATGAACTCTCAACGGAAATCAAAGAGCATCTAGTCTCCAATTAAAACCCGACACATGTGTTGCTAGCCAAAGAAGTGAAGTCCTAGTTATATGCTGCTGAGGGATCCCAACGTACTCAAGGTTCACTCTAAAATATCAAAGCCTAAAAAGAGTGATGCTGGCTGAGGAAAAACAAAATTACACAAAGATATTTACCCAAACTAGCCATCGAAGAGACTGTGCAACATGAGTGATCTCCATATCGATTTCCTCCCAAGTATCCTCCTCCATAGGGCTCAGCTGGGGCTTCAAGATACCCAAACATCCGCGAATTGTGTTGTCACTCCTCATGCAACCACTGCAACATAAGAGTTGAAATCCACAGTTAGTCCTCTCCTCAGAAAGCAAGAGGGAGGGTGATGACGCAACCACTTGTTTTGAGACTTCATAATGATAGTTTAGCATTGTTAGGTTCCAAACGCGCAGAAAAAACCTCATTAATGGTAATTTTGCAATTTACTGTTTCAGACATTAAAAAAAATTATAATAACATGAAGCCACAAAATGGCGATGATGTAGTTTTGAAGGTGGTTCTAAAAAAGTGTCTAATGGACCATTATGCTTAACCAATGAGAAAATATCACGAATAGTTACAGAATAGCAGGAGATAATCAAAATGTGTTGTAGTAGGAAGAGTTTACTCATAAGCTACATGTGCAGTTTATCAACATAGTATGTCTGGGTCAGTAATCTAGGGATTTACTTTGATTCTGAACAGTGTCAGCATGTAGTGAGTTTCATTTTCACGGCGACCGACACTGAACAACTGTGGAGCCACAATAGACTATTAAAATGCCTGTAAACATCACGAATCATGACCCATCTTTGGTTTAAGAGTCTGCACATCCTAGTTTCACATCAGTTGAAATAATTCTGACACCATTTTCCCATAACTTATGCTATAACTCCGACAAACAGAAAAATGACTAGTTTATGTGATGACAGCCACAATGAGAGGCGGGTTTTATTATATTTAAACAAAATTCCCACATGAATTAATGACAATGATTCATGACCAATAACATTATTAATACGATCATGTAGTTTTGGTTTACATACTACACGTAATAAAACAAGCTCATAGTTCTTATACAGATTAGAAAGAAATACATACCCACATCTTAATGTGACCAATTGAGAGCAGCACTGAAAAAGTTTCGATACACCAAGCGTAGTGGCGTTGCAGCAGCGGCTGCCAAGAAGTTTGGAGGTTGAGTCACACAGCAGAGTACTCACCTTTCAATGACCATATCAGGCCAGATAAATAAATAAAGACCGAAATTTCTAGTTTCAACCGCCACCAATCTTGTGCTAAAGTTCATTTGTCACAAATGCATTCGTTCTAAATAGACCCAGCATCAGTCCACTGTCTTTCATAAGCAGGATTCACATACAGAGATAGAGTTAATCCGGTTATAAGTTCCTAGGTACTTTATTTCGAGTTCTAGTCCTTTCGAACTTAATGCGTACCTTATATCTACAGCCCGAAGAAATTTGCATATCTCTGCAACTTTGGTTAAGCCAGCGTCGGAGACATCTGAACCACATAAATCAAGAATCTCCCAAGAAGAGTCAATCAAGGCAAGAAGTACATCATCAGTCAGTAACTTTTTTCTCCTGGCAATTGCTACCAATGCCATCTGTAATTTGAAATACAAAGCAAAAACAGCAGTTCAGCAGCTAGCATTAGCAAGAGTATTTCATTGATGTAACATAAGTCGTACATCTCAGTTAAGGTGGCAGCACGTCTTATGTGTAGATGGATTAAGAGGGCATCGTCGTTTTTCACAGCAAGTGACCATAAAGATCATGTTGTTGTACTCCAGTCAGTCAGATAAGTCTTACTGCTAGTGAATTCTAGCATTGACAGTTCGATGCCCATTTTTACAGATGTTATAATGTGGCATTTAGGATAAGGGATTAGGCCAAACGAAAAGACAATTCAAATGCCCAAGTTCGGTGGTTACACCTATTTAGTTCTTCAAAAATTTAAGGGATAAGTTTAGTGTTTGGTTTATCATGGAAAATGAAAATAAAAGAAAAGCATCAAATACAAACTTTTTTCTTTCACTTTTCCATGTAAATATAATTTCCCTACACATTTTCCATTTCATTTCCACCATATTTTCCGAGATCCAAATGGAGTATTATTGTTTGACTATAAGGGACTCGATTATGTATTCAATCAATTAACAGTTATTTTTTTATATTTTGGAAACGTGCAATGTGAAGTTGTTACCAAAGCTCTTCTGTAATTCAAGAGTAAACATATACTTTGTGAAATTAATATGAGGAATTTGAATATGTGAAAACCTTAACATCTGCAGGGAAGTTGGT
>NQLW01000395.1:85045-96669 GCA_002312845.1 Kalanchoe fedtschenkoi | reverse complement strand
GAAGTGAAGTATCACTTTGTCAGGGAGTCAGCAGACAACGGTCTGATTGATGTGGATTTCATCAGGAGCGAAGAGCAGCTTGGTGGCATTCTGACAAAACCTCTCGGCAGAGTCAAATTCCACGAGCTTCGCGCGAAGATCGGTCTGTACGATGTAAACGACGAGCACAACAAGGATTAGGAGGAGATTGTTGACAAGTAATCCTTGTTTGACAATGTTAGGCTAAGTTAGGCCAAGTTAGACTAAGTTAGGCCAAGTTAGGCCAAGTTAGGCCAAGTTAGGCAAGTTAGGCTAAGTTAGGCCATGTTAGGCCAAGTTAGGCAAGTTAGGCAGAAGTTAGGCACATGTCGTATGTAAATGCCTATTTAAGAAGAGTAATGGATGAAGGAAAAAATCATCTCTTCACAACACATCACTTCTTGTGTCTCTCTCTCTTACTTGTGTAATTTTGTGTTTTGGCTGGAATTCCGCCGGCGACGTTGTTAACGTTGTCTCTCCGGTGAATTTCTAACAATAATTAGCATAACGCTCTACCGCTTTTTCCAATTGATGAATATTGTTATTAAATTTATGAGCATAATTATTTATTTGATGAAAATATAATTATGCATTTGATAAATAAGATATTCAATTGATGAACATACCAATTAATTTGGTAAGCATAAAAGCTTACCGGTGAATATTTATATTTTGCATATATTTATCAAATAAATATAAACATGAAGTCAAAGGGAAAGTAAAGGAAAAAGTGCTGGTGCCTTTTTTTTGGATTATTTTGATAAAGAAAACTCCAGATATCAACATTAGGTTTGCTATTCGCAGTAGTTTAGAGAGTTTATGCGTGTGTACTCAGCACTCACATGACTCAAAATGTTTATGCAGGTGTATGAGACGATAGAAACAATGCTGGTAAATTCAGAAGAAGTCATGAAGATCATGAAGCAACAAGAAGAAGCAGCAACTACTCCAGAAGAACAACCAAAACGACGATTTAGGAGGCTTAGCCTTTACTTCAGAAAAGACAAACAGTGAAAAAAACCACCCCTGTCATCGAAAGACCAGAAGGCTTCAGAAGAATCAATGCGACAATCCTTCTCGAATTTTTTTGACAGTAAATCATCCCTCTTTTCCAGGAAGCTCCCCAAACAGGGAAGTGCATCTCCTACCCCAATACCCTCAGATAAACCCATTTCTTCAGATGACAGTGATTGGACAGTGATCTGAGTGTTCTTGTTATCACAGTTTATTGTACATTCTTGCTGAAAAAGAGGTATTTCATCATCTGATGTCAGATCAGCTTTCCTGTCTTTATTTTTTCTTTTTTTGTTGAGCATATTAAAGTGGTATTATCCCACATCGCCAAGTGGAGGCTCTAAATTGATCCTAATATATAGTTGGGCTCCCCACTCATTGTCAATTGGTTTTGAGTGTGGATCCAACAATTCTACATGGTATCAGAGCGGGTTTTGGCCGCACTCTTTGAACATGCCCGTGACGGCTAACTAGGTTCGCACGAGGTCTCACTTGTCGAGGTTAACGAAGGTCCTCGCAAGTGAGGGGGAGTGTTGAGCATAGTGGTTTATCCCACATCGCCCAGTGGAAGCTCTAAATTGATCCTAATATATAGTTGGGCTCCCCCACTCATTGTCAATTGATTTTGAGTGTGGATCCAACAAATCTACATGGTATCAGAGCAAGTTTCGGCCGCACTCTTTGAACATGTCCGTGACGGTTAACTAGGTCCGCACGAGGTCCCACTTGTCGAGGTTAACAAAGGTCCTCGCACTTGCGAGGGGGAGTGTTGAGCATATTAAGTGGTATTATCCCACATCGCCCAGTGGAGGCTCTAAATTGATCCTAATATATAGTTGGGCTCCCCCACTCATTGTCAATTGGTTTTGAGTGTGGATCCGACAAATCTACATTTTTCTCTGTTTTTGTTTTTGTTCATCTTATATCTTAAAAAAAAGGCAGTGAGATTGTAACAAATAAAATCAATCATGTTTTGGGTAGCTGAACTTGTAGTCACATAGCAGGTATCATTTAAGTAGTACTGCATTGGTATTAAATAGAATTCATAAAGGGGTATGATAGATGATACAAGTGTTGAGAATGATATTTTTTCGTTGGCTGAGGATTCATCGTGGTTTGGGGCTGTTAAAGCCTCGTTCCCTCGTAGGTTGATCATTCAGTTTGTCCTCCCTAATGCTTTTATGTGATTTGTTGTCAGGCTCCCTTGCGGCCGATTCATCCAACTGCAGCTGCTTAGAGACAATAGTGGGCACCACAAAATTGGTCATCAAGTAAGCCATAAGCATCAGCCCACTGCAAGCTCAAAAACAAGAAGAGAAGCAGAAATGTCATTAAACAGGATTTCGAGTTGTTTTCATGATTGAAGGAGGTGAGAGGAACCGACCCAGTTTGCAGGAAGACATATATGTCTCCTTTGGGTTGAGCAACATCAGCCAGGACCAAGGAAGCCGTAGAGATAGCAGTGGCTGCTGTCCAATTATTCACAGATGAAGACCGTTGTGGGTGCCGCAAGAATCGAGTAGGCTCAGACCTGCATAGCCATGTGTAGTTGGAGTTACGGCGACGCTGCAGGCCGTGGTGAAGCAAGAAAGTGCCAGCAGTGATGCACTTCATAGTTGAATGCAACGAACAGCGGGCGTCCTTTATCCTGGTTGCAGGGAGATTCTGAGGGAAGTTTTATGCTTGGGATTGATGGATAAGATTTTTAGTTAGTCTTCACGTTTCACTGGCTTATCTAGATACAAAAAGACTTGGGACTGGTAAATATGGTTGGAGGGGATGAAGGGGGGCCTTCCTTTTAGTGGGCCGCAATTTTACTTGTCATGTTTTGGTGTTCAGTTAGATAAGTTGAATTTGAAGCAGCAAATTGTATCAAAATTATACGATGTTGTCGCAGATCACCACTGAAGGCCCAAGCCATAAACTTACTGGGCGTCTGCTCCCACTACTCAACACCACACTTCCTACACATGCAATTACGCAATCAACTTAACAGCTTCAACGTAAAACCTTTTGTGTCAGTATAGTGGTTTTGGTACTAACAAGAGATTGTGCTGTATTTGTAACAAATTAATCTGGACTATCATTTTCAAATTGAAAGTGTATGATTATTAAAGTTATGTTGAAAATTTGAGGGGAAGAAAAATGTGAGAGAAACTGAATTCTCCATGTAATAAATTTTATTTTCTCCATATTTGGTTAGAGGTGGAAAATTGTGTAGAAAAAGTTAATACATATTTTAATTTAAACAATTTCTTCCTTCATATTTTTCATCTTATTTTACATTTAGTTTTCTATTCCCAAAGTTCTTCCTATAAACAAAGAATTTCATCTCATTTTTTCACAAAATGTACTTTATCTCAATTTTTCTGTTAATCAAACATAGCCTAAGGTATTGTTCCTGAGTTCAATTAAGGGAGAAAATGTAAGGGAATTTGAAGGGAATATATGTGTTCCCGAGTTTTTTTATGGAGGGGTTCGGGGGTGTTTGGAGTCCATTTCTTCTCCTCCCAAATTGGAGGGATTTGGAAGAGAATGGAAATAAAGAGCGTAAAGAGACTATTTTGCCCTCAATTTATTCTATCCTCCTATTTAAACTCAAGGGTAATTTAGTAATTAAATTAATTTTTTTTCTTTCCCCTCCCAATTCTCTCGTAAACTCAAGAACAACTACCTACTTTTAAATATTTCTTGTCCTTTCCTTCCATTTCTTTTTCTCTCCTTCCTTTTCTTCCTCCATCAAACTCAGGAACAAAGCCTAACAGAGTTAGAGAAGCTAGGAAGCAAACACTCACATATCTTATAATTGATCCAAATTCCAGACTTGACTTTCCCATTAGATGCATCAAAGAATTCTAAATCTTTAAGGTTGTGTTTAAACTAGGAGAAATTTGAAAGAAAGTGGAAGGTAAATGAGTAGAGAATGAAATTTCGTTGATTTTCTTTAGTTTAGTTCGAAATTGAAGGTACATTTTATTTTTCCAGCACTTATGTCTTGCATATTTTGGCTGTTCTATGATATTTGCATGGCTATTTGTTTGCGCATTGAATTTATGTATCAAATATAACGCAGATATAGTGTTTCTATTCTTAAAAAATATACGTGAAATACTTATTTAAGTATAAAGGGCGTGGTTAATAATTAGTATGCGCGCTAATTAAATTCATCCTGAAACAAGCTTATATAATTAATAAATTTTTCTATTTTTATAATTTCACAGACTGAAAAAGTATGACGCATATAAATTATGATTGGATCGATCTCCCTCCACACCACCTTGAATTTACTACTGGCGTTGAAAAGTTCTTAGATTACTCTTTTGCAAATATAGGATTAGAATTAGCTGGACCAAAAGTTGAATTGATAAAAATATTAGGAATTCTTAGTTGTTAACTGAGCTGACTAAATTGATGGTTACTGGCTTAAGTGGACTAATTTAAATGATAATTTTTATATGCACTGATCTGATTTAAATGACTGGACATGTTAAACATATTTTGAGGCTTACTTTCTAATAAAAAAACTAGCTGAAAGTTGTATTTGTGTTGAGTTTCAGAATTGAAATGTCTCATTAAAGTTATTAAATGATCTTGATGATTCATGTTGATAAAAATTTGAAGGGACATAGGCGTGTACATATGAGGGAGTCTTCCTTACTCATTGTATTGTATGCCCTCATTGCACTAATAGATTGCACACATATATTCCATGTCATGAATTACATTTTTCATTATCTATCTTACATTTACGTGTATCGACTAAGCAACATTTACTAAAGGGGAAGATCATGAATTTATGCTTGAAAATTCATTCAAATATTGTTGTATATTTTTGTTTAGCTTTTATTTTATTAGATTTTTTTAGATGAAATAAAGTTTTGAAACAAAAAAATCTGGTGGATTATTTGAATTTCTCTACTTTATTCTGATGATTCTACGCTTAGAGTCTTGATGAATTCTTGAGAAAAGCATAAAGCATGAATTTTACAAATTAACTTTCTTTGCATTCGTCGTTTTGGCTAGTCTGATTCATGTTTTGAGTATGGATTTACTGCAAAGACTTTTCAGTTTTTCAATTCTAGTGGGCAACAGTCTTAAAACTTTTTAAAACAAAGTTTCAAAATACTGATTTCCGGTGATGTTGATTTCTTGCGGTATATGCCAATGAAAAAAATAGAATTCCTATGAAAATATGTAATGTTAACTCTTGTGTGGAGTGATTTCATCACTACACAAAAAAAAAATTGAAAAAATCTCTCTAGAAAGAGGCTGAAGGCCAAAAAGAGAGAAAACTAAAAAAAAAAAAGACCAATGGCCAAAGAGTTGGAGAAAAGAAAATTTTTGTGGTCAAAGCCCAACAGTAAATTCAAGCTAAGATTTTACTGTATTATTATGTAAGGGTTTTAGGCATCATATACTTTTATTAGCTATACTGCATTCAGATTAAGGGATGACTTTGTGCTTGCACGAAATCATAATCTGATTTTTTTGGTTAGATTATAAGAAATTCATTTGTCAAACTTATCTTTCCTTATGGAACTAAACTTGATCTTGAAACTTATAAATGAGATTTGAGCCATGAGCCCGCGGACTAGCCCTTTCGTAGCATAGGCGGTTGGCAGAAATGTTTTGTATGTCAGGATGAATGATTAAAAATTTCAATGTGTTCTTTATGTTTTTAACTAAATTCTTGCTAGCCATTAAGATTGTTGTATAAAAATCTTTACGAATGTGAATTATGATGGCTTGTTTCACTTGTGAAGTCTTGATTTTAATGATTTATTCTCAATTTCTAAGTTGTAACTTCATTGTGATATTGAGGTTTTATTTGAACATTCATGCTAAAGATTACATTTTTAGAAAACTTTGGATTTGTAGGTAATTCTATCTATGAAAACCCTCGTGGGACTATAACTCGTCCACAATGGGCACCTAGGAATTAAAAGACTTGATGCATATGTTAAATACATCTGTGATTCCTACGAAAGTGAGTTAATTTTTTATTTTTAAGAGTGATTTTAATTTATTCAATAATGAAAAACATTTTTCAATGAATGAAAATGAACTCAAATATCTTCGATTGCATTTTATTTCATTAATTGCATTCTCATGTTATTATATTATATTATTCGGGATGAACAGATTCTAAGTGTGGAGTATTTTGGTAGGATAATAATTCATCCTATCTTAGGTGACTATGCTTAGGATATATAATCGAATTTGTTTCTGAGTGATTATGAGTAGTTTATAATCGAATTTGTCTTTTATAGGTTAAATATGAAGAAAAGTGGTTTCAAAAGAGGTAAGAGACAAAAAATGCAAATCAGATCAAAATATGATAAAAAGTCAACTTCAAGACCCAAAATATAATTTACAAACATATCAGAGGCTCAGCATGATTCAGGCCGTGCTTGAGAAGTTTTAACTCGACCCTGATCGTGCAATATGAAAGAAAGACAACCAGCTCGAGCTATAACTCAATTTTTCGACAACCAAATGAAAACACGGTCCGGATCGAATTGTCACGTAAGATAGCACGATCTGGATCAAGTTTTTGTATAGAAGATGATGGTCTACATGACGACGATCGTGCTTAATTACAACTAGCACGATCTGGATAGTGTCGACATGTATTGAGTATAGATTTTTCAGATTTGAATTTTACCCTTTCTAATCTTTTTAGCGATAATATTTCTTTCAAAAAACATAAGATGTCAACGCAACTATAAATAGAAGAGTCGGTCTCAAACCTAACACGCGTGACACCACGACACATCTTTCTGACAAAAGGGTCAGATGGACGAATTCCGTTCAGAGTTGGAGCTTCAAGAAATAAAGTTTTCCCATACTATTCTTGTTTTAATTTCATAAACATTTTATTATTATTTTAATTATGCTTATTAAGTAGACATCTCAATCTTAAGGTCTTGCCGATCTTAGGTAGTTGTAGACTCATATTCATGTTAATCAATGAAGAATATTTTCATCCATTATTAGTCGTGCCTCTTTGAATTACATATATGTATGTCATTTATGTGGTTGATTGTCTTATTGATTTTACATCTCTTATCTTAGAAATTGTCATGCATAGTAATTTAAAATTTAATTATGTATGCTAGAAGAATCAAATTTATGATTAAATTTGCCACCTTCTATGCTAGAATATTCAAACACACGAATATCAGAATCGATATGAGTTTGATATTTTATTTAGTTATATTCAATATCCATAGTCAATCGAAAATCAGAATCGAGAGTTTGCCTAGAAATGTTGAGTAATTTGTTTATCTTGAGACTTGACTGCATGTTTAGGAGCTATTAGTGTATAATCACCCTTGACTAATATTTGTAAGCTATGATTACAAGAATAAAAAACCAACACAATATGAAATCAATTGTGATTAATAATTTGATGCGTAGGACCATCCAGAAATCGAACTCGCAGTAAATTATTGAGTGATTATGTTATATTATCGAATTTTCATGATTGGGATGATTATTCGTACTTCAATAATAATATGAGAGTTTTCATACAACATAGATGAAGTATAAATCATAGGATGCTTATTTTCTCTGCTTTCAATTTTATTTAGTTAATTAGTTTTCACTATTTCAGTTTACTCACCTAAAATTAAATAGATTTTCATTAAATTATTACCGATTTTATTTGACTGCGATGATCTCTAAACCGAACATTGGCATATATAGAGTCACGAATTCACCTGTCAATAACCTAAACGTATTGTATTTTGTTGTGAAACCAATTAAAATCAGTTTAAAAGTTTATTTTTTTTTTGTTTATTCAAAATTTGACACTACTCCACTTACTACACCAAAAACTATAGCTTTATTAAGTTCAACTAAATTCAAATAGAAGAGTATAGCCTAATAAAGATTAACAAAGATTAAATACTAACTGAAGCTAAAAAGAACACACCCTAACGGAAGTCAGTAGAACAAACCCTTTTCTTGGGGTTTTATTGGGTTTTGAAATATGGAAATATAGTGGTCAACAAATCCACAAGCAAACACAACATACAGTCAAGGAATTTAATATTTTTGATTCAAATCCCGAGGATATTCCATTCACTACCATGGATTGATACTGAAGCACTTCACGCACAAGGAACTCCCTAGTAGAGCTAAACAAGGAATAAATATTACAATTTCAGGCTACAAACGATAACAGGGTATTTCACTGCTGGTCGCTTTGGTGGTATCTCTCCTATAATCTTACTTCAATTCCGTTCTTTAACAGGTGCTCTTTCACGGACTTAATGGGTACCTACAAACACCGGCATCCATAATTATATCAACAAGAAGCAAAGTTGACATAGTTTGGTTCATACAAAAATACATCAACGAAACGAATAAGAGTTCAAGCAATCCTCATTCTGGTCTTCCAGTCATTTACAAAAAATTGCAGTAACACAAATTCAGGCGCCAAAACTAGTATAAGTTCATAACTGCCAGCTTCAACAGAATACATTGAAAGCAGATGTAACTGGTCTCCTCCAATCTAGGAATTCCTCAGTCTGATGATGACTTGATCTACCAACACAAATTAAAAACATATAATATTTAACACTCTAATCAGTAAGATGGACCTCACATGTTTTCTTGGCCTCCACAGCAATTATGATTAGAGATGCTGGAAGGATGATGATTTGGCACTAACTCAGGGCATCCCAGTAAAAGCATTCTTAATAAAGCTTTTGATTAGTAAAAAATTATCCTAAAGCTGTAGTATAATGGTCAATCAGGATTTTAGTCTTCTGTCATAAATCTGCTTGTTCCGTAAAGAGTGGTTTATGTGAAAAAAGGGGAGAGTGACTGTAAGAGAAAGTGGGCTCCACTTAGGCTTTTTAAGCGGTTTTTAAACGGGTGGAGGTTTATAAAGTAAAGGTTTTTATAAAGTCAACCACTTTTCAATTGGAATAGCCTTACCTCCTTGCGATGGAATATACCAGCTGCAAGTGCAGCTGAGGCATTGGTTTTCTGGAAAACCTCTGAGAAATGGTTGACTGCACCTGCACCGCTACTTGCAATCACAGGGATGCTCACGGCATCTGACACCAGCTTTATCAGATCTATATCAAAACCTTGTCCTTGTCCTGAATATAGACAAAAAAATTTTGTCTAAAATATAACCTAGACAATTCCTTTGTAGATGAAAAAAGTGAAGAAAGAATTATCTATGGGGTGTAACCATCACAGTCAATACAGTTGAGCAATATTTCTCCAGCTCCAAGTTCTTCAACCGCCTTTGCAAGCTCAAAAGCTCCAATATCCCTACCCTCTCGCCCGCCATTAACCTTACAAATAAAAAAATGGTTTTGTTCAACAAAATCACAGAGAACATTCAAGAATCCCATAAGTGGGCAGACAAAATACAGAAACTTCTACCAAGAGTATCACAGTAATTTTGAAAATGAATTATGTAATTTCATACTACAGCACCAGATAAACTATAACTCCTATGATATGAGCAAACAGATTATGCAGTTCACTGAATCATTATACTATGTATGGTAAGTGAGCAATTCCAATTTGGTAAAAATTCTACACAACTAAGACTGGGCCGCTCAACAGTAATTGATCCGATTCAGAAGTTCTAAAATCTTGGTAGCTAGAATCAAATCCTTTAAATGCTATAAATTATTTAACAAAACCAGATACTTACTAGTATAACTTTCATACGCTTAATAATGTTGTGAAATTATTTCTATTTTATAAGTTAAGCTGTGATAAGATCAAGCAAGTCAGCATGATTAAAAAACTGCAGACCCAAACTCAAAGACCTAAACCATGATAAGATTTATGTTAAAACCCATCAGGCCTTCGCATGCCACTCTACGGTAGATCTTTCCTGTCACTTGTCAGATGCTCTTTCTGAAAAGTAAGTCCCTTTTATCTTGTAACAAAAAAAAGGATATCCAATTCTGAAAAGCGACGACGAAACTATATTGCCAAACCAGAGAAAAGTACTACCGTGCACTGATACCAAGCAAACTCTTCATTGTTGGGGCCCCGGTTTGTCAATTTGATGGCCTTGAACCTTACATCAGCTGGCTCTTTTATGTATATCCTACGAGGATCAATGCTTACAACAACAGCCTGCAAATCCAACACAACATTAAGGGTTTGTTATCTTCATATGATACAAGTGTTCACATATGTGTGCTGCAAGTTTTTGTTTTTCGTTCATGATTTATTTAGTTTAATTTTATTCGTATTAAATTACAAGCATAAGTGAATATATAATACACATAAATTTGTAAAACATGCATAGCATTTACTTTACATGAGTTTTTAGAAAAAATTAAATCTTAATCAACTAATTTATTGTATAATGTTTTTATAAAAATTCAACGTTCAAGTAAAATATGACAATTTTTCTATAAAACAAATCAACGACACAACAATAGAGAGTTAAATATAGTAATTTAATTATTATATTTAACCAAAACAAACTTTATTTATACCTATATCAGTATTTTTGTTATAATTTAAATTTATAGAAAGCTCTTATTTTAAAAAAAAAATTGGTGTCATAATTTTATAGTTACATTATCTGTAAGATACAAATGAAATATATTAAAAAAAAATGGTAGGGTTGACTAAAATACAAAATAAACTAGTGTGAAATGATGTGGTTTTGATCAAAGACTTCTCCATAATTAATAAATGGAGCTATTGATTTTAATTTCAAATGCAACAATTACATTCAGGCCCTATACTGACCCTTTCCTAAAAATTACAAATAAGGTAGTAATGTCTTCAAATTTTAAATAAGTGGTAGTACATGTATGGTTTTTATATATTTTTTCACTTAGATTAATAATTGAACTGAAATATTCTATTTCGAATATATTTTGGAATTGAAATTTTTACTAACCGAAAACATATATCGTGTCTTTGTAATAAATTGTGTAATATTTCATAAACACATAAGATCATTGGTAATTTGTATTAATTTAGATCAATCACATTTTATATTTTAAATTAAATTATCTTTTAGGGTTATGGTTATTAACTAACTGGGTTTTTAAAATCTATTTGAATTGGGCTAAGTCTTTTATGTTTGTAAAATCTTTTTTGTGAGGGGTATTCTTGAAATAGAAAAATCTAAAAACCAAAAATAGCCTTTGTGCATTTAAAATAACAATGATTATATAGTTTAATATTTATATCTAACTGTTCATATGGCTTGAAGTGATGTATTATTTGAGTTTCCCATTAAAGACCAACTGGATAGACCTTAATTGTAAAATCTTCTATTTATGAAGGGTATTTTTGCAATAGGGAAGTCAATAAATCAAAAATAACCTTCGTGACTTTATAATAATGAATGATTATTATTAATAATTCAGTTCATGTCATAACTCTCTCTTAATTACTCTGTGCTCTGCTGAATTTTAATGAGATTAAATATTATTCACTATATTCAATTCAGCTCAACTCATCTCTAGCTGTCTCACAATAATCTGCATTACAGTTTAGTTGAATTCAATTTCAGGCAAAAATAACATGAGCTAGTATAAACTGTGGAATGATTATGTGACAGAACAAAATCATTCATAAGAGGGAAA
>NQLW01000395.1:53897-75223 GCA_002312845.1 Kalanchoe fedtschenkoi | reverse complement strand
AAACGGCGCCATAGTAAAGAGCATTCTTCGAAACACCACAGCCGCAGAGAACGACGCCAGGGCCATAGCTCCTCGGTTGATGATGAGCGCGATCATCGCAAAAGTGGTCAGAGAACTCGTAAAGGAAGGCGATCACATGCAGGCGGTGACTTGGAGAAGGGTGAAATCAGTATGAGGTCAACAGATCAATCAAAAGCGAGTGGTTTCTCCACTTCTGAAAACGGAGAAGCCTCAGTTGAGAGATTTGCATTAGGTCCCGGAGAGACAACGGCAGACATTCCTGATGAACTGAGAGCTAAAGTGCGTGCGATGTTACTAGCCAATCTGTAACCAAGCCATGCGTGTGTTTCCTGATGTTTAATTGGCAAGCCCCAACTGAGCTTCAATTTTCCAAGAGCCATGAATAGTTACTTTGTGCTTCATATTTTTTTTTCGTACACGTTTGAATGATCCTCTCTAACCACATTTTAATTTCACGTTGGGCACCATGAAAGCACACGGAGTCAAGAGGGACGTCAAAAGGAAGTAGTTGTTCTTTCTCCTTTGTAGAATTAAGGGAAAAAATCTGAAAGGGGTCTGAACTATCACCGTTTATCCAATTGCAGTCAGAACTATTGTGATTTTCAAAAAGGGTCCGAAAAAAAAAATTGGATTGATTTTCTAAAATAAAATTTACCATTATATTTTAAAACTAATATTATGATAAGACTTAAATTTGTGTGTGAAAATTACGTCGTTTGATTATCAAAAGATGTCATTTTTTTATGTGCACAAAACGATATAGTTTATTTTGATAACCATCTGACATAATTTTCATACAAAAATTTAAGTATTATAATAATATTAGTTTAGAAATATAATGGTAAATTTTATTTTAGAAAATCAGTCCAATTTTTTTATTCATCGCACCTTGTTTGAAAATCATGATAGTTCTGACCGTAATTAGGTAAGGAGTGATAATTCGGAGTCCCTTTTAAATTTTATCCCTATTATTAATGCACAACCATCTCTGATTTTATGAGAGGAATTGCAGAGTTGTAGCCCTAATCAATTTGAGACAGAGAAAAAAAAGAAATTATAGAACATAAAACGGTCAAATCAATTCACTGCAGAGATGATAAGGTTTCGGCAGATGAAAAGCACAAGAAATTGGCGGAGAAGGTAATGATTGGAAGGTTTGTTAGAGAAGATTACAAAAAATTTGAAAAATTAATCATATGTTTAAGTAAGAAAAGTAAAACTACACCGTTTGGTTACTCGCTGCACACTTGCTGTGCAGCACGGGATCTTAATCCTTTCGTAAAGTTAAATGTATAATTAGTAAAAGTATGAATGACACTACATATTAATTAAGGGATCGAATTAAAAATCAGGTTAACTGGACATAATCTGAAAGGACACATTAATTAAGTACATGAACAATTAAATAAGGCCTTTTTAATGTTTTGGGTAGGGATTTTTAGGCTCTTTGGTTTAAGGAAAATGGTACAAAACGAAAAATAACATGGAAAATTGAAAAAATTCAATGTCTGTCTTAGGAAAATTTAGGGAAATAAGACTTGCATGAAATTTTTCTTTAAATCAAAAAGTATTTTAGTATTTTTTATAATTTCCCACTCACGTCCAAATAAAAAGAAAATTAAATGAAATTCATGCAAAATTCATTTTTCCTCTTTTTTCTCATCATCTTCCCTAAACCAGTCAAAGAATTAGTGCTTTAGACTTTTAAGGGATTCAAGATTTTTTTAGTGTTCTTAAGATATTTTTAAAATCTTAAAATTCTAAACCTTTGGAAATATTGAAAATCTAGATTTTTTATTTTTTATTATGTAAATTATTTATTACATGGTTGAAGTGCATATTACTTCCATGCTCAAGAGCTCTTGGATAGATGTCTTTATCTCATTCTAATTGAACCAACCCCTGTTGATAAATCCTCAAACTTCTACCATAATACTGTAAATATTAGAGTTCTAACATTCAAAAACAAACACCAAATGGAATCACCGATAAATATTATAAAAATATTGTGTCAAAAATGATGACTTCTAGCAATTGATAATTTCTTTTATTTAATATTGGGCTCCTCCTTTACATATGATTTCGAACTTTAATTTCTTTTATTAATGTTGAACCAACTCTTTTTTACATATGATTTCGAACTTTAATTTTTTTTAAATCAATATAAATTGATAATTTAATTTTAAAGAGACAAAAATGAGGATAAATGGATTTAGGATATAAGAGAGAGAGGGTTCAGGTGACAGGTGGCACGTGTCGTATGATGAGTAGCAGAAAAATATATATGAATGGGTGAATATGACTTTGTGGGACATGTGACATGTGTTGTGGCTGAAATATGTATGAGTGGGACAAATACGAGTTAGTGTGACATGTGACATGTGTTGAGTGACTAAAATTTATTGTACTTTCACCACTACTGGATGAACTTTCAACGTACTTTCAATATACTTTCTTTCTCTAAATTTTATTGGATGAATTTTGAAATGTACAGCCACAAAGCACTTTGAACTATTAATATAAACACTTTCTTTCTCTAAACTTTTGAGGATGAACTCTGTATGTTACAGTCACGTGAACAAATTTTAGAATACACTTTGAACAATGAAATTTTTATAAATTTATTAAAATGTAAATATAAATTATCCATAAAGGATCTTAAATTCATGCTTGTATTTTTTATCAATAATTTTGAACTTGGATTTTAAAAATAATTTGGCATGTGGCAGGTAGCATGTGCTAAGTGGCTGAAAATTTGACATAAAGGGGCACGTATCGTGTGTTATGTAGCCAAAAATATATGTGAATGAGGTAAACATAAATTGGTGGGACACGTGACGTACGTTGTGTGGCTGACATATGTATGAGTAGGGCAAATATGAATTAGTAAGGCATGTGACATGTGTGAGTAGCTGAAGTTTAATATACTTTCACCCTTATTAGATGAACTTTCAATGAACTATTATTTCCGAAACTTTATTATGTGAGTGAGGTGAATATTAATTTGTGGGATAAGTTGCATGTGCTGTGTGGCTGATATATGTATGAGTATGACAAATATGAGTTTGGGAGATTTTTTTTTTACAAATTTATTAAAAAGTAAATACAAATTTGTGTGTCCTCGGGATAGAGGGAGGGTCATTTCAGTCCAAATTTGTGTCCCAAATTTGAAGAGGGTTGGGAAATGTGTCAAATTTGTGTACGAAGAGTGCTCATCAGCACATGTCACCATTTGAGTGTGTCATGATGTAAATAAACACTTCCTCTCATTCTATTTTATTTTATTTCATTAAACTTAATTTATTTAACTATCCAATTTCATAATTAAATATTATAAGGTCAATTAATGATCAATTATGAATATATTATTGATACGTTTTAATATTTTCATAAAAAAATTCAAATTTTAATTGCGGAAGTTTGGATCCAATTAAAGATCTATTATATTTTAAATTTTTTCTCTGTTATCCATCTCAATTTTCTTATTTTTTTAGGTGGTCATGGACCTCTCACCCCTCCACCTTGATAGTGACGCATTAGGATTTTGGAGTTATTAGACAGCCTTCAAACCATTAGTCCGATATCTTGCTGGTTATCCATCTCATTTGGATCCATATCCAGAGCAGGGATCAAGTTTATAGGTAGGTTGCACATAAAATAAGAGTGATTATAGACAAAACATGATGATTTTAATTAAATAAGACATACCAACAAGGTGTTGGCCTAGTGGTCTTGGTTGTTGTCTAACAACCCCAAGGTCCTGGGTTCAAACCCTGTTGGTACTGCATTTACGCTTAGATACGCTGGAGGTGCGCGTGAGCTGGCCCGCAGTGAGTATGGGCGTAACACTATCAAAGTGGAGGGGGTGTGCGGCCCCTGACCACCAAGGGGGGAAGTGGGGAACCACTATCGATCCCCTTAAAAAAAATAATTAAAATAAGACATGTATTAGATAGTGATTGGTTTATAAAATCTAACACTGCATTATTTTCACCTCACAACAAAGTATTGTTCTATTTGAAATAAAAATTAATCTCACTGCTTGGTGTGTCGCTTTCACCCATTAATTTCTAATTCTCTCTTTGACTACAACAATAAAAATAAAGTTTTTATTTATTTTTTATATACTCATTTTTACATGTATAATTCACATTTCAATTTAAAATTTTCATATTTTCAAAATCTTGTATAGAAGAATTCGAATTTTATTTAAATTTAGTTTTTAAATTTTCGAAAAAGTCATAACGTGCGATATGAAGTTCAACTTTGATTCAAAATTTGTTGTAAAAATTTTCATTTTTTGCAACTGATTTTGAGCTGAACCTTGTAACAGATTGTCATTATAGTTGAGTTTAATAGTTGAGTTTTGAATTAAAATAAAATACATAATTTGTGTTGTTATTGAAGAAAGATGAATCGAAATTAAAGGTTTGTGGAGATAATGTGAAAACAAACAGGGGATTTTTTTTTCAGTGGTCAGGGGTCATACGTCCCTTCCAACTTGATAGTGATGTCCATATTCACTGCGGGTCAGGTCACGCGCACCTCCAACGTATCTAAACGTAAATGCGGTATTTACATGACTTGAACTCAAAACCTTGAGATTATTAGACAACACCCAAGACCACTACGTCAACACTTTATTGATAACAAACAGGTTGTTTTATACCTAATTTGTGGGTTGAAGTACACCACTAACTTGATTTTGTTCTAAAATATTTATTATCTCGTTAATTAATAAAATTGGTAATATTATGATATTTTGAAATATATAATAATTGTTTAAGAAATATCATTAAAACTCCCCATACGAATAAATAAGGCACCAGTAGAGAGAGGTGAGGTGAACATGAAAATGAAGCTGTCGCTAGTGACTAAAATAATTGTGGTGTGCGCCCAACTCCAACTCCATCATGAGTCTTCCTAGTTGGTGATTTAGGGGGGCATTAGGCATAGGCAATGTCATGCTCCACTACTTTTTTTTTTGTTTTTTTTGTTTTGGGTAAAATTCAAAATGAGCTCTGATCTACCACCGCTTACCCAATTGCGGTCAGAACTACCACGATTTCCAAAAAGGGTGCGATGAAAAAAAAATGGACTGATTTTCTAAAATAAAATTTACCATTACATTCCTGACCTAATATTATTACAAGAATTAGATTTGTGTGCGAAAATTATGTCGTTTGGTTATCAAAATAAATTATATCATTTTACGCACATAAAGAAAACGACGTCTTTTGATAACCAAATGAATTAATTTTTGCACACAAATTTAAGTCTTGTAATAATATTAGGTTTGAAATGTAATGGTAAATTTTAATTTAGAAAATCAGTCCAATTTTTTTTTCATTGCACCCTTTTTGAAAATCATGATAGTTCTGACCGCAATTGGGTAAGCGGTGGTAGTTCAAGGCCCTTTTGAGTTTTTCCTCCTTTTTTTTTTTATACCAAAAACATACAGAGTCGTCGTCACACTCATGTACGTATGAATGACGAGTTAGTATATTATATATGTACTGGTGGTTATCAATGGCGTCCAAATTTATGAGAATAAAATATTATATATGTTCTCAAGGATGGGCCAATAATATGAGCGACACATTCGTTACTATTATAAGTAAGTAGCCTTTTACTTGATCTCCAATCAAATGCAGCCTCTCGCTTCCTGCACACCATTTTATAATTACACGTTGCTGAACTGTACTCTACTCTACTGCCACACTATTATTGCTTATCTAATCTCTTACTATTATATATGTGCTGCACTTTGATTGGATGCATTCTTACTTATAAAAACAGAAGGCTTTCCGTGTCATGAGGACAACGTCACTTGATGCGTCATTCAAAACCACACGGACACGCCCTTGTTCAAACGACGACGCCTTGTCAAAACCGCAACTTTTCATAATACCCCCTTAAGTTAGGATCCTAACTCGCCCTTGTATAATCTCGCATTGTCCGTCGGCTGCTCTGCGGTCGAGACGAGCTGAAATGGAACAAGACCGTCCTGAAGATGCTAACAAACAAAGTGATTATCAATGTGCCCTTACCGCTCAGGATTGGATGCAATGGCAATAGAGGACTTGCTATCACTATGGACCTCGACAAGCCGTAAATGATAAACCTTTAGAGCTGCCAAAACATTAACAATTCAAATCAGTTCGGTAATGAGAGAGGCAAGGGCACATTATTCGGCATCAGCTAAAGATCTAGCCACTGCTACTTGCTTTTTACTCTTCCATGAGACTAAAAAGGTGCCTAGAAACACACAAAAGCCACTGCCGAATCGTCGAATAAATGGACAGGTGGCCCAATCAAAAACAGCAAAGGCTGAGAGAGTAAGAGGTGTATCAGCAGCATAGAAAAGACCATCTCCTAGAGAACCTTTCGATAACAGACAATATGCAAGACAACTTGCATATGATCATCAGTAGGCCTGGACATGAATTGACTTTATTGATTAACAGTAAAGTAAATATCTGGCCTAGTGATTGTCAGATAAATCAGAAAACCAATGAATCGCTTGTACGCATTAGGATTAAAAGCTGGAGCTGGGTCTGCAGAAGCTTTGAAGTAAACTTCCATAAAAGTACGATCAGGTTTAAATGATTAATTGAGGACATATCTTCTTCTTTGCCTCTTGCTATCACTAACCTTTTGTAGGAGCATCTAGACATATTTCCAGAGGATAGACCACCAATATTACCACCAGAAAATCAAAATAATCTTATTTCAAGATCATGTTGTCTAAATCACACGTCATATAGGACCAAGTTAAGGAAATAGAGCGCCAAGATAGAAGACTAATTGAGAAAGATTTAGTTATTAGTTCCACATTTAACATTGCAGATGTCATACCTTACTTGGCACTAGAGGAAGATCTTGAGTCGAGGAAGACTCAAGTGAAAGAAGGGGAGGATGATGAGGACATAGCGTCATGGATTCTATAGACTGCGTCAAATTTCAAATGATCATAACTCAATTCCGAATATTGGTGAAGGTCCATAAATAGTGTTGGAAAGATCTCATTGCCATCTTTCAAATTTAAGCAAATTTAAGTGACAAAATAATGTTTGAATTCCTTCTATGCCTCCTGTAAATACTGAAACTTTGTCCTCTTTTTAGGATACGTAAAATTAGAGTTATAAATAAAACATGACCGAGAAGTATTCAATAAGACATTTGCTTGAGTTCTTGGAGGCCTTCTAGAAATTCAAAAACTCAGTATATGAATGTTGTTCTTCGTGTTCTTTCATTTGTCACTAATGTTCATGTGTATTAAACTTCGAACATAAACAGTTGAAACTACATAAGAAAAAATAAGGATACATAAATATTATCAAAATAAATTATAATAATGATTATCATAATATTTTAATTAAAAATCAAATCATCATAGAAAAACCAGCATGTTAAATATTTCAACATGACGTGAGTATTTATATTTTCATATTTTTTGGAAATTTTCTTTTGAAAACCTGAAGAACCATACTCATTCAAAACCCGCTAAAACTTGAGAGAAAGACCCTACATATGTCCTCGTATCTACTCAGATGGTTCACAAACATTAGCATTTTGTGGGTTTACCCCGAATTTGATTTAAGACCAAATACACTTATTTATTTTGGTGAAAGTTGTGTGTGACCAATACGATTCTTTCTCTCACTCCTAATATGAGTTTGCTGGAAATAAAATGATATTTTAAATAAGTTAGATAAGGAATCAAGTAAAATAAAGTTATTTTGCTTCGTCATTTTTCATTTAATGCATAATTATTAAAATCTCGGAGATTGAACCGCTCAGGATTTCAGTTTCTATTTTTGCGATTGAACTGGTGGTTCAAACCGATTTGACCATCGATCCAATTACTTTTTATAATGTGTTAATTACCAATTATACAACATATCATGTAGATAGCCCCGTTGATTTCGGTGTTCTCCTTATGGTGAAAAGGGTTGGGTTCGGAATCTTAATAAAACTTTATTCGCACGATGCCTTGTGTAGTTTGTATATTCAAAAAAAAATAAACTACAAAAATATATTCTGAACTATACTCATTTTCAAATTAAATATCAAAGTTTTTTATTCTTCAATTAGTATTAAAAATTTTAATTATTCAATTTCAATTTCGATGTTTACTGTAATTTATTCAAAAATAAAAAACAAGAAAATCATTTTTTATTCGCACGATCCCCCTTGTGTAGCTTACATATCCTTTTTTGGTCACTCATCTCACGAGAGGCAGAGTGACAGTTGCCGCCGTCTAATCCTGTTTCTTCCATCCACATAAGGACGCGTGTCTCTCTACTCTCTATCTGTCAAAGGACACAACTCTCAACGAAAAATGTTGTTACAATTATGATATGAAGTGGACCTTGTTGGGGCACAACATGGACACAAGAAGGAGATTTGATTATTCTAATACTGCCTTCGCTGACAGTCTTGGCTGTATATGTGAATTTGTATATTTAACCGAATCAATCCAATTCTAAAAGTATTTATCGATAATCGAATCAAATTATATGATTAATTGATAATTCGATTAATTCAGTTATCGATTAAATATTCAATTAATCAAAATCAATCGAACAAATTAAATATATTTTGTAAATCATTATATTTATATGTAAAAAATTTATTTTTTATTTAATAAATTTATTTGTTATTTAATTTAGCTCAAAAATTTCTCTTCCATTAACCGAACCGAATTAAATTTTTTTTCTAATTTTTGACCGAATTAATCGATTCACCAAATTAATTCGATTATACTATATCATTTCGATAAATCGATTTTCACCAAACAATGCTCCCTAATTCTCAACCGTTTCTTAATTAACATGTTCTTCTTCGTGTATATTCGTATTAATGTAGGAGTACTTATATACTCCCTCTGTCCTCTTTTACATGTCACTTAACCGAATTTTTTTTGTTCACTTTTACTTGTCACTTAACAATTTTTAATGCGTATTTAATGTCAACAACTACCTTAAGACATCAAACATTAATCACTTCTTCATCATAATCAATAAAAAATATATTTCTCACCAGTAATCATCTACCAATTTTACTTTTTGCACGAATTTTTTCAAAAAAATATTAACTACGTATCATTAAATTTGTTCAACCGCTAGCATTAATTTCTTCTTAATATACTCAAATTAATCTTAAACGACATGTATTAGAGGATGGAGAGAGTACATATATATTTGCTATATATAGATAAAGGCACCCCGAAAAAGGAATTACGCAGCCAGTAAGGGCTGGTACACATCTTCATCATCTTATATTTTCTTTTCTTTTTCTTGCGTTGTTCGGTCCCCTGTTTCTTGATCTGCCTCCCTAATCCATGGAAGACGAGTCGTGGATTAGAGGGCCGGTCATTGGACGGGGAGCCACCGCCACAGTTTCCCTGGCATCCTCCCTCGCCGATCCCCATCGCATTTTCGCCCTCAAATCCTCCCACATTCCCTCTGCTTCTGCCCTTTTACGCAACGAGCACGCAATTCTCTCCAAAATCGGCCCCCACCCCAATCTCATCACCTCTCTCGGAATCCATGTATCCAGAGAAGGGCGCTGCAATCTGTGGACCGAATACGTGCCCGGAGGAACGCTCGCAGACCGCATCAGGACGAATCAACTCAAACACCCCAAACTCATACCATTCTACTCCCGCCAAATTTTGATGGGTTTGGAATTTCTTCACGCCAACGGAGTTGTCCATTGCGACATCAAATCCGAGAATGTGCTGGTGTGTGATGACGGTTCATTGAAGATCGCCGATTTGGGGTTTTCAAAGGCCGAGGAGATGCTGCCACCGACGTTCTCAGGCACGCCGGCTTTCATGGCGCCGGAGGTGGCACGGGGTGAGGCGCAAGGGTTCCCGGCCGACATATGGGCATTGGGTTGCACCATTGTGGAGATGTCCACGGGGAAAAGCCCCTGGCCGGAGGAGACCAATCCGGTCTCGGCTTTGTACAGAATCGGATTCTCGGTCGACATCCCGTGCATCCCTGCGTCCCTGTCGGAGCAAGGTAGGGATTTTGTCGCCAAATGTTTGATGAGAGAGCCTGCAGAGAGATGGACAGCTACACAGTTGCTCAAGCATCCCTTCGTTTCTGACTTTGAATTTGAGCCACTGGTGAACGCCAGAAGCTCCCCCACATGCGTTTTGGATCTCCCATTTTGGGACCATCTAGATGCAGATGAGGATGATGATGATTTCTATGTCACCGGTGAAGATAATGGAGGAGCTTCTTCAAATTCAGCATTCCAGAGGATTGACAGATTGAATTCTGATCCGCCCTCAACATCAAGTTGGACTTTTGACGAAAGTTGGATCAGAATTAGAGCCAATTGTTCACATCAGCAAATCCAAATCACATCCACCCGTCACATTAATCCGACAGGTACCCATTTCAGTCCACGTCAAAAACAGGTCAATGGCAAAGTCCAGTCACATTACAGAGAGCTTGGGAGCTCAGCGGAATTGAACGGGGATCCCCCCGCGTCCTCTTCATGCAGTGTCTTTCTTGGGTATGATGATTGTGTAGTGTGGAACTGGAATCTCACTTGTAATGAGAGACTACTGTTTAATCACAATTCATCAGCAGCTTTGATTAGTGAGCCGGATCTCATGTTCAAATAGGTTTTACCTAATTTATTCCCAATTTTTAGTTGGTAATTTACTTTTCCCATTACAAGTAAACTTGCTTGATTCCACTTGATGTTGTTCAATATGCTTTGCACTTATGGGCAGTGGTCACATCAATTCTTGCCGGTTTATAATTATTTTCAGACATTTTTTATTTGCCACTTAATTCAAAATATTTGTTACTTTTATTTATTACTCAATAATTCCAATACATTTTAAATTATCACAACTACATTAAAAATCACACGTTAATTAATAAATTTTATTTTTTCAAAGACAATTTATCTTCTATCTATATCATATAATTTAGTTATTTATATTTTCAATAATGATTTACCTTCTACACATACCATTTAATTCTCTAATTTTCCTAACTACTACACGCCCCTATTAATTCTAGTATAAATATTCACATATGGATTAATTTCCCAAACAATTAGGGTGTGTTTGGTTTAGGGAAATTTTAATGGAAGGAAAAATGTGAAGGAAAGTGAAATTCATAATAGATTCCATTTTATTTTTCTTTGTATGGTTCAAATGGATTATTAGAAGGAGAGATTCAACACTCCTTTTATTTTACTATAACTTTCCTTCTCATTTTCCATGCAATTTTTTTCCCTGCAAATTTTCCCTAAACCAAACAAAGAAATTTTTCTAACTTTCCTTCAAATTTTTCTTTCCACCAAATTTTCCCTATACTAAACACACTAGGGCTGTTCATCGGTTCGGTTCGGTTCAAAACCGAACCGAATTGAAACTTAATTGCATTATTTGGTTTTTTATTTTTAAAACCGAAAACTGAACCGATTTGTGATGATTCGGTTTCAGACCGAATCAATTTTGTTTCGATTCGGTTGAAAACCGAAAAGCCGATTAAAATAATTTTTTAAATAAAAGTCAGATAAATATGGCTAGCCAGTGATAATTGATGCTTTTCGGGATTCAGATTCAGTCATATGGTCGACTATTCGGCCTCTGGTGTTTATCATTCGGTCTCAGACGGATTGCGTTTATGGGAGTGGTGATCATACGCTTTTTCTTATATTGAGAACTCATTATTTTAGTTAGTTATCTATCAGAGATTGTTGTTCGAGGCTACATGTGTCCGAGTTTCTTTCTCTTGAGATTCGCAATCAGCTTGCCAAAGTTCGGTTTGGGGACTCTTGCGGTTTGGATTTTGGGTAAGTTGGTTGTCAATGAAGGTCTCAGCCTTCCTTTGAAGATTGTTTTATAATGTTGTTCCGATGGATGGCCGCATTCAGGGGCATGGTTTATCTCTAGCTTCCCGTTGTAGGTGTTGTGACTCCCCGAGCTATGAGTCTATGGATCATGTATTTATGTAGGGGGCTTGGCTGGCCCTTTGTGGGATTTCTACAACAGACTCCCTGATAAGCCAAGTTCATCAATGGCTTCTAGACTTAGCAGCCTTGTTTTAACTAGTGCACTTGCCTCGGGCTGCTGGCATATTATCCTTCTAGAGTCTTTGTATCTTCTAGGCTCTGATTCCGAGTAAAAGATTTCATTGGGTTGTTTAGGAGCTAGGGGATGGCTCGACAGTGAATGTTTGATGGATCAGCATTTGCCCGAGGGAGTTCGGCAAGTGGTGTGATTCGTAATGCTGTTGGTTTGCCAATGCTACTTTTCTCCATAGATTATGAGGAGGAGGGTGTATCTAATGCAGAAGCTGAGTTCCGGGCTGTCCTTGATGGCCTCAGAGCGACAAATTAGAGGAGAATTTGTATCTCGAATTCAGTCGCACTTGAAGACCTTTGTGGACTCTTTCTTGGGGAAGACATCTTGCCCTTAGAAATGCAGATATGTGTTTCGCAAGGTGTTTTTAGAGATCAAGGGAGATCTTGTTGTTCATGTTATTTGGGAGGTTAATGGAGTTGTTGATTTCCTAGCAAGCTTTCTCATGAGTTTGGATCAGTCATCTCTTCTCAGGTATCCGATTTCTCGAGGGAAGTGAGGACATCCATTCAACTTGATTATAGTCCTACAATTTTTTTTTTGTAGAAACTAGGAGTGTAAATAAAATTGATAAATTGATGAATTGAATTAAAGTGAATCGAACCAATAGGTTCGATTCGGTTTGGAGTGTTATTGGTTTAGTAATAGTTTCAATTTTGAAAAAAAACGATGACTAATGGCTCGGTTCATTTTTATTTTTTTCAAACCTAAATGAACCAAACATAACTATTTCACTATATTTTAGATCAAATATAAATTTAATTGAATATATAATATAAATTAGTATTTTTATATTATTATTTATATAAAAGTCTCCTATTTTGTAAATAAATTAGTAAATAAAGTTCATGAAAAATAAATCGAACAGAATGAAACCATGGTTTGATTCAGTTTGATTTTTTGAAGCTAATAGTTCGTTTCACTTTCAAAAATTTTAAACCGATTACGAACGGTTCCATTTGAATATTTATTAAAAATTAAAATGAATCGAATCATTACACCTTAATAAAAACTATTGAGGCTTCCTTTGTACAGCTACCTAGCTCCTTACGCCCTTATCAGATTGTTTGATCCTTGTCTAATAAATCTCATCTCTCTTTAAAAAAATCAATAAATGTCTTAAAGGGCAGAACATCATTGACTGTATTTAGTTTAAAAGAGTAGAACAATCTTGTACAAGTGGAGTAGAACAATCAATAAACCTAAGATTACGTTTTACATCATCAACTTCTACCCTGGGGAATCCTTCCACTCTCAAAATTTGAACTAGGCATATTTTTAATATGGAGGCTTTAGTATGCCAGACTTTCAGAGCAGACTGGTGTTGCATATTCCAAGTACTCTTGAAATCCAACTAAATATGTCTATTTTGTGTTAAGCATGTCCAGCTGTACCAAACTCAATTATTGATGCTTCGGTAATATCATTGAGCCAACTCCAAAACCTATCATTTAAGTCCTCCCTACAACAAGGCATACTTTGGGATGGCTGCTGATGGAGCTTCTATGCCAAGAATGCTGATGCAATAACTGGCCAACAACTTATAACCCATCTTTCAAACGTAGAAGCATCAAAGAGGCAGCAGAGTTCTCTGCGGCTCTCACTTGCGACTTCCTATTGCCTTCCATCAAAAGCTGGCCATTATTAGTTTTAATATGAATTACACAAACAAATCTCCTGTCATGGGTGGGTCCATTCTTCTTTTCAACTCTGAAATTGCAAAATTAATACCATCAGTATCAGTCCTTGCCCAAGACAGACTCAGGGACAACATAGCAGACATAAGTGGACTTCTTTCGATGATCCTGGATACAAATAGCACGAGCGCTCAATAGGATAGACCCTTATATACTTTTCAAATGGAAAGTTGAAGAGCTATTTACATTTTGAAGTTCCTTGAGCGCATAAGGATCTAGAAAGTATCATGTGAAGAATTGTTTTCCACATAGAACCAAAAGCGAAGGAGATTATGATAATGCCAAAAATGTCGTGTTAGCAAGTCCAGGAACTACAGCTGCGTAAAAGCATTGCTTCATTGGATAATAAGGGATACCTGAAACTTGGCTTTGGCCAATTATTCTTTCCACAGAGCTCAAGTAACTTCTGCTTTGCTCCATCAATCTCACAAGCTTCTTGAAATCCTTTGTACTTTTGAGTCAGCTCATGATAAATTGCTGCTTGTTCTAATTTCTCCAAGGCCCCTTTTGCAGCAGAAAGCTTTGCAGTCTCTTTTTGCTGCAAGTGGCTTGAGGCAATGAACTTGCCACCCACAAAGACATTTGAAATATTCTTTGCACCTTTCCTGCAACGCTTGAAATCAACTTGCTTCCCCTCCTTCTGACAAAGCTCATATAATGTTGTCATTGGTTGGGGCTGTTTTCGCAAATCCTCATATGTAATTGTAGGTTCCAAGATACCCTGAAACACCTGGGAGTGAATCATAGTTAATATAAGCTAACAGAAAACAATATCCTCAGTATAGCCTTTTCAATAAATGAGTACTGGTAACAACACCTGCCACAGGTGTTGAACACTATAGTTATTATCAATGTATATAGCAGCTGCAACTGACTCAACAATGTCTGCAAGAACTTTTGGAGCTTTTACTGCACCGCCATATATAGCATTATCTTTTTCATCTAGAACAGCTAAGGCAAACTCCTTGACCTACATAAGTGTATAATGATATATAAAAAGAAATTTGAAGCATATTATGTTGCATGCATATCAACAACTCACTGAAAACATTTGAAGCATATTATGTTGCATGCATATCAACAACTCACTGAAAACATTTGAAGAGCAAAAGAAGTTATTGGCAGTAAGGCACATGGAGTGAACATGATCACCATATAGCAAGGAAGTCATGTGGTAGCATCTCCTTCTGCCATCACATTTTTCACCAAACACCGTTATTAATATACGAAAGCGTGCTGTCTAAGCCAAACACGGATCTATGTTGCACGGATACGGAGACGGGTATGTAAATGGGTACGGGCACAGATACAAGAAACGTGAAGTTTAAAATTATTAGGAAACAGATACGGCACAAAAAAGTTACTAGAATTCCAGAAAATCAGTTATTTTCACTTGTTATATGAAAAGATTTGCACATAATCAGTTGTTATGAGCAAAATGAGATAGAAATATTATAATTCTTATATACAAACATCCAACAAAATAAATTTTTAAGATTTTTCAAACATACAATTAGTTATTTTAGGCCTTTAGTTTCTTCAAGTTTTTGGAGTTTATGTTTTAGAAACGGGTATGGGTACGGGGTATGGCACCCTCTCGGAGTTTCTATGCAGCATAGACACGGATTTGACCCTCAACTCGAAAATACTATAAATTTCTCATCAGGTCAAATTCTATGAATGAAAAGAAAAAAATGGAGGCAGAGAGACCTTGTGGTGGATTTCAGGAGCATTGTGCCTCAAATGCTTATAAAAGTGATGCCTAACAGCGACGCGAGCAAGCCTCTCGGTGCTGACATTTGCTGCGCGGAGAAGAGTGAGTTCGGCGGGAGCAAGGAGAGGGTGAGCGGCAAACAAATAGGTACTGACAGCACAGGCCAAAGCAGCATCCCCAATGAACTCCAGTCTCTGGTAGTTGGTGGGCTGGTGGGGGCAAGACGGGTGCGTCAGCGCTTCTTGGAGAAGCGTCTTGTCTTTGAATTCGTACTGTAGAAGTTTCTCGACAGCCCTGACAGAGGCTTCTGCTTCCGGTTCCACTTGTGTGGTAGAAGAAAGGAAGCGTGAGAGCTTGGAGGAGGGTTGCGGAGAAGGGAAATTGCAGTGGGGGGTGGTGATGTTGCGCTTGAAAATGCGTGAAATGAAGAGCGAGAGTCTGCCTCTTCTCATTCTCATGCTCCCAAATTTTTCCCAAAGCCAAAAACTAAGTTGGCCTGCGGGGGCCCTCCGAAGTCGCCACCCGAATCCTTATGAATCTTTCCCACACCCAACCATTAAAAACTCAATTTCAGACTTCTAAAAACACAAACGAGATTTGTATTACCATTTTCACTCCGGTCACGATTTCGGGTAAAGCACTCCAATCAACGGTGTGGGAACCAAGTTTCAATAAGCCATACAAGTTCTATTTCCAAACCAAGAAATCAAAATTATAATATTCCATCTCAAGCACAATTGAGGTTTATAGTTGATGATTTAACAACATATTATAGATCATCTCTTCTTCTTTTTATTAGCTGATAGAAAATATTTTGTCAAATGAACTCTGCTAAAAAAAAGACACACGCTCCCTCTCAACTATCACTTTGATATCCCTTTTTTGTGGCAAGCATCTTTTTCTTAGGTGCATCATTTGAGTCTCTCCCTTCTCTTTTGAGGTTCAACCCATGCCATCAGTTCCTTTGGGGCTTTCTCTAGCCCAACCAGCTCACACATTTTTTTAGCTTTATTTGTCGTCTCGCGGCATACTTCATACTTGAGGTGACTCTACTTGTGCCCTTGGCCTCCAACACATGTCTCACGTCTCACATATTGGTTTCAAATCAAACATCAGCTCTAATATAATGCTGAATTTTGGGGCGGTCCATATTGAATATATTTCAATTATGACTCCAAAATCTTGAATTTTAATTCATAGTTCAAAATAATCCAATATAAAGTCACTTTGTATTCTATTTAATATCCGATTGAGAACATTTTGTCAAAGAACTTTACTCAACATAATTGTCTTCAGCCGAATGCTCAACAATTCAGTGTACTCTCATCCGGTGTCCCATTTCTCTTGCAAAATTAGTATCTCATCTTTTTGTTGGTTACATGATCATCTTCACCAACGTAGCTCATTCTACTTCATCAATGAAGCTCATTCTAAGCTCATTCCAACCAAAACAAGAGCCATTATTCTGGCTAATATTGGTCTTTGGGTTGGAAATTTCAAGAGATGTACATGGGTGCTCCATTGTTTCGTGACCGAGCTAAATTTGCTTATTTTTATGTGATGGTGGTAAAGGTTTGGAAAAGAGTTTAAGAATGGTTAGGGAAGCTGATATCTTTTCATGGTCATATTACTTTCATCCAACCTATTTTATCTTTGATCTTAGTCCACATTCTTTTAGTTATCCCATTTCATACGAAGAGCTTGTAAAATATCAGTTCCATCCTTAATATTTTTTTGTGAGTTCAAGATGTTATAAATAAATTCATGCGTGAAATGCAAAGCTATATAGAGTCCTTGTGACACGAGAACATAAGGGTTACATTTACTTTTTATGTTATGTAGTGTCTCCAAACTAAAATAATGTGGTCTTATAAGAGACAAAAACTATTAGGGTAAGGTTCATGGGTGAGAAGTCTGGCATGTCATATTAATTTTCAAGGCTAAAAAAATTAGTTATTTCAGTTCGTGATGAGGCGATGATGACCCATCATCATGTAAAATGGGGTTTTAGGAAAGGAGGTGACGATCCAGTATATTTTTGTAAAAGGGGTACTTTGTATTGATAAAGAATGCACAAAGAAATGAAATTAAGTCCAGACTATACTCTTAAATCACTACTAACTAGTGAGCACATGTATTATAATATTTGCATGAGATAGCTCAAAGACGGTCATATCACATTGATAAGACTATTGTTGAGGTGTCATATGCGCCTTTTCATGGCCATTCGCGTCTTAACTCCCTTGTATAGTTCAGGTACAATAACTTTTGATATGTTGCTATAAGATTATTTTTACATGTTATGTTAATTGAGCTTCAACTAAATGAATTGTTTGTTTCATGACAAACTTAAAGAATGATTGTGTTGTTGCATGATTTCTTATCGTTCATCTAATTGTGAAGCTTTAGGCCAATATCAAAGTTGAGTAGCAAATAAACATAGGTAGTACATGTTTATATTGTAAACCTACTCAAGGTATCCGTGAGCTATATTCCTTAGACTGAACTCCCTATCATTATTCTTTAAAGCATATTGTTCTTCCTCCATATTTCCATCTTACATGTCGGCGTATAGAATCCAAACCATTGGTTAAAGTGGATGAAGATATTAGGGTGGGAGTAATTATTCAAGCCTTTTCACCAAAGTATGAGGTCGTTTATAACAATGTTGTTGAGAGTGTTGTCCAAATAAAATTACCTTCCTCAATAGTAAGCTACAAGTGAGGGTCGAATCCATGATTATAGGGACCTGTAAGATTAGCGACTATGAAAGGGAAGAAAAGACAGGTACAATTAAGGGGGTTTATAAGTTGACAGAGAACCTACAAAATAAATAAGAGAGAAAATAACTAAAAAGACAGATGCGTAGCTCAGGTGGCTGACTTGTGATTGTGTTGATCAGAGATACTAAAGATGAAAGTACTGTGATGAACCAAACTCAGCAAAATCTATGATCTCATGCACTAAAATTTTATGAGAAGGTGTAGACAATTACTTCTACCCTAATACCATGGACCCTTTGCCAATGATAGAAATTCTACATGTCAAGCATGCGAGACAAATATCATTAACAACGATGGAAGGTAGTTCAGTATGGGCAATATAGCTCACACATACTTAGAGTATGTTTATTTCATAAACAGACACAACATATTTTTTGTACTACTCGACTAATTAATATTGGCCCAAAACTTCATGATTAGTTTATTAGTAAGAAATCATGCAACAACACATTCATTAATTAAAGTTGACATGTAACAAAGCAATCATTCAGTTAATGTTCAACAAAATTTGCACCAAAACATGTACTCTAGTAAGAACAATAATCTCACAATAATAATTCACAAGTCATAGAACTATAAGGGAACTTAGAAATCCTTGGCCAAGGAAAAACACATATATAGATTAGTAGGAGCAACCCTTACAAACCTAATTAGCTCATTCCTTCAAAGAAATCCTTTGTGGTCCTCCACTAGCGGTCTCTAGTCAAAACCCTTAGAGAATCTCGTGCTTGATGTTGATGGCACGTATACGATGCTTGACACTTAATACAATACTTTTAATGAGAAGGGCAGAGACCTTGTTATATAACTCTGAGTATCAATCTTAAAAATAAGGATATGCACGAATTGTTCAATATCTTTGATGAATATCTCTTGGAAGGCACTAGAAGCATGGACTTGATAATGATGAAAATTAAAAACTAGGAATCAAGAGGCAAATTAGGAATATTTTGCACACTGATTTTGATGGCTCTACCGGCACAAATCCGTCGAGAATCAGACTTATTATTAATCTATGTTTCCTCTTTTTATATAAATTTGAATCACTTAAATTGCCATTATGGGTGTGGCCTGGTGGTAAAGTATGTGAGGGGTGAATCCTGATAATTCCAATTTTCAGAATTTGAATTTCCTGGTGGTCAGGTGTGTGTGTGTGTTGTAATCTACATTGAATAAATTGTTTTTTTAAATCACTTTAAAAATTGGACATATGTTGTGAAGGATATAGTCCTCAAAAGTATCCTAGTTCTACTTACCCGATTTTTGGAAACTTGTGCATGTGGCGCACCACTTAAATAACCATTGTGTGCTCGGGCATGCGTGTGGCCTCTACTAAGTTAGTATTTGTGAATTCTTTCTTATTCATACCATGTGTCTATCCCTTTCCACATCAGATCACGCACAAATGCAGTCCTCAACGCAAATCTGTGTGCTCGGTCTGTTAATAACTTTTGTCCTCCGATATTATTATGTCCATCTTTTGCTGTAAAAAATCTCTTTTAGCATGTTTTTGTATTATGCCCTTAATTCTCCCCATAATCTAAAAACTAGCCAAAACCATTAAACATAAATCTCAAATGGTCAAGAATCAGGTGAGTTAGGAATAAAATAGATCGAATAATTCAATCTCTCCAGTCATACATTTTGTTGATTTTAGTTCATTGTATGAATTTATCTTTAGAATTATTATCAGGAGAATCACAAGTTAGTTACCTGAGCTATGCATTTGTCTACTTATTCTCTCTTTTCTTCTTTATAATGTTACATGTTTTCACATTAATAACCTCCCAAATTTTGTAATTTATTTTTCTTTTGTTAGTCACTTATTTTGCACATTCCCTATCTCTTTGGATTTACCTTGACTTAAGATACCTCAACGACCGCTTAATCTAGTTAAATTTTTTGTCAGAGAAAATGTGTTAGTGGGTATACAAGAGAAACAAAATTAAATCAAAGTCAGATCATAACTATTTTAAGTACCAAGTATATAAGAGACATAATAGGATGGTAAAAGTAAGTTGTGATGTCCTAAGTTTGGGGCAGCACTGGTTGCACATCGGTTGCATCCGGATCTTCACCTCTCTCTCGCAGCAACCTACTTCAGATCTAAGGTCATGTGCATCGCTTAAGTGCAACACCCGGTGTGCTCATCTTTCACTCGACTATCTTTAATGAAAGACCGCATAATGACTAGTAAGGTCGCATGTGCAGCGTCCTTTGTTCCATGCTCGGGCAATCTGTCAATCTAGTTCTGGTGGCAGTAACTGCTACATAATAATGTCTTCTAACTTATCTTCATCTGTGACAATGGGTTTAACACAAGCAGTTGTGAAGCAAAGCTCCCCTAGAATAATATGTTGTTGAACTCGATATAAGAATAAATTCATGTAATGAACAAAACTCAGCAAAATATGAGACCTCAATTATGATTACAAGACATAAACAGCATCTCCTACCTTAATATCATCATACCCTTCAGTCAATTATATGAATTTTATATGTCAACATGCGAGATAAAAGCATATAGAAAGAACATATGCAATAACAACAATGATAGGGAGTTAAGACTATGAAATAGAGCTCACACATATCTAAAGTATGTTACCACCTAAAGCTTCACAATTAGATTAATGGTGGTAATCATACAAAAATACAATCATTCGTTAAGTTTATCATGTAACAAAGCAATCATCCAATTAAAGCTTAATAAACATAACATGCAAAACATGAATTTTATTAAGAAAAATATTTTCACAAAATCATATCTCAAGTTATTAAATATGAACTCCACAAGGGAATTTAGCTACAATTGGGCATGGAAAGACACACAGAAGGATAAATAGGATAAATCCCTACAAATCCAACTTGCTCACTCCTCCCACGACTTCTATTGCTACCCTTTAACTAGCGACCTAGGGTCAAAATCCTCTAAGAATTCAGACTTGAAAGAGAGAATCCCAAATAAAAAGCTTGATGGTGTGTTACACTTT
>NQLW01000395.1:15924-52897 GCA_002312845.1 Kalanchoe fedtschenkoi | reverse complement strand
CTGCCGTCAAACAGAGGGGTATTGACGTGTTGTTGAATGAGGAATCCAATAGGGAGACCCCTGCTGTTGTCTGCTTTGGGGAGAAGCAGCGCTTCTTGGGGGTCACCGGTGCTGCTTCCGCCATGATGAATCCTAAATCTACTGTTACCCAAGTTAAGAGACTCATTGGTAGGACTTTTAAGGATCCTGCAATTCAGGATGATCTCAAAATGTTCCCCTTCCACACTTCAGAAGCTCACAACGGAGGCATCTTAATTCATCTGAAGTATATGGGAGACACCACTGTGTTTACACCCGTTCAGATAATGGCAATGTTGTTTGTTCACTTGAAAGATATTACTGAGCAAGATTTGAAGGTACCTGTATCCGATTGTGTTATTGGAATACCATCATATTATACGGACTTACAGAGGCGTGCTTATTTGGATGCGGCCGCTATTGCTGGGCTGAAACCTCTGCGATTGATGCACGATTGCACAGCCACCGCACTTAGTTACGGCATTTATAAGACTGATTTCTCCCCTTCTGGACCCACACATGTTGCTTTTGTTGACATTGGTCACTGTGATACTCAGATATGTATTGCATCTTTTGATACCGGGCACATGAGGGTTCTGTCACATACATTTGATAGCAGTTTGGGTGGAAGAGATTTCGATGCTGTTTTGTTCCATCATTTTGCAGCACAGTTTAAGGTTCAATATAAGATTGATGTTTATTCGAATCCCAGAGCATGCATTAGACTTCGAGCTGCATGTGAGAAATTGAAAAAGGTTCTGAGTGCGAATCCTGAGGCGCCATTGAACATAGAGTGTCTAATGGATGAGAAAGACGTTAAAGGTTTTATTAGGAGAGATGAGTTTGAAATGCTGACTTCAAGTTTGATAGACAGGATCACCGTTCCATGTAAGAAAGCCTTGGCTGATGCTGGGTTAACACCGGATAAAGTACACACTGTTGAACTTGTCGGTTCAGGATCTAGGGTACCTGCCATTAGCCGGGTCCTAGCGTCTTTATTTCTAAGAGAACCCAGGAGAACATTAAATGCTAGTGAGTGTGTGGCCAGGGGTTGTGCTCTTCAGTGTGCAATGCTTAGTCCAGTTTTCCGGGTCAGAGAGTACGAGGTTTGTTTTCTCAGTACCAGTAATCCATTTAAAGCTTGATCTTACAACACAGCTTGTATCTTCATAGGTTGATAATTGGCCTTCAAAATGTCTATCATGGCATTTCCTACTGTTTACTGCATTATTATTTGCTAAGTCCCAATAATTTATGTTCCTGCTTGATTTTGCTGGGTGAGCAACTGAACTAGATAAGAACAGAGTTCATGGCCGTGTGCATCATCATTTTAAATAGTGTACGCAAAACTTATGTATTTCATGTTTCAAACTCTTATCCCTCTTTATGCCAAGCATGCATGTAGTTGAGGAGGCTTAAACAATATAGTAACATAGCTCATTCATCACCTTTCTATCCAATGGCCATATACATTTGTTAGTTTAGGCGAGAGTCTATACTTGTAAATTTGTGCAAAGTAAATGAACTCCGTGAATGGTATACTGATCTCCATCATTTTGCTATATGTTAGACGTCATTGTACCACTAAAGATAAGTCTGATGAAACACATCTTCCATAGCTCAGGGAAGTATTTTGAAATATCAAGTTGCAATTCATGAGGTCTCTTTTATGGTCATCAAATACTTTTATCATTCCCAATTCTTCCCACGCTTGTTGAAGGTTTAGGAAAACTTGTTATACTTATGCATTATAGCTGTTTTCAATATATGCAATTATATTTCAGGTGTTTGATATGGTAGGCAGTTGATACTTATTTATGCAATATACTTGTTATACTCATATGCAATTAATATGGTAGGTATTTGATACTTATTTATGTATGTCTTGCAGGTGCAAGATTCTTTTCCATTCTCCGTAGGGTTGTATTTTGATGATGGGCCGATTCGCACCATGTCAAATGGAATTATATTCAAGAGAGGCCAACCTATACCCAGTATAAAAGTTCTTATGCTTCAAGAAAATAGAACACTTAATTTGGAAACCTTTTATGCTGATCCAAGTGAACTGCCTCATGGAGTAGCTACGAAGTTCAGCTGTTTTACGGTATATTTCAGTGATTTTCATAAAGTTACATATTGGAACTGTTATTTTCTACTCTACGCATATTCATTTGTTCCCCATACAAGTTGGTTATGATCCTTACTGCTGCTTTTTTACTTCCATGACCTTCTTTTAGAAACTTAAGATTGTGGTAAAGATGAGTCGTGTCTCTGTTCTGGATGTGAAATGATCTTTAGTAATTTTCACGATGCCAATTGGAGCCAACAATTTTATTGAATTATCATTGTAAGATATTTAGGTTTTCTTGTTATGAGAGATTTTTCTGCTTTTATGTGGATATTTTGGAGTTCCTGATCTCCGAAAGTAAACAAATGTAGAGGGGTAAGAGGATATTTATTTAAACCTCGATGTAAGACTTCAAAGACGATGATATAAGACAGAGTAAAGGATGTATATTTGTGGAGGCTTCTTTACTGCTTTTGTGATGTGATAGAACATTTCGACAGACATTAGATTTTTAATAATAGGTAGTAACTGGTGGGATATATGTATGTCATAGACAAACATGCTAAGCAAAAATATGTGCCTTAGTATAATTCAGAAGTCATATCGTTGAGATTGGAGTGTAATTTCTTCAAAATAATGGCAGCAGGTGCACAACATTTTCTTTGCCTTAGAATTTTTTCCCTTTTCTCAAACAATATGTTTCTCACGTCGACTTTTAAAAAAGTTATTTTGATGTAGTGGCTTTATCCAGGCATAGAATTTGCACTTTTACTGCTCAACCATGGCAGCTACCTAAATGTCTTTTTTGCAGATTGGCCCTTCTCCGGTAGCTCATAGCGGCAATGTAAAAGTTAAAGTCAAAATTCAGTTGAACCTTCACGGTATTGTTACTGTTGACTCGGCAGTAGTAAGTACACCAATGCTTGCTCTTGTGGTTGTATTATTTAGTAAATCAGTACTCATTTGACTTGTACCTTATAAATGTTGTCTTGTCTCAGCTGTTAGAAGACCACATGGATAATTCAACTACAAAAGGCAATCCTCAATCTAATGAGGAAGAAGCTGATATCAACGAAAATGGGGTTGATGATGGTAGTAAAAAGCAACCCAAATTTGCACATTGTTCAGTAAGCTACTCTTAACATTTCTAATTTATTAAAATCATATGGTTTATCCATATATTTCTATTAGTACGGTTAAGATTTCTCGTAGAAAACAAAGTTAATTAAAGCACTCCATTTTGGGAAAACTACAAAAAAGCCGATATGAATCACCTCCAGTTTAAGATTTGTCGTCTGAAGTATTATTTGTTGCAGCTCGAAAGTCAATTTTATTTGTGAGAGCCGAATTGACAATTTAGAATTACACTTGATCTTTGAAATTTCAATTTCCAACATAAATCTGATTATAGATTGCAAAGACAAATAACTTTTGACAACACTTAGCGAAAAGGATAGTTGTTCATACAGTTTTTTGGTTCCACTATAGTTTCTCATTGTAAAAGAAAACTTATACAAAGGAACATGTGAATAAAAATTTAATGCCCCCCCGAGACCAGTTGGATTTTCCTCGTGCTTCCTTTTTTTGGTGCGGGTTTAGGGAGATCTTTTGGCTTGTGGACATAAATTTTATTTCTTTCTGCTCACTGGTGCCTCTGAAATTCTTAAGTGTTTGCTTGGAAACTGTAGTATATTAAACCTGGGGCGGCAATGACAAAGAATGATAACAGTTCAGGTTATAATTGGTACCCTGCTGTTAATTGAACATGAGTGATATAATAATATCTAACCTTAATATGCCTTGTTGGATAGGTTGCAATGTGATTCTACGTTTTGAATCTGATTTAGATGCCTTATTATTTAAACTTAGTGCCTAATACCAGCAGTTGCCTGTTTCCTGTCACCACTTGCAGGATGATGATACGAGAAAAGGAACCTCTATAAGGATATTTGTTCCAGTCACCGAGTATGTTTACGGTGGGATGACCAAGATTGAACTGTCTGAAGCTCAAGGAACTGAACAAAAATTGTCTCAGCAGGATAGAGCTATGGAGCAAACCAAAAACAGAAAAAATGCTCTGGAGTCTTATGTGTATGACATGCGGAATAAGGTATATTCTTCCATTGCTCTGGTTTTCTCCAAAATCGAAATTTTATTTCCTCATTTTCCTACAAAATTAGTATTTATCAGGTCTAGTTCTGTGAAAGATCTACGGCGTACACTCCTGTAAGTGCATAGTCTTTCCGCTTCATGCATTTACTAGATAGAGAGGTCTAATATCTGTAATATAGTGTCTCGTTTCATTTACTCTGAAAAATAACAGAAACAAGATAACAGAGAGAAAAATGTCAATGCAAGAGATTGTCAAATTATGGGATTGTATGCTAGAAGTATTATATTCTTTATTTCCTTACAAACTGCAGCTATGAACTTTTCTATTTTTAAAATTATAATGGAATGTTGCATACAAATTTTTTATGTTTACCATCTACACAAGTTTCAGCAATGACTAACTTTATGGTTTTTCAGAAATCTAGGGTTGGTCAGCTTTTTTAAATATTGGTTGGCTTGTTTTTGTTGCATTAGATACAGTTTAGTCATCCAGGGACATCTCGATTTTTGTATCTTCTTACAGTTTTATTTTTATTTTCTGAAAAAATCTATATTATCTCATCTATCTCATGGAAAGTTTTCTGAAGCCACAAAACCCGTTTAGTTTTTGAAAATTGATTATTTTACCTCATTAAAACATTTGTAATGATATATATTAGTTATCTAACATATAAATATGTGGTTTGATTAAAAAATAATTATACTCATTCTCTATTGTAAGCAGACATTTTTTTTTCTTTGTAGACATTTCAATCCTAGTAATAGCCTTATAAATAAACTCTTATAGTTTCAGTTTGATATATCTATAGGCTCAATTGAATTTAAAATCAAATAGTTCAATTAGATGAAGAATTGAAGATGAGTATTAAAAACTTTTTTATTTTGTAAAATAGTCCCTAGAATTTTTTTTTTTCTAGAGCAACCTGTAATTATAAAGCACTAGTATTTTTTAATTTAAAAATAGTTCAATTCCAACAATATCTCTTACGCATAATACTTCTATAAGTTCATTCTTGAAATTAAACAACTTCAGTCCGAAATAAAAATCACATAATCTAATTATGTTAGATTAGTATAAAGTCTCTTTTATTTTTTTTAATTACACCCTATTGTTAAAGTTTTCGAGCCCACTCTTAAAATTTCTACAAGCACATGCCAATATAAAAGTTTAATGATACAGTTACATGCAGATTAGAGTAAATTATCTCTTCACAAACTCAAAATGAGATCATAAATCTTTGTATTAACAAACAATATAATTTGCACAAGCCAACCAACTATTTTCCAAAAGCCTAATATACAATCTTATTGTGAGATTAACAATTCAGTAAAAAATTTAAATTATGTAAACTAAAATGCTACGCGCCCAAAATATGATACATAGATAATATTTTTTTGTAATAATAAAATAAACATTTATTTCTTTTTAATATAATAAAAAAATAATTGACTAGTTTGATATTATTAATTTTTTTTCTAATCATAAATTTATTAACTCACTTCTTTTATTGAATTTTATTTAAATGACCACAGTTTAGTTTCTAATCATTTACGGATGAAGGTTGCACAAGATCAGTGAAAATTTTATAGCACAAACTAAATAATCTAATCGAACTTAAATTAATATAAGCTGAAACTCTAAAGCAAGAGATTATATAAAATACTATCTGACAAAAAAATATTTGAAAGTGTATCTTAGATGTGTAAACTTTCACAGTTTATTAAAGTATTGCTTATGAAGTCTAAATAGATTCCCCAATTCTAAAGTCGAACAATCTTCTCACACAAACATCTCTCACGGAAAATTTAAAAGGATAATTAGTATTTGTTTAACATTTACGTTACCATCATGTTGTTTGAATATCAACTTGAATGTATTTTCTTATAATAATAATAACAATAATAATAAATTTTATTATTATTATGATCTGTATTTAATTGACTTATAAATTATAAATGCAGCATGAATGAAAAAGAAAATTGTGAAGCGCATGTCCATGGACACAAATAATATACAAATATAAAGTAATAACTTAGGGACATTAAATTCAAAATATGTTCCAATACATCATAAGCTAATAAGTAGAATGTGTTAATTAGGAAACAGAGAATGGTGTATATGGAACTTCTTCATGAAAACTACGAAGTTAATTTCTAATATTTTTTAACTAAGATTTGTTTTTTTTTAGAAATGTTGATTTTAATTTCATATCGTAATATGTAAATGATAGAGTTACATTTAAATCTTATGTTTAAATTGTTTTTAAAAACCCTTGAGAGTGTCCATTGAAATTTTCCTGAACATGAATGTTAGCTATATTATGAAAATTAATAAAGTTTTACTTTGAAAAATGTAACTAGCTAAATTTTACTTGGGAGTGAAATGAACTGAATAGAAATATATTAGAATGGCTAAACATTTTTTAGGAATTAGGCATTATGACACACACATTGGGTAGTGGTGAAAGGTATTCCAACAAAGAACTCTAGGGTTAACAAGTTTGGACTTTTAAATCTGGCTATGGTAGAATTTAATGAGCTCGATTTCTTCATGCTTTTCTTGTTTAAAATGTCATTTACACAATTGTGCACACATCGCTAAGGTGTCGTTCTGTAAAATCAAGTGTTGGATGTTGAATGTTGTATAAAAATCTGAACAGTCTGATCAACGGTTAGACCACCTATGATCACTGAATGATTTACTTTTATTTGTTTACTCACTTTATAAACATCTTAATATATTATTATGTTTGCCTTTTTACTCTTTATTAATTTGTAAAATATTTTTAAAATATAAATTTATTTTTAAATATAATTTATTTAATAATTTGTTGTATGAGATACAATAGAAAGTAAAAAAACATAAAAATGAAAGTACAAATTGGGTGAAGAAGTAAGATGCGTAAAATATATTTATGTTATTTATAATTGTTAGGTGAAATATGATTTAGATCTGAATGATTCAGATGGCAAATTGATGACAAATGAATCAAACTTTATATATTACCAATCAGAGCAAACAAACAAAAGGTGGTTCACTGAATGCTTAATAGAATAAGAGACCATCTCTGAACAAAGCCCAATAAGAGCAACAAAACGACACTTAAATGTACATTACCAACTCATGCTTCAGGGATAGTCATTTCATTTAAATATTGATAATTCTTGTCTAATTTTTCTCATGGCCTGCCATAACCTGATATGGTTCAATCATTTGTCATGTTTATTGGGAACTGTATGTTTCATGTCCACTGTCCATAGTTTCATCCATGAACAATTTTGTAGCTTATCTTGCTTGGTCGCTACCATTCATGCAGTTAAGGATCTTAACACAATGATCATCTTCATGTAGGTGACGATGGGTGGACTTTGTAACACATTAGGAGTTAACTGATATGAGGTTTCATCTTAACAATATTATATCAATGTGATATCAATAGAGATGTCGAAAAGCCAAAATAGTCTTGGCCTAACTGATAGGAGATGGTGACATCCACCGGAAGAGTATTAGGTTCGAGTCTTATTGGAAATGGACACCATGGTTATTAAGTCGTAGACAAAGTAGGGACTTGGCGTCCTGCGGTTTTTAGATCTCCTGTCATCAGACGCCATGAAATTTTTTGATCCGTCGCTTAGTCTGATCGTTTTAATTAAGACTTGATGTATTCTGCCGTAGACCCTGACTATTCGGCACTAGATCTAGATTGGCATTACCAAAATGTGATTCGATGATGTAGAGACTCCATTGGGCATCGCGATTTTCAGGAGGAGTTGGCCCCGGTGCTAGGGTTCGGCTTGGAAAAGAAAGCTAATTAATTTTTTTATTAGATTTAAGACATTAAAGTATTAAAAAAATACAATTTGACCCTGATCGTTCGTAAAATATAGTATAAATTGATCTTAGTCATTAAATTAAAGTTTTAAGTAATACAATTAAACCTAGAAAGTTTTTAATATATAGTATAAATTGATTTATTTACAAGTAAGACATCAAAATTTAGTTTTAAATTATTAATATGAACAGTATGTGGACTAAATACTCAATAAAACGACTTGTTGACTAGTTTTCCGCCTTTTCGACTAGTGGTTCTCGCTTGTGGTTCTGGTGGTTACATAAATGCCATGACTCGTTATAATGTCGGTATAACTATGGCGTAAAAGTGAATTTTACCGGAGGAGTTCGAAAGTTGTCCCGCATGCAAATCGTATAATGAAATATTCAACATGTACTGACTACGGACCAAGTGTCAGTGATGCCCAAAAAAAAAAACTTGGCGCAAATATTTTTAAAAAAAATTTCATTATATACAGATAAAAAATGACATTGTTGTATTGTACTGCCCGCTCCCCAATGTTAGGTGATACATCATATTCATCTTCCCTATTTAAAACTACGAAGGGTGTGTTCTTCATAGCTAAACTCAATATTAATTGAACTAAATTTGTCCGAACTGATATGAGCTGAATTGAATTGTTAAATCAGATTGAACTAAACTAGGTTTTTCTTAGTGAACCAAACATTCTTATTAAAATTATTCTTCTTTTAAGGTGTGCAGAACACATCCTAAACACAATATGATTTGGCCGCTGGCTCAGGGATGGCTAAATTACATGATTCATTGACAGCCCCCGAAATGAAAGTTCTATTGAAAAGGACCTTGCACTTTATCAATGCTTTAATTGCATATTTGAAATGTATAATATGAATCTTAATGAGATAACTTGCTGCTACTAATCCTCCTTAACATAGGAGCTGTTAAGCTGTCATGCTCTGGTTTTACTTCTAATATTCAATTTCTTGGATCAGTTCATGTTTGACTGCCTTCAAATTTTTGTATGTCACTTGTTGCACATTTATTTTTCTCCAGTCTCTTGTGAATACAGAAAGGTGGATGGGGCGTTATTGTCCATGTTCTTATTGGTGATTATGAACTGTAAACAGCTCTTCAACACATATCGGAGCTTTGCAAGTGATGAGGAAAGAGAAGGCATATCAAGAACCCTACAAGAAACTGAGGAGTGGCTGTATGAGGATGGCGATGATGAGACTGAAAATGCTTATGCCTCTAAACTTCAGGATCTTAAGATGGTAGCATCTTGGCATCTACATTTCGCGAAAAGAGAGCTATGTACTGTTTTGTAATTAGCTCCATTTGTAATAATATTGTTGCTCATGGCAGATGGTTGATCCAATTGAGAACCGATATAAAGATGAGGAAGCAAGAGCTCAAGCTACGAGAGAGCTTTTGAATACTATTGTTGAATATAGGATGCACGCGGATTCACTGCCTTCCGTTGATAAGGAACCGGTATTATAAGAAACCTAAGGTCATGGTGGTTGTGGCTTTCATTTCTTTTAAAACACATCCAATATCAAATTTGTTTTCAGATTATCAGAGAGTGCAACAAAGCTGAGCTGTGGCTTAGAGAAAGAACTCAACAACAGGATTCACTGCCCAAAAACACCGATCCAGTCCTGTGGTCAAATGAGATCAGGCATGTGAAGCATAATTTAGAAAAGTAAGTGTCTCTGCAGTTCCTTCTCACTTACCTAGTTGCACAACAAACTAATGATCATTTTAGTTATCAGTTATATCACCATAGACATATCATGCAGTGTCTATTACTAGTACAAGGTTTGATGCAAAAACAGCATACAAGTTCTCCAAATGACAGAGTTCATACACCCTCGATCACACCGTTCTCATATTTTATTTATGCATGTTATAGGATTTGCAATCAGATAGTTAAAGGAAGGGCATCAGTTCAAGGACAAGACGGCAAGCTTGGAGATACTTCAAGTCACTTGTAAGCAGATGGCTACAAAGTGCCAAGCTAACGAGTTGTATGGCTAAAATAATGAATTTTGTACATCTTCGGTCCCATCACATGTTCATTTCACTCGATTTGTATGCTCGGTCAAGGTGGTAGTCTGTCAATGTCACATATCGGTTGAGCATGGCATCAAACTTCATTATTATTTGACCAAACACGTTTACACGCGACACTTCATTTTTACCTACAGTTACATATTGTAACAACTCTTTTAACAATGTTGAAGGAGCAGTTGCATTGTAACATGCAAACCAATATTTGCATAGCAACTCATTGTAATATAATTGGAATGTACTTCCAGTGGTTGTTAAATGAGGAAAATCACTGTGAAATGGGCACTTTCAGCAACATAGTATTATGGATGAATAACAGCAATGGGAATTTTTTGACGGGAACTTAGAAAACAAGAACCAACTTTCTTGAAAAAATAGCAGAAAACAGCTTCCATGTAATCCATACAGTTGAAGTCTTTTTTGCTTATACAACTATAGAGCCTCTTACTTTTTCTTGGCTGCAACTTTTTTCCTTGACTTCCTGAGCCCTCCACTCTCCTGTAACAAAATGTAATAGGTAAACTGAGCCATCACGACATGCAATGAATTGCTAATTTGTAGCAAAAAAAAGACAGACAGACATCCAACGGGAATTGTTCATCATGATGTTGGATTGCGTGCATCCACAGATGGAGAATCTGGACCAGAGTTTGATTTATTTCGATAGGTAAAATGTTTTCTAAACAAATGTTCCTCATGGATATGTGCGGTTTGAGTATATTAGCTATATCAATATTCTGTGTTTGGTTGAGATTTAGAAGAGTATCTAAATACCACATAATGGTATTTTAACCATGTAAGTGATGTCAGATAGTAAGGGTATTCACCGGTCTGGAACCGGACCAGACCAGAACCGGAAGCGGAGTCAATAAAACACAAGGATTAAAGATCAGACCAGAATCAAATCGATCTAGACCGCACTATTAAATTCAAGACTTGGACAAGACTTGACCTGAACCGATTTCATGCAAAATTAAAACTTCAAAAATATTAATAAATAAAAATGTCTTGTTCATTTATTAGAAACTTAATTTTAGTATCATATCAAAAATATTATTTTGATTGAAAATTCCTTAAACTAGTCCATTCAGGTTCATATCGGACGAGAAACCAGAATCCAAAAAGTTGACAGATTGAAAAAAGAATCAATCAGTCCGGTATAGTCCATTCTGATCCGGTTACAAGTCATTTTCAGGCCTAGCCCGGATTTTATACCCTTACTGTCAAGAGGTGACCGGGGCTAAGAAGTGCTCTCTCCTTAGACACATATAACTAAGTTTAAATGAATAAAATTTAAAATGCAAATTCATCAAAACAAAGACTGTTAGAGTCCCAAAACAAGAATTAGTAAGCACAATTCTATATGAAAATATTGGTATTCAATATCTTATCATGTATAAAAATATTTCATCTAAAAAAGACATCCCAGACTTTGTCCTGAAAAATCAAATTGATGAATGTCTGAGGGGTACCTATATAACTAGTACCTTAGGTGTTTTGTTATTGTACCAAACACAACATACACAAACCAACAAAGTCCATTTGCATGCTAAAAGCTCATGAAAAAAATGATTTCTAACATAATCATGAAGTGGTAAGGTCATGTCATAATAAGCTGATCGACATTGCTCTGCAAGATTTAACAAAACAATGATAATAATTTTAACACTTGAAAAGGAATGATACGCTCACCTTCTTGTAATGCAGGTAGGCCAGTTTTCCCGTCAATTCCTGCCCACTTCTGCTAATATAAACCTGGCAGGAGTAATTTGAATGGTGACCGGGTATTTTATAGAACATAAGACTCTAACAGTGGAGTTCTACATAGTAATTACATAACATCGAGAGTTAGATGCACCACGAGTTCTATATAGGACCCAGCAAAACACGATAGGCATCAAACTGTTGTGTTATATTCATGACTTGTTTTCTACTTATCAATCATGTAGTTTGTTATCAGCATAACTGAAGAAATTTCTTTTTGTATCTTTGGCACCAACTCTTTTCAGAGTATTATTTTATCAACTCGACTATCTTATGAAACCATAACCAGAAATTGTTAGACAATCAAACTATGTACAGACTTCTTAAGATTTATGGAGAGAATTTACCCTCTTTCCATCCGAGCCTGTAAACCAGCGACCCATAGCAGAATCGTTTTTTTGGCAACCACCGTCCGAAGACCCACCAGCTCGTACTCTCCTCCGGCCTGCGTCTTTAGGGATATGAGCACTAACTCTAGGATTTACCCATCTTTCAGAGACTTCAGAAACCTTTTCAACCACAGACTTATATTTTCTGCAGCCTTTTGTTGAGCCGCCTGCAACATTACTCTGTTGATTGGGTTGTCTCCTAGAAGTTGAGGCACCTCCGTGACTAAACTGACTCCTAATCAACAAACACCATGAACGGTCAGCTGTCCATATGCATCAAGCTGTAAGGACTCTGCTTAATCAACAACAAAGGAGACTACCTGTAATCAATATTAGGTGTGTGGAGCTGGCCATTCTCTCTGTCGTCCAAGGCATCTAAAGGATAGAAGTTGTGCAAACGACTACATACTAAATTCCGGATTCGCATGTCATTGTGGAAATAATAATGATGAGCAGGAGGTATGAAGCCATTTAAACTGGGCTGATTTTGGACAAAATGTTTTAATGTCTTTCTATAAACGTTTCCGTCGTTTTCGATGCGTGCACCAAGCTCAGGATATTTACAGTCAGTATTTTCCTTCACGGTCTGGAAATACTCTTCACAAATTTCATCAAAAACAGGGGTTGAAATGTTGAAGCTCTTCGGTGGGAGAAAATCTTTCCATAAATCATCATTTTGACAGCTCCCAGTGGATGATTCCTTTACTAACCTTTTACCTGAGGGTTCAGTTCGTCCATAACATGATTTGGCTCTCTTAAGTAACATATCATTTTCTGCAGATGCAGAGCATGTACTCACTTCATGATTGTCAAGAAAGTCCTCAGAATCAGATTGAACTAACAGGAACTTCCGAAGAGGACTGACGACTAATTTTGGAATATCTACTTTATTTCCAGATATCACTCCCTTGGGAGTTTTTTGGGGGAGGGTACCCTGATTTTGGCAATTCGATTGCAACCTTCTAATAGATTTAACAACCACAGAACCTTGTGCAGGTAGTGAGGTTTTTGAAGTACTGCACATAGGTTGGCATTGTGCTGTGTTGGTATATCCTGAAAAGGTCAAGCAGCAAATCCAAATGATAAAAAAAGTGCACTGAATCAATATTACTTTCATCATATATAAAAGGGAACACATGAAAATCGAAGTTTATTACTGGCAGCGTGGATCGGTGGAAGAGTTACACATCAGAACCACTTCACGCGCACACTGATGGTCCTCAAAAAACTAAATTGGGTTTCAAACATTGATAATCATACAGTAAGCTCTACTGCATCATCTATTTGATACTCCAGAAACTATGAAACCAAATGAGAAGTAGCTTCATGTTTAAAAGCATCATTTTGCAACAGTCAACATTAAAATTTGGGCATCATAATTTTCAATCAGTTCAATGATGAATATATGGTTTTCTTTCAAATTTTTTCAAATGCTTCAATATAATACTATAAGATGATACAATAGGAGCGAAGGCAAATAGAATTACCAAGGGCGAGGTCGTCCTGGGAAGAAGAGTCCTCAATGTCGTCATTAGAAGAGAAAGAGGGCGTGTTGGGAAAGGGTGCAAACGAAGTGGCAGTCGCTCCTCTCCGCAGCCTCTTGAGAGGTTGCTGGGAGGTTTCGGGGTCAGAATCGTCAACCTGCAAGTCGGAGTCGCCGCCGATGTGTTCCAAATCGATACCTAACGAAAACGTGGGACCTTCAAAATCACCATCCATCTTCCCATGCGGCCGCCCTTCTGAATGAAACCACCCTATAAACCGCAGCCCAAATTTCAATTATGCTTCAAATCGTATGAATTCCCGGGCTTCTCCGCGCCCTCCTTCTTTTGCTACCATCTATTACTTCAAATAAAAAATAAAACTCAAAAAAAAGAATCTGAACTGTCAGCACTTACCTAATTATGCTCTGAACTATCACAATTTTTAAAAAAGGTTCGATAAAAAAATTAGAAAAATTTTCTAAAATAAAATTTACCATTACATTTCTAAATTAATATTACTATATGACTTAGATTTGTGTGCGAAAATTACGTGTTTGGTTATCAAAATAAATAATATCGTTTTGCACACATAAGGAAACGATGTCATTTCATGCTCAATCATCAATAATTTTCAACAAATTTAATAAGATCAAATATATTTAAGTATTCAAACAAACTGATTTTAACCATCCTTCAAAATCAGTCCAATTTTTTTCCCTTCGCCTTTTTTTGAGAATCGTGGTAGTTTGGACCACAATTAGGTAAGCGTTGATAGTTCATGTCCCCTTTTGAGATTTTTCCCTAACTAAAACGATCACCATCACCTATTTCCTCATTGTGCTCCCAACAATTATCGTAAACAACATTTTAAATGTGTTTGAATTCCTTGTATCTTTTCGTTTTGTTTATGTCATAAACGTTAAATGTCTTTATTCTTGTGTATCAGTCCTGACTTGATTTGGTAAATTTTATTTTATAAGACACTTCAACGACGATCATATAAGGGGGAATTGTGAGTAAATTGAGATCTGCTAAAAGAAAATAAAGAAATTAAAAGAAAGAGGAGATATATCAGTGTTAGACAACACAGTTCCAATTATTACTTATGAGTGTTGTTGATTATCAATCTTACTTTTTAACAAATAATAGAGATTATATATATCAACATGCGAGATGAAATAAATGAGATGCCAATACAGATTATTATGTGCATGAGGTGGAGTTCAGTCTAGACAATTTAACTCACACATACTTAGGTCTTGTTTTGTTGCACATATTGAGCTCTATTAAACGGTGGTTACTTAATATATCCGAATACTTATTTTTTTCCAATTAATGAACAATTTAAAAGTGTGAATACTTTATAGCTGAATTATTCAGAGACACGATATACAATTTGTTCTTTCTCATGAGAACCATGGAAACCGCTACTCACATCGACACGTAAGCCGACGTGTTCTTCAGCTTCGCCGCTCACCAGACTATGAACCATCAGACGCAGTCAGTGTCTATGAGATCCAACTCCGTCAAATGCTTTGTAAGGTTCACCTCAGTCAACAACATTGACGCGAGATGAACATGAGAAGCTCCAACATCAGTTGAGCGAGGAGACGTGAAGTTGAAATTGAACGAAACAAAGTGAAAAAGTGCAGATCCTAGTGGCTGGTTCTGTCGTTAGCTTGGGTTTCTAGTCTTTTGTATCACGAGTCTGGATGTAATGTGACGTCGCACACTGCCTGATGGACGATGAGAGGCCGAAGATGGACTGCTCATTATTACTATTGTTTTTGTGTGTAGTAGTGTAGGCCACAATAACAATGATAATAGAGACAAGAACGATGGAGGATAAAGTGATGATGGCAATCGTTCTTCGTGTCCTTCGACGAGCATCGATGGTGAGTAGGTCTCCCTTGTCATGGACCTTGTAAAAGGATGTCATTCAGTATCTTCTTCCTCCTCTTTCTTGTCTTCCTCTTTAATATTCCTGTTGATGATTGATGTTGGAGTTTGGGCGGTGTTTGAGTGTATGTATATATAGGGTCCAGATGTGTTGAGAACCCTCGTGTATTTTACGCACTGTGAATCTCCTTAATCTTCGTCCATTTCTGTCTATATATATATATATATATGTATGAGGTTCGTATCCGTTAAGCAGTGGCGGATCCGGACCAATATGTAAGGGGGGTCAAAAAAATTTTTTACCTAAAAGGGTTATACAAATTTATACCTATAGATTTTAGATTAGAAAATTATATTGAAATTAATAATTATATTTAATTTTTTTTCTAAATTTTGAGTTATAAATATAAATTCTCTTTTAGAGGGGTCGTATTTATGTTTTTATAAAAATAATATTAAAAATATACAAAATTATTATATTAAATTACAAATTGAGTGGGGTCATTTGACCCCCCTCCCATCCATGTACATCCGCCACTGCCGTTAAGAACCCCATGTATTTTATGCGTTACGAGCCCTCGTAATCCACATTCATTTCTGTCCAAATTCGTCCAGATGCTGCCAAATGTCCACTCTCGGCGCGACACGTGTCTAGAAGGACAAAAACGTCTGAAGAATGATTTATTTTCATGGACGCGTGTCACACATGCAGGCGTGAGAACTCAGCGCTCTCTCTCATGTTTATCCTGATTTCAATTTCACTTAGCTCAATTTATGTAATTACACAGAATTTTTTTAAAAAAACAAATTTCAAAGTTAAATGTAAAGTATTATAAACTTCAATTTAAGATCCGTATCGAATGATTTTTCGATACGTTTTCAAAAAAGTACATCTATTAAAAGTACTTAGTTCATCGACTGAATTATTGCATATTCAATGTAATTTGAACCGTCAAATAAATTTTGCATGTGCAATGAACTGTGAACGTAGATAATCAAGTACTTTGCGTGTTTCAATTTATGTATTTTAAAATAAAAATTATTAAAATGTGAACAAAAAATAGTTAAAATGGATAGTAATTTAAAGCTTGTAATTTTTTATAAATGATTTTGATTTTTAATTATTGAAAATAAATCAGTTTAAATAGACAAATATTTTTTTAAAACTAAAATTAGAAGTAATGTGTCTAGTACAGGAGAGAGAGGGTGTGTTAGGGGTGTTCAAAATCCGGTCCGGAACGGAAAATGACCTGAAATCAGACCGAACCGAGGATTTCGGTCTGATTTTCGGTCTGTAATCTTTGAAGAATCCAGTTCCTGTCCGGTCCGGTCTAAAAACCGAAGTATTCCGGTTTGACCGAATGGACCGGAATCAAGTGAAACTACGTCGTTTCACATGAAATTAACCGTGCAATTAGGGAAATAGTCCAATACAACCCAACCGACCAAGAGTTCAAGACCAACCCCAACCCTAGTACTCTCTCTATCGTCGATCGACTCTACCCGTCGTCCCTGTCGGTCCTGATTTCCCCCTCGCCAGTCGGCGTCACCACTCGCCATAGCCGCACGGTAGCAGCCGCACGCCAGTCGGCCAGTCCCATAGCCACACGCCAGCAGCCGCACGAACGCCGGTCCGCACCCCCGCAGCCATCGACTGGCGAGGCAATCCGCATCCGGCCAGTCGCTCCCGCTCCCGCCTCCTGGCCTCCCGCTCGCTCTCGCTCTTGTGCCTCATCCTCAAGAGCTCAGCCGGTCAGATCTGACCTTCGCCGCCGTCGTCCCATTTCAACCCGGTCCAGACTGCTATTTTTTTACTCAAGGTCTTAGGCTGCTATTTTTTTTGGAGATTCCGGTCCAAACCAGTTTGGTCTTTGGTCTGCACAAATTCTAAATTCTGGTCCAATTCGGTTCAAGTCCGGTCCGGGTCAGGACCAGTGAACAGCCGTAGCGTATGTGACAGGGTGGCGCGTTCTAATTGTCTGAAAGAAGAAGATAGTCAATAAATCTTGTGTGCACCGGGAGTACATGCTCTCGGTGACGACGACGTTTTGATTTGATTCAAAACGACGTCGTTTTATATAATATATATGACACATATAAATAGAAAATAAATTAAAAATTCAAAAAAATATCAATTTCATTTATAAATATTAAAATAATGGAAGAAATCATAAAGTCATATTTTTTCTATTTTATATCTTTAAAAATAAATATATGTAAATTTGAGGAATATACATATGCAAATGATGAATACTTATATGCAATTTTGGTGAATATCCAACCAATTCTGATGAATATCGAGGCATTTCTGATGAATATGGAAGCAAAAATAATGAATATAGAACATAAAATAATTTGAAAAATATATGAGCAATTCTGATGAATATATAAGCAATTCTGATGAATATTGAGGTATTTTTGATGAATATGGAAACAAAAATAATGAATATAGACCATAAACTGATAAATATATAAAATTTTTTGATAAATATATAAATAATTCTGGTGAATATCGAGGTATTTTTGATGAATATGGAAGCAAAAATAATGAATATAGAGTATAAAATAATTTGATAAATATATGAGTAATTCTAATGAATATATAAGCAATTCTGATGAATATCGAGACATTTCTGATGAATAAAGAAGAAAAAATAATGAATATAGACCATAAAATAATCTGATAAATATAGGAACAATTCTAATGAATATATAAGCAATTCTGGTGAATATCGAGGCATCTCAGATGAATATGGAAGCAAAAATAATAAATATAGACCATAAAATAATCTAATAAATATAGGAGCAATTCTGATGATTATATAAACAATTCTGGTGAATACTGAGACATTTCTGATGAATATGAAAGCAAAAATAATGAATATAAACCATAAAATAATCTGATAAATATAGGAGCAATTCTGATGATTATATAAGTAATTATGGTGAATAATGAGACATTTCTGATAAATATGAAAGTAAAAATAATGAATATAGACCATAAAATAATCCGATAAATATAGGAGCAAGTCATGGAAGCTTTAACAGATGGATGTGAAGAATGTCTTTCTCCATGGAGAGCTTGATTAAAAAATCTTCATGGAGCAACCACCTAGATTTAACGATCAAAATCATTCGGACTACGTGTGTAAGTTAAGGACAACCTTGTATGGATTGAAGCAAGCACCAAGGGCATGGTACAGAAAGATAGCCGAGTTTCTTGTAAGTAACGGCTATATCCTGACACAATCAGACTCAAGCTTGTTCGTCAAAGTGCGAGAACAAAAAATAGTTGTGGTACTGGTATATGTGGATGACCTCATAATCACCGGAGATGATGAGGTTTATCAAACTAGAAGGACTCCATCAGTACGATTCCAAATGAAGGAATTGGGATAACTTATTCACTTTCATAGAGTTGAAGTGGAACAAACAAGGGAAGGAATAATCCTGTGTTAGGAGAAGTATGCAAAAGATTTGCTGAAGAAGTATGAAATTAAGGAGTGCAAGTCGGTTACTACTCCCTTGGAAATTAATGTAAAATACTGCTCAATAGAAGGGATGGATCTCGAACATATTACGATGTATCGCCAAGTAGTAGGTAGTCTTATCTACCTAACTTTGACTAGACTCGACCTCTCATACACAGTTACCGTGGTGAGTAGGTATATTCAGAAGCCTAAGAAGCCGCATTTGGAATCAATACAGAGAATATTAAGGTATGTGAAGGGCACTAACAGACTATGACCTCATATACAAGAAGGGAGTAGAGAATAAGATCATTTGATATAGTGACGCTGGCTATGCTGGAGACCATGACATCCGAAGATCGACAAATGGTTACGTCTTCAACCTTGGCTCAGAAGCTATATCATGGTACAGTAAAAAGCAACCTACGGTGTCCTTGTCAACTACAGAGGCTGAGTATCGAGCTGCAACTGTGGCAGCACAAGAGAGCACTTGGCTGATGCGACTTATGAAAGATTTGAATAAGCCAGCAGACTATCTAGTAAAAATGCATTGTGATAATCAGTGAGCCATTCAACTTGCAAAGAACCCAGTACTCCATGCTCGTACAAAGTATGAAGAGGTGCACTATCATTTCATCTGAGAGAAGGTTCTACAAGGCAAAATTGAAATGCAGTTGATCAGGACTGAGGAGCAGATTGCAGACATCTTAATAAAGAGTTTAAGTACTTCAAAACTTGAAAAATTTCACGAGCAGCTTGGAATGACAAGGCGACCATAACAGACTTGGCATTGAGGGGGAGTATTGAGCATCAATATCCAAGTCTTTGAATAAATTATAAAATAAGTCCAAAAGAAGTGTCTACATGAGAGTCTGGGAGAAGAAGAGAACAGTCCAAAAATTAACTCACAAAAAGGAGCACAAAAGGTAGAGAAGAAGGGAAGGTTATGGAGTTTTCTAGAACTCTATGGACCCTCCTACATTAGGAATATGTTAGAGAATATTCCAGGAGAATTCTAGAGTCTTTATTTATAGTCGTTGGATAGAATTCATCTTAGCTATCCATTTTCCTTAAGAACTAGTATAAATAGGCAATGTATCTTCAGTTGTAATCATCAAAAATTAAAGAGTGAGCATTCTATTAAAAGTGTGAGTTTTCTACAAAGTTTCTCTTCAATATTTTTCTCCACTTTCATTCATCTATTCCCAACAGAGAATCCTTATATTGAAGATGTTGTATGCCCAATATTGAAACTGACCTGCAAATTGTGGATATTTCCTTAAATAGAAGGAATAGTCAAGGGTGAGTAGAATTGTCTAAGCAAATAGACTCTCCCAGCTAGCCACCCCAAAGCCTTTTCAGAAAGCTTTATTTCACTTTATTAACTGCAGTTTCTGCTCAAGTATATTTAGACCACCATAACTTTACACCATCAGATGGCAGCGATGCACTCAATCTCTATCTTGGCATTCAATGGCAATGCAGCTACTTGATAAGTTGCACGAGCAGGGGCTTCTCCGGGGAAATCTGAGGCATAACATATTATGAGATGTAAATCGATCTAAAAAGAATAATAAGGGGCATCTAGACAAGCAAATGACTTTTTGTCAAATGATGTCTAGAAATGTGTACATTAGTCAAAATCAAACTACTTAACCAATTGAGCTGTCCATGTCATGTGGTTGAAAAATGTTTCTCAGGACCATTCTGTATGACATATGATTGTAGTTCAATCAAATGATGAGCCACCTTGACTTGAGATTGAGCAATATAGTGTGGTAAATTTTCATTTCACTTATGGACGATGCAATCATTTGGTGACACTCATCAGATATCCAATCAAATTCAAATGTCAAGACATTCTCAATAGAAATAGCATCCGAGTTATCTAGGAATGACTATCAAAATGATTAACCACAGTCGCATCAAACAACCAATCATACCTAATTCTGATAGTGACAACAAATAATACATTTGAAGGTATTTGATATCTCTTTGGAGAGAAATATGTATGGACCATGTTAAGTACAATCAAATAATGACACTTACACTTCGCATATATTTCATTCACTTTCTTGAAATCATTCAAATCAGCTAACCTGTGACAAGAAAAGGAGAGAATTAAGTATACAGTTGTTTTCCTTCAGTAATACAACGAAATATTCCAATTGGAAGTAGTTGAAATAATTGAATTCACATTATAGTGGTCTTAACCACCGATGAATATGAAGCACCTCCAGCTTTAAGTATCTCACCCATATTCCTAAGGATCTGTGTAATTTGGAAAAGCAAGCAACTAAGTTAACTATCTCAGAAAAAGTTAAAAAAGGCAGCTAGACATCTAATTAGTTCCCAGGTTTGCATATCCACACTAATTCTGTAAATTGATCAAGGATGAATATCTTAAGGAGGGGATGGAGGATCTTCATCGCTAATACTTTTTGGCAAAACAACATAACTGTATGAATTCCAAAAGGCATGCACTGAAATGCAGTAAACTGATTCAGAAATATCAAATGAGCAAGTATCATGATATACTACTAAGCTTGAAATTTTCCCAAATGTGCCATTTTGCTCACCAAAGCTGAAGTCAACAGAAGCAGATTATGAATAATATGTACACATTTGAATTAATTGAATATGTGTCTCACTTCGTTATTTGATAATGAATAGCATATCCAAGTTGATTCTGTTGTGCGTGTCTTTAATTTTTTTGAAGTAACATGCATAACTTACACAAATATGAGCATAATGTTTGATATTTGTGCATATCATTGAAGTGATGTAGTTATATATACAACTTAATCTACATGCACATAGACATCTTGAAAGTGCATAGTCGTTATTTGATTTTGTAGTAACAAATTAGAAATCTTTTGGGAAATATTGAGTAACTAATAAATATGTTAGATTGTTAGTGTTTGGTACTTTATATTTAAAAGTAATTCTTTCGCTAAGAAATGGTTCGGATTTTAGAATAATGTGATCCATTCCAATTTTTATTTACTCAATTAAAAGAAGCTAGTTCAGGTTCATCCCACAATCAAAAGTGTTAAATCAACAATCATAGTGATTTCAAAAATAAACGAATGTTATTGAAGTAAACCAGTAAAATCCTCAGGACCTGTCAAAAACACTTATAGGTTAACAATGGAAATGATTCACTAACATTTGATAAGCAGTTACTAACGTCACAATATAACACCAACCTGCAACATAGGTAAATCCCCCAAAGGAAAGTCACGGAAGCCAGTGATATTCAAAAAGCTAACCTGCAAGTAAGCAATTGCTTGATAAGATACTTTCTGAATGTCCAAAACCACAATTATGAGATGAAGAAAATGAAATATACTTCATCAGCACCATCCTTGTAGTATTGTCCGGCAAGTTCAACCGGCTTTCCGAGGTTTCTAACCTTCAAAAATGTAAAACCAAAATGATCAGTGAGAAGTTGCAGCGCAGCATTACAGGAATTCATGAAGCTCACTTTCATTGAATTCAAATCATCACGATTATACCGATCTCACTGTATATACTTTAACTGCACGTAAATGGCACAACTACATAATGTAAACAAAAAAAAACAATACATATCAATTAAGTTCATATAAAGCAGTAATAAAAACCAACATTATTCAATTTAAACATGAAGCTGCAGAATGTCTGAATATTCACAGATCAAAGATGATAGATGCCTAAACAAAGAGTAGGAGTTGCACACGCCATCACTTGTCAATATCAAATTCTCATTGAAAAGGTACTTATCCAATTACATTAGATACCTCATTTTCATCTGTATTCTCTCTCACGTCGTATTGGTCTCCTTTCGTCACAACAAGATCTCCTAGATCATTTGCCCTCACATCAAGACAAGCAATAACCTGACAGTACAGATTCCATTAAATAATTGAACTAACAAAAAATCAATCAGGGCGAAAAGAAAACATATGAATAGTAAAGTATAGCCTTACTAGCTGTTATCACAACTAGTGTCAACTACAAACACGTAAGTAACGAGCCATAATCAATTTTATGTTGCAAGCTTTTACCCTCTTTGCAAGTTGTGAAGCGTTTCCCTTGGTTAGCCTCTGTCTTCACATAAACAATACATGTATTTAGCTCAGTATGAAAACAAATATTTCAGGTTTTAGAGGCACGGAGACTACCTTAGTGGATGAAGACTTTGGATACAAGAACTTTTTCAATATGGAAAGGCCAACTTCTGCAAAACATTTTATTATCTTACGTCAGTATATACAACCACCAAATCAAGTAAATGATAATGTTAGTGTCACCAAGCAAAATTGTCGATTCAAACAACAATTTAGGCACGGCTCCTGGGTGGCACATGTATTTAAATAACAGTAGAAGTACAAACAACAATTGAGACTTCTACTGACAGACATATCTCAGGAAAAATAAAGCAAGACGACTCAGCCAAATAAATATGAAGTGTCCCCAAGAGAAAAAAATAAGAGCACGCATGCCTATTCTGTCTTCAAGTGAGTATACTGTATTAAGCAAATGAACATTTTGCTTCTTACCTCCACTCTTCTCTGGATGGAACTGAACTGCATGTACATTCCCTCTCTCTATGGATGCAATGAAATTGTCACCGTAGTTGCATGTAGATGAAACCCACTCTTGATTATCACTTGACTGACAAAGAACATAATATAACAAAAAATTATAATTTCATCACATAGTAAAAATAAAATAAAAAATACTCGATATGGAAAATGAAAAAAAAAAAATCATACCGGCATTGCACGGTAGGAGTGCACAAAGTAGACATGACGATTTGCTACATCTCCCAATATACCGGAAGCCTCTGATGTTTGCAATGCATTCCAACCAATATGGGGCACTCTGAAACCATTAGAAGAATCAAAGCGCCCAACCACACCGGGTATAAGGCCAAGACCCTTCACTGATGAATTCAGTTGAAATTAAAGACACGCACTCCTATTTGACGATGACGCCATGGCCACGTTCGTCAATTCTTCCGACGCCCTCGTTGATTGGAACTCCCTCTTAATTGACCGCTATGATGTTCGCCATCTCCTTTCCGTTCCACCCCACAGGACGCGACGCTCACCCCTGGCTTCTGACCCTGACATTGATAAGGATCGCTACCTCGACTTGCCTGATGATCATCATCCAGCAGGTACATATCACCTTTTTCATCGTCTTCTTGTTTTTTTTAATTTGAGTCTACTTTGATGCGATTTCACTAACAATAAAGTTTTTTCTTCTCTTTTTTCACGCTGGAACCAATCATTATACTGTACTAGTAATGATGACTTTTCACAATTTATGTGTTATTCTCTCGTTGTTAACACCTGATGTGTGTTGAATATAGTCTGTTCGTTTTTATTGATCTGCTGTTATTGTAAAAATATTAAATTCATTTTCTAATGTTCATTACTCCGTTTTCATCTCTAATCCATAAGGTTTCTCAGACCAAAAACTACCCATTTGTGAGTGCCAAATTTTGCGGGGCACAAAAAAGCCAGAGTAGTCGTCCCTTTACATCACAGAAAAAAAAAAGAAATAGTGTTTTAACTAAGTGTAGAAAATTTAGCACGTATGCAACATTGTGTTTTCTCTATTTTTGTTGGTTTCTTTAACTTTAGCTTTAGATTATCCATCTTTCACCTGCAAAAATGTAACTTTTTTTAATTTCGAGCAACTGGTATCCTCATGTAAGTCTTATTGGTCCATGCATTAAGAAAAAAGCCACGGGTCTGTTTGTTTATCCTGTCCTTGTTCTTCTTGCAGTAAGTAATATGTTTGCAGGATTAATGTGTACTTTTCGACAGTTGCTTCTCTCATGGTTACAAGTAAGGTTATTTAAATGCTTCGTATTAATTTTATAGACTGTGAGTATTTAAATGTCCGTTATGATTCTCTCTCTTACCCGAGCGGGGCGATTTCCAATATTGATACTGCATTTCTTTTTTTTCTTTGTGCATTTAGATCCAAGTATAAGCATAGCTAATGAAGGTGCGGGTGGGTTTCATACTGTTGCCTTTGCATATGAAAATTCTGGCGAATCTACTAAACTGAAGGGCATGAATGCTGAATCTGAAGGATCCAACTTTTCTCCATCGTTCACTGTGCCAGATAACCTTATTCAGAACCTAGTAAGTGGTGTCTCTTTTTTTTTTTTTAGCTATCATGATGTGATTATGACCATGGTATTTTTGTTGAAATATTGACGGTGATTCTTCAATGTGATGAAAAGTCCTATAGTGAAATGTTTATTCTAAGGATTACAATGTCTAAGTTTCAGATACTTGGAGCAGACATGGTGTTCTTGCATTTCAGGTTGCCATACAGGGGCACCTTCCCTTTTGACATTGTGAACAAGGTGCGGTGCAGGTGGGATTAGGATGATAGGATCTGTGACCTAAGGAAGAGAAGGATCTCCAAATGCAATGAAAGTTGATTGCAATAAACCTGATCTTCATAGAAGGCTTTATATGCTTCTTTGAGATTATGCTTGCTCTGCTTATATTATATGCGAGATCTATTGTGTGAGCTAATAGTTTGGCTATAGTCCCATTGCTCCTTTTTGAGTTGCCAACTGTCATTATTAACTGCAGTCTTTTTTTTTGTCTGAGTGCAGCCTCCAACTGAGAAAGTGCATCAAATCATTGCAAGGACTGCAAAGTTTGTTAGTGAACATGGCGGTCAATCGGAAATTGTTTTACGAGTTAAACAGGGTGATAATCCAACATTTGGTTTCTTGATGCCCAACCATCACCTTCATGCATACTTCAGGTTTCTTGTTGACCACCGTGAACTGTTGAGTGGTAATAATAGCTACCAAGAAGACAAAGTTTCTACATTAGAGCAAAATGAGAGTGGCAGCGGGGATAATGGAGCATTATCATTACTCGGTTCTTTGTATGGCACGGGAGAGGATGAGGAAAGTGCACAGGAATGTACACAAAAAGCCAAAGAGAGAGTGCCTGAAGTTACTGGATCTCTTCAAAACATTGTCCCTCAAGGGTTGGGGAAAACAGATTTGTTGCTGGGAGTACCTGCAGAAAAAGACTTAACCAAGGATTTAGCTTTCCAAGAAAAGGTTGCATCTAAGAAAAGTTCAAATGTAGGAGCTGGCACGCTTGTGAATTCTAAAAGTGTTAAGAAAGCGAGTGAGGGCTCAATTACGCATTCTGGAATCGGAAGCATGGATAAGGTGCAAGCTTGTGATATTCTTAAAATGCCTAAACCGGAGGCAATTATTTTAGAACCGCCATCTGATATGAAGAAGTTGATTGATAAGATTGTCGAATTTGTTCAAAGAAATGGGAAAGAGGTTGAGACGGTATTGCGTGAACAAGATGTTAAGTATGGGAGATTTCCTTTCCTTGTGTCATCTAACCTATACCATCCTTACTATCTAAAGATTCTCCAGAAAACTCAAGAGGTATGTTTCTTATGTGTCCCTTGCAGTTACTCTTGTTCATTTTTGGTAGAACTGGACATTGAAGATGTAGTTGCTATAATGATATAGCGTTTTTTGTAAATGCCTCAGCTATTTTCATGGAAAAATATTTACTTTCAGTGCAATAGGCAAATGACGTGAAGTATGTCTGCCTGCCAATTCCATGTGGCATGGGAGTTCCCTATTTCCTTTTCATGGTTGATTGTTGGTTTTGTGCCTCCGTCAGCCTCGAACACACTTTTTTCTATTTTTAGCTATATCCTCTGGTTTCCCATCTTGGTATGTCTTGTGGTTCTTAATGTGTTTTGCTAATGGCTTGAACTTTGATTCTTATTTTTTATGCAGTCATCGACAACTGAGAAATGTGCTCCTGGGAAAGATATTTCAGTAAGGCATGGGAAGAAAACTGCTGGACCCAAAGAAAATGACTTATTGTCAATGGGTTCTGGTGAGTTGCCCTTTGATGCTAACAGGAAAGCGAAGTTCACAATGGTACTTGGCAAATCTAAGGAACCGGTGCAAATTTCCAAAGCAGCCGAAGCCCCATCTGAAAATGGTATGGATGCCACAGCAATTGCAGCCATCCTGCAGGCTGCGACGAGAGGTGCAAAATACCCCACCTTAGAGTTTTTATCCAAGACATCGAACAATGGTTCAAGTCAGAATGTTGACGGGCAATCGTTTAGCACCAATGGTTCTTGGCCCCGAAATTCTTCTCAAACGCATGACCATAATGAGTTGCGTACTCCGTCAGTCCCAGTAGCCAAATATATAGCCAAGACCGCAGCTCTTGCTGCAGCCAGTGAGGCTGACTCATTGGAGGCCTCCATGACCAAAGAACAGAAACTTAAGGCTGAGAGGTTGAAAAGAGCAAAAATGTTTGCAGCCATGATTAAAGGTGGAGGTGCTTCAGTGAAAACTGAACTGTTACGAGGTAATTCTGCAGAGCGGCCAGAAGCTGGGACTTCTGGATTACTTTGTGGCTTGTCTGTAGATCAGCCAGAACATGGATCTTTTGGATTAGCTCGTGGCTCATCTGTTGAAAGACCTACATCTGGGGTGTCGTTATTAGTTCATGAAGTTGGAGTTGAACCTGTAAAGGAACGAGAAGGTAGCTCAATTCCACCTGATGTTGCAACTTCAGATGAAAATGAGAAGTTGGAAATGAAAGTGTATGATGAGGAATACAAAGAGCGGCGTTCGAAGAGAAGCTATCGCTCAAAATCAAGCAAGAATGATGGCAGCGATGATGAAGTCTCTGTCTATGAGAAGTCGAGGAAGAAACAACATTTCTATGAATCAGATGAGAAAACTGCTAGTGATGAAAACGCCCAAGAGAAAGATGAGGGTCATGCAAGAAAGAAACACAAGGCTCATAGACACAATCATGAAAAAGTTGATGATGATGGTGGTGAGGGGCGTTCAAGAACGAAGCACAAGTCTCATAAATCTTCGCATGACTGCAAAGAAAAACGGCGCCATAGTAAAGAGCATTCTTCGAAACACCACAGCCGCAGAGAACGACGCCAGGGCCATAGCTCCTCGGTTGATGATGAGCGCGATCATCGCAAAAGTGGTCAGAGAACTCGTAAAGGAAGGCGATCACATGCAGGCGGTGACTTGGAGAAGGGTGAAATCAGTATTAGGTCAACAGATCAATCAAAAGCGAGTGGTTTCTCCACTTCTGAAAACAGAGAAGCCTCAGTTGAGCGATTTGCATTAGGTCCCGGAGAGACAACGGCAGACATCCCTGATGAACTGAGAGCTAAAGTGCGTGCGATGTTACTAGCCAATCTGTAACCAAGCCATTTGTGTGTTTCCTGATGTTTAATTGGCAAGCCCCAGCTGAGCTTCAATTTTCCAAGAGCCATGTATAATTACTTTGTGCTTCATATATTTTTGGTACACGTTTGAAGGATCCTCTCTAACCACATTCTAATTTCACGTTGGGCGCCATGAAAGCTCACAGAGTCAAGAGGGACGTCAAAAGGAAGGAGTTCTTCTCCTTTGTAGTATTATTAACGCACCACCATCTCTTTCCCGTACTTTGAATTAAAGAGGGTCAAAAGATGACACTTATCATCACCTCACCAATGTGATATCTTTCCTAAAGTTAATATGTATAATTAGTATAAGTATGAGTGACACTAAATATTAATTAAGGGATCGAATTAAAAATCGGGTAAACTGGACATAATCTGAAAGGACACATTAATTAAGTACATGAACAATTAAATAAGGCCTTTTTAATGTTTTGGGTTAGGATTTTTAGGCTCTTTGGTTTAAGGAAAATGGTACAAAACGAAAAATAAGATGGAAAATTGAAAAAATTCAATGCCTGGCTTAGGAAAATTTAGGGAAATAAGACTTGCATGAAATTTTTCTTTAAATCAAAAAGTATTTTAGTATTTTTTATAATTTCCCACTCATGTCCAAATAAGAAGAAAATTGAATGAAATTCATGCAAAATTCATTTTTCCTCTTTTTTCTCATCATCTTCCCTAAACCAGTCAAATAATTAGTGCTTTAGACTTTTAAGGGATTCAAGATTTTTTTAGTGTTCTTAAGATATTTTTAAAATCTTAAAATTCTAAACCTTTGGAAATACTGAAAATCTTGATTTTTTATTTTTTATTATGTAAATTATTTATTACATGGTTGAAGGGCATATTACTTCCATGCTCAAGAGCTCTTGGATAGATGTCTTTATCTCATACTAATTGAACCAACCCCTGTTGATAAATCCTAAAACTTTTAAACCCATAATACTCTAAATATTAGAGTTTTAACATTCAAAAACAAACACCAAATGGAATCACCGATAAATATTATAAAAATATTGTGTCAAAATGATGACTTCTAGCGATTGATAATTTCTTTTATTTAATATTGGGCTCCTCCTTTACTGCTAATGACTAACGAACCAATTCTTTTTTACATATCATTTTGAACTTTAATTTTTTATTAAATCAATATAAATAATTTAATTTTAAAGACACAAAAATGAGGATACATGAATTTAGGATATGAGAGAGAGAGAGAGGGTTCAGGTGGCACGTGGCACGTGTCGTATGATGAGTAGCAAAAAAATATATATGAATGGGTGAATATGACTTTGTGGGATATGTGACATGTGTTGTGGCTGAAATATGTATGAGTGGGACAAATACGAGTTAGTGTGACATGTGACATGTGTTGAGTGACTAAAATTTAATGTACTTTCACCACTACTGGATGAACTTTCAACGTACTTTCAATATACTTTCTTTCTCCAAATTTTATTGGATGAATTTTGAAATGTACAGCGACAAAGCACTTTGAACTATTAATACAAACACTTTCTTTCTCTAAACTTTTGAGGATGAACTCTGTATGTTACAGTCACGTGAACAAATTTTAGAATGCACTTTGAACAATGAAATTTTTATAAATTTATTAAAATGTAAATATAAATTATCCATAAAGGATCTTAAATTCATGCTTATATTTTTTCTCAATAATTTTGAACTTGGATTTTAAAAATAATTTGGCATGTGGCAGGTAGGATGTGCTAAGTGGCTGAAAATTTGGCATAAGGGGCATGTGTCGTGTGTTATGTAGCCAAAAATATATGTGAATGAGGTTAACATGAATTGGTGGGACACGTGACGTAAGTTGTGTGGTTGATATATGTATGAGTAGGGCAAATATAATTAGTGAGACATGTGAAATGTGTGAATAGCTGAAGATCAATATACTTTCACCCTTATTAGATGAATTTTCAATGGACTATTATTCCCGAAACTTTATTATGTGAGTGAGGTGAATATTAATTTGTGGGATAAGTTGCATGTGCTGTGTGACTGATATATGTATGAGTATGACAAATATGAGTTTGGGATATTTTTTTTTACAAATTTATTAAAAAGTAAATACAAATTTGTGTGTCCTCGGGATAGAGGGAGGGTCATTTCAGTCCAAATTTGTGTCCCAAATTTGAAGAGGGTTGGGTCAAATTTGTGTACGAAGAGTGCTCATCAGTCATCAGCACATGTCACCATTTGAGTGTGTCATGATGTAAATAAACACTTCCTCTCATTCTATTTTATTTTATTTTATTTCATTAAACTTAATTTATTTAACTATCCAATTTCATAATTAAATATTATAAGGTCAATTAATGATCAATTATGAATATATTATTGATACGTTTTAATATTTTCATAAACAAAATCAAATTTTGATTGTGGAAGTTTGGATCCAATTAAAGATCTATTATATTTTAAATTTTTTCTCTGTTATCCATCTCAATTTTCTTATTTTTTTAGGTGGTCAGAGACCTCTCACCCCTCCACCTTGATAATGACGCATTAGGATTTTGGAGTTATTAGACAACCTTTAAACCATTAGTCCGATATCTTGCTGGTTATCCATCTCATTTGGATCCATATCCAGAGCAGGGATCAAGTTTATAGGTAGGTTGCACATAAAATAAGAGTGATTATAGACAAAACATGATGATTTTAATTAAATAAGACATACCAACAAGGTGTTGGCCTAATGGTCTTGGGTGTTGTCTAACAACCCCAAGGTCCTGGGTTCAAACCCTGTTGGTACCGCATTTACGCTTATATACGTTGGAGGTGCGTGTGAGCTGACCCGCAGTGAGTATGGGCGTAACACTATCAAAGTGGAGGGGTTGTGCGGCCCCTGGCCCCCAAGGGGGAAGTAGGGAACCACTATCGATCCCCTTAAAGAAAAAAAAAATTATTAAAATAAGACATGTATTAGATAGTGATTGGTTTATAAAATCTAACAATGCATTATTTTCACCTCACAACAAAGTATTGTTCTATTTGAAATAAAAATTAATCTCACTGCTTGGTGTGTCGCTTTCACCCATTAATTTCTAATTCTCTCTTTGACTACAACAATAAAAATAAAGTTTTTATTTATTTTTTATATACTCATTTTTACATGTATAATTCACATTTCAATTTAAATTTTTCATATTTTCAAAATCTTGTATAGAAGAATTCGAATTTTATTTAAATTTAGTTTTTAAATTTTCAAAAAAGTCATAACGTGCGATATGAAGTTCAACTTTGATTCAAAATTTGTTGTAAAAATTTTCATTTTTTGCAACTGATTTTGAGCTGAACCTTGTAACAAATTGTCATTATAGTTGAGTTTTGAATTAAAATAAAATACATAATTTGTGTTGTTATTGAAGAAAGATGAATCGAAATTAAAGGTTTGTGGAGATAATGTGAAAACAAACAGGGTTTTTTTTTTTCAGTGGTCAGGGGTCATACGCCCCTTCCAACTTGATAGTGATGTCCATATTCATTGCGGGTCAGGTCACGCGCACCTCCAGCGTATCTAAACGTAAATGCGGTACATTCAATGCTCACGCGCACCTCCAGCGTATCTAAACGTAAATGCGGTATTTACATGGCTTGAACTCAGAACCTTGAGATTATTAGACAACACCCAAGACCACTACGTCAACACTTTATTGATAACAAACAGGTTGTTTGTATACCTAATTTGTGGGTTGAAGTACACCACTAACTTGATTTTGTTCTAAAATATTTATTATCTAGTTAATTAATAAAATTAGTAATGTTATGATATTTTGAAATATCTAATAACTGTTTAAGAAATATCATTAAAACTCCCCATACGAATAAATAAGGCACCAGTAGAGAGAGGTGAGGTGAACATGAAAATGAAGCTGTCGCTAGTGACTAAAATAATTGTGGTGTGCGCCCAACTCCAACTCCATCATGAGTCTTCGTAATTGGTGATTTAGGGGGGCATTAGGCATAGGCAATGTCATGCTCCACTACTTTTTTTTTATACCAACAACATACAGAGTCGTCCTCACAGAGACATTCTTACATGGACACGGATCATCACGTGTTCATGGACACAGCCAATAGGAGAGTGTCACGTGGCGCGTTGAAAAGTCAACAAAAATGTCCAGCCAATGAGAGAGTGTCACGTGGCATGTTGACTTTTCAACGCGTCACGTGACACTCTCCCATTGACTGTGTCCATGGACACGTGATGGTCCGTGTCCAATAAGTCTGTCTCCGTCATCACATACATGTACGTATGAATGATGAGTTAGTGATTTATATATGTACTGGTAGTTATCAATGGCGTCCAAATTTATGAGAATAAAATATTATATATGTTCTCAGGGATGAGGATGGGCCAATAATATGAGCGACACATTCGTTACTATTATAAGTAAGTAGCCTTTTACTTGATCTCCAATCAAATGCAGCCTCTCGCTTCCTGCACTCCATTTTATAATTACACGTTGCTCAACTGTACTCTCTACTCTACTGCCACACTATTATTGCTTATCTAATCTCGTACTATTATATATGTGCTGCACTTTGATTGGATGCATTCTTACTTATAAAAACAGAAGGCTTTCCGTGTCATGAGGACAACGTCACTTGATGCGTCATTCAGAACCACACGCCCTTGTTCAAACGACGACGCAACTTTCCATAATACCCTCCTTAAGTTAGGATTTATACAGATTGTATAATCGTAACTTGCCCTTGTGTAATCTCGCATTGTCTGTCGGCTGCTCTGCGGTCGAGACATGCTGAAATCGAACAAGACCGTCCTGAAGATGCTCACAAACAAAGTGACTATCAATTTCAATATAATTCGTTCACTCATGAAGCACCGGATTGGATGCGACTTGCTATCACTATGGACCTCGACAGGCCGTAAACGATGAACCTTTAGAGCTGCCAAAACATTAACAATTCAAATCAGTTCGGTAATGAGAGAGGTAAGGGCACATTATTCGGCATCAGCTGAAGATCTAGCCACTGCCACTTGCTTTTTACTCTTCCATGAGACTAAAAAGGTGCCTAGAAACACACAAAAGCCACTGCCGAATCATCGAATAAATGGACAGGTGGCCCAATCAAAAACAGCAAAGGCTGAGAGAGTAAGAGGTGTATCAGCAGCATAGAAAAGACTATGTCCTAGAGAACCTTTTGATAACAGACAATATGCAAGACAACTTGCATATGATCATCAGTAGGCCTGGACATGAATTGACTTAATTGATTAACAGTAAAGTAAATATCTGGCCTAGTGATTGTCAGATAAATCAGAAAACCAATGAATCGCCTATACGCATTAGGATTAGAAGCTGGAGCTGGGTCTGCAGAAGCTTTGAAGTTAACTTCCATAAAAGTAAGATCAGGTTTAAATGATTAATTGAGGACATATCTTCCTCTTTGCCTCTTGCTATCACTAATCTTTTGTAGGAGCATCTAGACATATTTCCAGAGGATAGATCACCAATATTACCACCAGAAAATCAAAATAATCTTATTTCAAGATCATGTTGTCTAAATCACACGTCATATAGGACCAAGTTAAGGAAATAGAGTGCCAAGATAGAAGACTAATTGAGAAAGATTTAGTTATTAGTTCCACATTTAACATTGCAGATGTCATACCTTACTTGGCACTAGAGGAAGATCTTGAGTTGAGGAAGACTCAAGTGAAAGAAGGGGAGGATGATGAGGACATAGCGTCATGGATTCTATAGACTGCGTCAAATTTCAAATGATCATAACTCAATTCCGAACATTGGTGAAGGTCCATAAATAGTGTTGGAAAGATCTCATTGCCATCTTTCAAATTTAAGCAAATTTAAGTGACAAAATAATGTTTGAATTCCTTCTATGCCTCCTGGAAATACTGAAACTTTGTCCTCTTTTTAGGATACGTAAAATTAAAGTTATAAATAAAACATGACCGAGAAGTATTCAATAAGACATTTGCTTGAGTTCTTGGAGGCCTTCTAGAAATTCAAAAACTTAGTATATGAATATTGTTCTTCGTGTTCTTTCATTTGTCACTAATGTTCATGTGTATTAAAATTCGAACATAAACAGTTGAAACTACATATGAAAAAATAAGGATACATAAATATTATCAAAATAAATTATAATAATGATTATCATAATATTTTAAATAAAAATCAAATCATCATAGAAAAACCAGCATGTTAAATATTTCAACATGACGTGAGTATTTATATTTTCATATTTTTTGGAAATTTTCTTTTGAAAACCTGAAGAACCATACTCATTCAAAACCTGCTAAAACTTGGGAGAAAGACCCTACATATGTCCTCGTATCTACTCAGATGGTTCACAAACATTAGCATTTTGTGGGGTTTACCCCGAATTTGATTTAAGACCAAATACACTTATTTATTTTGGTGAAAGTTGTGTGTGACCAATACGATTCTTTCTCACTCTTAATATGAGTTTGCTGGAAATAAAATGATATTTTAAATAAGTTAGATAAGGAATCAAGTAAAATAAAGTTATTTTGCTTCGTCATTTTTCATTTAATACATAATTATTAAAATCTCGGAGATTGAACTGCTCAGGATTTCAATTTCCATTTTTGCGATTGAACTGGTGGTTCAAACCGATTTGACCATCGATCCAATTACTTTATATAATGTGTTAATTACCAATTATACAACATATCATGTAGATAGCCCGTTGATTTCGGTGTTCTTCTTATGGTGAAAAGGGTTGGGTTCGGAATATTAATAAAACTTTATTCGCACGATGCCTTGTGTAGTTTGTATATTCAAAAAAAATAAACTACAAAAATATATTCTGAACTATACTCATTTTAAATTAAATATCAAAGTTTTTTATTCTTCAATTAGTATTAAAAATTTTAATTATTCAATTTCAATTTCGATGTTTACTGTAATTTATTCAAAAATAAAAAACAACAAAATCATTTTTTATTCGCACGATCCCCCTTGTGTAGCTTACATATCCTTTTTCGGTCAATCATCTCACGAGAGGCAGAGTGACAGACAGTTGCCGCCGTCTAATCCTGTTTCTTCCATCCACATAAGGACGCGTGTCTCTTTACTGTCTATCTGTCAAAGGACACAACTCTCAACGAAAATTGTTGTTACAATTATGATATGAAGTGGACCTTGTTGGGGCACAACATGGACACAAGAAGGAGATTTGATTATTCTAATACTGCCTTCGCTGACAGTCTTGGCTGTATATGTGAATTTGTATATTTAACCGAAATTTCTAAAAGTATTTATCGATAATCGAATCAAATTATATAATTAATTAATAATTTGATTAATTCAATTATTGGTTAAATATTTAATTAATCAAAATCAATCGAACAAATTAAATATATTTTGTAAATCATTATATTTATATGTAAAAAATTTATTTTTTATTTAATAAAGTTATTTGTTGTTTAATTTAGCTCAAAAAATTTTCTTCCATTAACTGAACCGAATTAAAAAATTTTTCTAATTTTTGACCGAATTAATCGATTCACCAAATTAATTCGATTATACTGTATCATTTTGATAAATCGATTTTCACCAAACAATAATGCTCCCTAATTCTCAACCGTTTCTTAATTAACATGTTCTTCTTCGTGTATATTCGTATTAATGTAGGAGTACTTATATACATATATATTTGCTATATATAGATAAAGGCACCCCGAAAAAGGAATTACGCAGCCAGTGAGGGCTGGTACACATCTTCATCATCTTATATTTTCTTTTCTTTTTCTTGCGTTGTTCGGTCCCCTGTTTCTTGATCTGCCTCCCTAATCCATGGAAGACGAGTCGTGGATTAGAGGGCCGGTCATTGGACGGGGAGCCACCGCCACAGTTTCCCTGGCATCCTCCCTCGCCGATCCCCATCGCATTTTCGCCCTCAAATCCTCCCACATTCCCTCTGCTTCTGCCCTTTTACGCAACGAGCACGCAATTCTCTCCAAAATCGGCCCCCACCCCAATCTCATCACCTCTCTCGGAATCCATGTATCCAGAGAAGGGCGCTGCAATCTGTGGACCGAATACGTGCCCGGAGGAACGCTCGCAGACCGCATCAGGACGAATCAACTCAAACACCCCAAACTCATACCATTCTACTCCCGCCAAATTTTGATGGGTTTGGAATTTCTTCACGCCAACGGAGTTGTCCATTGCGACATCAAATCCGAGAATGTGCTGGTGTGTGATGACGGTTCATTGAAGATCGCCGATTTGGGGTTTTCCAAGGCCGAGGAGATGCTGCCACCGACGTTCTCAGGCACGCCGGCTTTCATGGCGCCGGAGGTGGCACGGGGTGAGGCGCAAGGGTTCCCGGCCGACATATGGGCATTGGGTTGCACCATTGTGGAGATGTCCACCGGGAAAAGCCCCTGGCCGGAGGAGACCAATCCGGTCTCGGCTTTGTACAGAATCGGATTCTCGGTCGACATCCCGTGCATCCCTGCGTCCCTGTCGGAGCAAGGTAGGGATTTTGTCGCCAAATGTTTGATGAGAGAGCCTGCAGAGAGATGGACAGCTACACAGTTGCTCAAGCATCCCTTCGTTTCTGA
>NQLW01000393.1:70460-84846 GCA_002312845.1 Kalanchoe fedtschenkoi | reverse complement strand
AGGCTGTTGTGCTGATGAAGATCTACTGGGGAGATGCCCGTGCGAAGATATGTGAAGCAATTGATAACATTCCTCTATTTTTTTCTAATAGATTTGGAATGTTTATTTTTGCTTATATAAAATTGTATATATTATAAAATTATAAAATAATTAAAATATGTTAAACTACGGATTTAATTAATTCGTAATTTTAAAAAAATAAAAATAAATGCACTTATTACCACGCTTCTTATGTAAAGCGTGGTAATAGGTGGTAGATTTATTACCATGCTTTACTTAATAAGCGTGGTAATAAGTGGTCACCTATTACCACGCTTTACTTAAAAAGCGTGGTAATAAGTGGTATATCTATTACAACGCTCTGTACTTTATCAATTACGACGGTCGTATTCACCACGCTTGTGAAACGTGGTGAAAGCCTTCGAATAAGCGTGGTAATAAGCCTCAATCTGTAGTAGTGTGTGTTTGTTATATCTATGTTAATTACTACCACCATCCACATTGTATTGACGGCTTCTTGGTGAGAGGGCAACAGTGAAGAAATGTATGTACTGCAGCATTGACGGACTCATTTTGGCAGGTTTTTTAGTTTCATTTATTAGGGCGTATAAATGAAATTCATGTGGGAGAGGAGGAAGATATGAAGGCTAAATAATTATACCGTAAAACGATGAATGGGCAACTGACAAGCAATCTTAATAGTGAAATGAATTTCATTACTGCATACACTTGACTTCTTCAAACAAAAATGCAATTAGTGAAATGAATTACATTAATGCGTATGCTTGACTTCTTCAAACAAAAATGCAAAATAATTGGTGAGAATCAATCATTTGAATAGATGTTTGACAGCTCCAGGAAAATGAACGTTCATCATATAGTCCTCCCAATCAATACTTTTTGGATCAAACTGGAAGTGAAATCCGTCTGCAGAGTCCATACTATTTCTTGCCGTGGCTCGCAACTTGCCCGTGTTCTTATCATCAAATCTGGATCAATGAAATAGGGTTAAATACTCCAAATTATTTATGTAGCTAGGCAATTATTGGAGGAGGATAAAGATAAATGTCGGGAAAGTAGTATGCCAACATACATTGCTTTGAAGAACAAGTACGGTCTGTAAAGTTGAACCAGTCTCATCACCACATCAATCTTTCGCTTTGCATTTGTATAGAATTCGTCAAAATAGTGGCATGACACGATGTTCACCAATTCCAACATCTGTAAAACAAAATATATATCAAGATGTGGTAACATAAGTAGTTCATTATATTTGGCACATAACAACAATAGTGGTTTATATATATATTGATGGTTACCTTCAGTGGTAAGATATAGCGGAGAGACATGTAACTGTGGAAGCTTTCCATTGTGTCCAAAATCTTTATCTTACCAACGATGACCGCCTTCCCATCCCTGCCAGTCCAGGGGTTCTCGGAGAAATAAATATGACCCCACAATGGGATGGATGAATATTTCAAAGGGTTTCTGTTGGAGGACCCGACTTGATAAACGGTCTCACCGGGCTTGTCCGCATTGGCAGCTATTACAACAATTATAGAGTTCACCACCATGTCAGCTGGTATCTGGATTTGAGACAGTAAACATGTGCAAATTTATATCAATACTAATATTATCATTTCAACAGATTCTGATAGGCTTGGATAAATAGTTACCAGATCAATGGTTGAGTTAGGATCCCCAAGAAAGCACTCCATTCTTCCTTTTCCATAAGCTATTGCCAAGCTATCTATGGTTCTGCAACAGCACGACGACAATATAATAACTGTGAGTCGTGTGCTTCCTGATCATAAAAAATTGACAGAATGATAAGATGCATTAAGGTTCTACATTATTCTTTTTAATTTCTTTACCTGACACCTTCAATCCAACCCGGGAATGGTTCTTTAATAGTACTGGTGACAATGGTGGGACGCAGAATAATAAGTGGCATATTCCCCCTGGACTCTCCGATGAGCATCTCTCCCATTGCCTTGGTGAAGACGTATGTGTTAGGCCATCCGAATTTTTGTGCCCTGATAGATGGAGTTGAACAAGATATTTGAGAAGCGGATATATATAACTGTATTTTGTAGTATAGGATAGCAGGAGTTCATCTCCTTTTTTTTTTTTTAATAATGGCGGGAGGTTTAGTGTTATCACACACCTTTTGTTTCCAAAATCTTTCATTGCTGCAGTGATGGCTGCCTCACTCAACTTATCCTCCTTCAATTGCTGTAGCTTTTCACGCATAACCTTAAATTCCAAGTCGATGTCCAAATCAAATGTGCCGTTTAGGGTTTCTCCCATCTTGAAGGGTGTCTCATTCATGACTCCTGCCTTTTCTCCGCATACATAAGCTGTGATGATCATATCATACACTTATAGTTAGTCCTGAGAATTTCCGTTAATAGCAGCAGCAAACAAATCTTGGTGCAACTTGGTTTGAACGTGTAGAGAGTTCAATTATACTGACCAGTGGATACATGGATCAATGCCTTCAAGTTGACGCATTTCTTGGCAAAGTTCAAAATGTGTTTAGGCCCCATGGTATTAATAGCAAGGGCGACGTCGTACCTGTGTGCATATAAGCGCGTTCGAGCCATATTAACTCTATATAGAACTAACTACATATATTCACTAACCTACTTACAAGATGATTGAGGACACAGTTTTAATATATGAACAAGAGGTAGTGCTTTGTTAGGTCAAATATATGTAACCAAAAAGTGTACCTTTCATCAAAGTTGACTGTGGCAGCCAAATTGACCACAACATCAACTTCACTCCACATTTCATTCCTCAGTTGGTCGTCTTTCACTCCCAAATCCTCGCATGAGATGTCACCAGCTACTGGTATTGTCACCCTCTCAGTGATGAGGTTACTCAGGTCAGAACCCCATTTCTCTTTTAGCACCACAAACAATTCCTTACCCAAAATCTGCATAAGAAGTTGAATTTAGTAACAAGAACCAACGCAGTAAGGAAAAAAATAAACTGTTGGATAACTTTGTTCTGAAGTAAAGTCTATAGTCTAACCTCATCGTACAAACGAGTAGCGGCGGAGGCAGAATCCTTTGCCCTCAGAAGAAGAAAGAGCTTCTTCACCTTTGGCTGGATCCTCAATATCTTCTCCACAAAAACTACAGTTACAAAGACAGATCGAAAATAACCTCTTAGCTACTTAGTACGTACGTACTCACGGAAGATGGGCATGATGAAATTTAGAAGCAAAATTAGATGTTGAGATTTTGCATGGAAAATGGAAATGTAACCTTTTGCAACAAACCCAGTCGAGCCAGTGACAAGAATTGTCTTGTTTTCTAGGAACCCAACTATGCTGCTCAGCTGCTCCATTGTAAACAAATTATACAAATGATCGACTAATTAAGAAGCTTTTCAAAGCTTAACAAAATGGGAACGCTAGCTAGGAAAGAAGCAGACAAGTAGCGCAAAGGCAAGTTTTGTGGCGTGGATGATGAGAGTCGAGCTGCTTTGCTTTAAGCTTTTGTTGTTTGATATGGAAACTTCGCTCATTTCGTGCATGTATTTATACTATGCTGGTAGGTTTGTACATTTATTGTGCTAGCACATATAGGTTGAACTAGCTTACAGTGTTCTATTATCGTGTGAAATAACAAGGATTTTCCAGAATGGGTCAAATGATGTTGGGCAGCCGCCCAGGCCCTAGTTTCCCACAATCATTGATGAACACATGCCTCCAAACATTCAAGTCACACAGGGCAGTATGGAAGCCACCAAAGCAAACCAGAAGCACGCGTGTCAGGCTTGGGTTGGGAATCGATCCTTGGTTCCCACTTAAGGATATATATTCTTCGATTCTACGACACACATTATTTTGAAACAAAGATGTTAAAAAAATATAAAAACATTATTAAATTAGAATTCGATCGAAGCATCTACTTATCATTATTTCGTGTATGATAGTTATATAAGAATGATAAATTAAACTATCATCAAGATAATTATAGGGCTCCCTTGGAACGAAGTTCTCGCTGTTTTTTGAAGTGAAGCATTATAGGGCTTGGACTTCCGATTTTCAAGACTAAGACTTTTTGTTTGATTTGAGGGCTTAGACTTTTTGTATATTAAAATGCCTTATTCTGGAAACTTATGTCAAAGATATGGATATTGTACTTTTGGTAAGTACACTGCACTTTGTTGCTATGATTTAAGTGTAATAATTTCACTCACTTTGTTCAAATAATATAAAATTTATATTTTCTAATCCCAAACTAAAAGAGTAATGTTTAATTGACATATTGATTTTATTAACAATTTAATAAACAGGATTATATAATAAAGGGCAAAAAAATTCTACTTGTTAGTGTAGAAAAGCTTTCTACCAAAGCGGGTGAAATGTCCAATTACTCCTTATTACCTTAGCTTCCATTAAATAATTCATATGGGTAAAATGGTAAACTTAGTATTAAAAATCATGTCATTAATTAGTAAAACTATATTGACAATTTCACCTGAATATACTATTTTATCTTTTTTATTTTAATGACCATTTCATCCTTATTAATTATGAAACATAAATTGCTGGAATAAAGATTTACTAGTCATTTCACCCGCTTTATGTAGAAAATTTTTCTACACTAACAAACAGATTCCCCTTACCCTATATATAGTAGATAGTATAAATTTAATCAAATTGATAAACATACTATAATTAATAATGCGAACTAATTAATATCAAGTACAAAAAAGAGAAAATGGAAGCTGAAAATGAAATAATGTGTTGAAATAAATACACCAACATTCGATAGAAAAGAGAAAATAAAAGATAACGTGAAAAAATTGATGACGTGTCACATGACAATCAGACTCAAATATAATTAGTTTCATTCATTCACCAAAACCTAAATTGCATATAATCTGAAAAACACTGACGAACATACGTTTATATTATTCCAACACGTCTAAAAAGTAAAAACCACATAAACTATTCTCCTTGTCATGTAATGTGTGAACGCGATTGTTGTCCCCAGGGGATATCACTGGTTCTCCTTGGTTTGACTATAACTTCAGTTTATGAAAGAAACTAACGAATTCAGGGCCGGGCTAACCCTCTGTGCAGGTGGATCCACGGCACAGGGTCTCCAAAAATTTAAAGCCCCCAATTTAAGCCCACTCTCCATTAGTCCATGTAACTAACTAAGTTTTTTTAAAATATATATAATTTCTAACCTAACGTAGCAACTGGCAACGCAAAGGCAGAGGCCACACAAGACAAGCAGCAAGGTAGGTCAATCATCATTTGAGGAAAAGAAATCATCGCTCGCTTATTTCCCAGTAGAAAACGGTCAAACAGCGACTACGACGCATACTATCTGACAGGCGAACAACGATTACAGTGATTCGTCTCTCTTTATCTAACGGGCAAATAACTCTTGTCTATTTCTACGGCGCTTCAACCATCCAATTCTTCATCCAAAACCTCCGGCTACAGAAAGTTAATCAATATTTCACTCTGTAATTTTCCATCGCATCTGAAATTTTCCATTCAAACTGAGTTTCTTTCCATTTGCAATTTTCTATTCGAACTTTCCACTCTCCATTCAGACTATTTTTGTATTTCTCATCGCATCTGAAATTGCAATTTTCAATAAGCAATGCAACATTAGTAAGTCGGCTTCTCATACAACAGCTTTGTTTCCCTTCTCATACAACAATTTTCAGTAAGCTAGTCGGCTTCTCAGACTTTAAATTATAAACATCAGCATGGAAGCTACTGAATTGGGATACTCCTACATATTTTTTGTTTCCTCTATTCATCTATAGGGTTATATTTTTCTCAACTAACAATAGACAATAGCTTCGTTTGTTTCCATTGTTTTGGTAAACTTTTTATCTAGGATTATAAAAAAAGTTTTAGTTCATTTTTCTTATTGTTTGAATATGTCTTCTAGAATCAGGAAATATAATTTTGGTCATGAAAAGTTATAAAAAAAAAAGAAAAACAAAAATTTTCATTAAATCACAACGTCAAGCTCTTGATAAATTTGTGGTAAAGGAATCACAAGTTTCTTCTGAAAATAAAAAAAAGTGATATAAAGTTTGATGAAAATTATGATAGTGTAAACAATATAGTTGATGAGAATTGTATAGTAGATCATAGTGATACGGATAATAGTGATGATATTGATTTGACATATTCTTTTGGTAGTAAGGATAGTATTAAAATTTTGAATGATGATGGACAATATGAGTAGTCTTTAAGTATTGGTGTTGATATTCTTAATCCTAATTATTGGGATGCTCTTGATTCTAAAATAATTGATATTTTAACGGTAAAGGGGCCTAAAAGAGATATGTTTTTTTCAAAAACGACCTATAAATTAATAGACTTGGTAGACGCTTTTCTTCATATTTATATACTAGAGTTTTGGATAATGGTGAAAAACAAGATAGAGATTGACTTGTATATTCAAAAGAGCTTGATAGGGTTTTTTGCTTTTGTTGTAAGATATTCTAAAAGGATTATGTAAAAGGTGGATTGGTAAATGAGGGTTATGAGGATTGGTCTCACATTGGGACTCGACTACACGACCATGAAGTTGGCATGAAACATAAAAAAATTGGGCTACGTTGTATGAGTTACATTGTAGGTTAAATGCTATAAAACAATTGACATGTAGCTCAAAACAACTTAAAAAGAGAGGGATCATTGGAAAAATGTTTTACGAAAAATAATTTCTATCGTAAAATTTCTTGCAAAACATAGTATAGCTTTTTGTGGCACAAAAGAGAGGTTGTACGAAAATAATAATGGAAACATTTTGGATTTAATTGAAATGTTGGCCGAGTTTGATCCAGTTATACAGTAACATGTTCGGCGTATTACAAGTGATGACATTCACTTCCAGTATCTTGGTCATAATATTCAAAATGAGTTGATATTTTTTATTGTTTCTTCAATTAAATCTGAAATCATCAAAAAAGTAAGACAAGCAAATTATTTTTCTATTATATTGGATTATACTCCTGATATTAGTCATCAAGAGCAAATGTCTATTATATTGAGATATGTTGATATTTCTTTTAGTTCTACTGTTATTGAGGAATCATTTTTAGAATTTATGAATGTTAATGATACAACAGGGCATAGATTTTTTGATGTTTTATCATAGAAAATTGAAGTTTCTTGGTCTTAATGTAGACAATGTGTGGGGATAAGGATATCATGACAATGGATCCAATATGAAAGGAAGACGTCAAGGATTTCAATTTTTTTTGTAGATATTGATACTAGAACTTTTTACACTCCTTGCGGCTCTCATAGTTTGAATTTGATGTTGTGTGATATGGCTAATACTTGTGGTAAAGCTAAAGATTTCTTTGGAGTTATACAAAAATTTATACTATATTTGCGAATTCAACTAAAAGGTGGCTAATTCTAAAAGATAATGTAAAAGAGTTGACACTAAAATCATTATCATGTACTCGTTGGCAGAGTCGTGTTAATAGTATTAAAGCAATTAGATCTCAAATTGGTGCGGTAATTAAGAGAAGCAAAGCTTCAAGTTTTCGAAAATGATAACGACTCAAAAATAAAAAGTAAAGAAAAATCATTAGCTAAAAATGAACTTGGAGATTTTGAATCTGTAGTTGCTATAATAATATGGTATGATGTATTAAGTTCGGTTAATGTGCTTAGCAAGTGCCTACAATTAGTAGGTATGCTTATTGATGTTGCCATCGAGAAAATCAAAGTTTTAATTTTTTTAAAAAATTTAGAGAGATTGGTTTTTCTAATGCAATTGAAGAAGCTAAAAAAATTGCATTTGAATTAAATATTGATCCAGAATTTTCACACAGGCGTCAAATAAAAAGAACATAATTTTTAGATGAGAATTCTCATGATGAATCATCAGTCGCTTCACATAATCTCCAGAAGATGCATTTAAAGTTAACTATTTCTTGTAAATAGTTGAACAAGCTATTAGTTCTCTCCATAAGAGATTTGAGCAATATAAAGCTTTTGAAAATGTGCTTGAATTTTTATTTTTTTCTACAAAGTTAAATGCATTGAATGATATGAGTTTAAAGTCTTATTATGATTTTTTAGCAATTGCGCTTAGAAATGGTGATTGTAATGATATTGACGCTAATGAGTTATATGTTGAGTTAAAGTTACTTATACAACTTTTGCATGGAAAAGATATGAGAGTCGTTAATATTTTACAATATTTGAAACATATGGATTGTTTTCCTAATACAAATATTGCTTATAGAATACTATTGACTATTTCTGTCACCGTTGCATCTCAGAAAGAAACTTTTCCAAGTTAAAGTTACTGAAGCCTTATTTGCGTTCTTTGATGTCATAAGAGAGACTTAATGGATTGTCGTTTATAGCAATTGAGAATGATTAATTGGAGAAAGTTGAGTACGAAAATTTGATTGAAGATTTTGTTTCAAAAAATACAAGAAGCTATTGTTATTCAAACGATGTTTCTTTATGACTTTTTTTTTTGTTAGAATTGAGTTTGTTTAGTTGATGTTATTTTTGTAGCTCTAGACTTGTATTTGGAAGTAAGCTAATATCCCTTCCAACTATGTAAGTACTACATAGCAGATTTGTTATGCTTCTAATTAAAAAAAAAGACTATCATTCATAAAACAAATAAATTATTAAAATTTGTAAAATTTAGATCTCAATTTAACTTTTGTACAAACCCCCAAAATCTGTGAGCCGGCCTCAACAAATCACACTAGTCGTTAATGTGTATAACATAAATGCTATCGACTGGTGGGAACAAAAGATCGGTCCCAAACCCTAGCCTAACACGCGTGCTTGTTGTTTGCTTCGGCTGCTATCATACCGCCCTGTGAGTAATTACTTGAATGTTTGGAGCCTTGTGTTCATCTATGATTGAGGGGATGGGGATACTAGCAGGGGGCCGGGCGGCTGCTCAACGGACATCAGTTGACCAATTCTGGCATGTCCTAGTTATTTCACATAATAATAAAACACTGAAAGATTAGTCAACGTGTACATGCTAGCATAATAAATGTACAAACCTACCAGCATACTATGAATACATGCATGAGATGAGCTGTGCTTCCATAGAGACTGACACCATTAATAGGGAGTTGTCACATGTTGCGTTGAAAAATTAAAATTACACGTGACGATTTATCATTGGTTTAAAAAAAATTTAACTTTTCAACGCGCCAGGTGCCGACTCCCCATTGATGACACAATGACATATATCAGGCAAATCAATACTGTTTGGACTAGAGCTCTCAACTTGTCTGTGTTCTTGTCATCAAAGCTTCATGAATAAATAAAACAAAAGTCAGCAAAACACACTTCCATATATGCATGTCAATTATGCACGATGAGTTAGATAATGAGATAATATTTATGCATACATGGCCTTGAGGATAATATATGGCCTGTAAAGCTCAACTAATCTCATAACGATATCAATTTTCTGTTTTGCATTTGCATAAAATGCGTCAAAGTAATGGCAAGACACAATTTGCAAGCCCCAACATCTGATGCATAAAATTGGTGCTCCTCCATATATATGAAGATCAGACAGCGGATTGGGCAGATAGTCGACTCACCCTCTACTCATAATTTCATACAACGATTGGTTTTCATCGCATTACCATTTCATATGACGGTTGGATAAAAAAATTTCAAATTTTTTTCTTAAGCTTAGATCATTAGAAAAACCTTTTTTGTGCAAATTTGCATGTGAAACCACGTGTGAAACGTTACTTACCCGTTAACTATTTCATATAATTTGAATTTTTCAAATAATAATATAATTCTTTATTTTTATATAATTAACATTATGATAATGAGTATCAATATGTTTTATAGACATTTACTTCTATAATTATGTCAAATATTTAAATAAATAGTGTTCAAGAATTTATTCATATAAACTTAAATACATATAAAAGAGGAAAAAGAGAATGTAGAAAAATCCTTTTGGGCAATCGTAAAATATTAATGACATGAGACAAATCTTAAAACCCTTTCATTATTCAACACTCCCCCCTTAAGTTGATGCATTGGACTTAATTAGATAGGAGATGGGGTCATCAAAACGATCTAGAACGAGAGCCTTTATAATTATGTCGACCAGCTGGTGTGTTTGATGGAGATAGATCAAGGAGCAAAAACTAATCCTGTTTGTGTGCTTGATCTCGAATCAATTAAATTGGCAATCAATTTCCAAATGCTTTGTAACCGATTTGAAACAATATGAAGAGCAACCTTGTCATAAATACACACGAACAGATCGAGATAGTTTTTGCATGTAACAAAGAAATCAGTGAATGCAACTACTAGGACATCAGCATTTAGAATTTGAAGCACTTCAATTTATCGATTCAAATATAATCAATGTATTGAAATTGGGAATTGTCGGATATGTGCATAAAGTTACATTGTATATAAATTATGTATATAAGTAGGTTAAACGATCGATGTCATTTTAGATGATTTTTAGAGGTTTTTAGATTTTATAATTGTAAGGTTCTTAATATTTTAATTTTTTAGACTTTTTAGGATTTCTGGTTTGAAGTATTTAGTAATTTTAGGATTTTTTTGAAACCCACAAAACTCTTAAATTTAAAATCTATAAAATCTCTAATTAAATCCTAAATCATAAAAATCTAAAAATCAATAACCATAAAAAAAAACCTAAAGTACTAAAATTCACAATATTCTGGAATCTAAGAATCCTCCAAAGTCATCTAAAACTGTGTTGTTGAACCTATTTATTTACTTAGCTTACATATAATGTAAGTACATATCCGGTTTTCATATAAATTTATCCAATTTTTTTTATGTTCCATCATTTTTTAAACTTCATTATTTTGTTCATGCAATATTTCACGATCTTAGCGTAATGATTCATATCTTTTATTCTTTTTACGCACTCTGAGATACTCAAGACTGTGCGGCGCCCAGATCTTCATGAATCAGGGCTAGCCTTCTCAATATTCGGGTCTCTTTATTCATCCGAGTTTCGAGTGAAATATGAGATTATCTTTAACCACGCATCCTTTTGAGTGACTTGTGAGATGATTTCTATGAATGGATGCACCTTACTTAATCCGGATATATGGTGATCCATGAGATCCATCTCGGAATTTCATCTAATCATTCCTGGGGTAATGTACAAGAGTTTGATCATTCCCAAATTCCCTTCCAATTCTTATATCACATTAACAAAAATCCAATTTTATCCATGGATCCATCTGATCCTTTATGCTCATTATCCAAGGGGTTAAGGGATCATCGTCGTCTACTTAGTCTCGATTGGTGACTCATTACGTCTCGTCGGTGTGTCTTGCCTCATTTGAACGACGTCCATAAGGTTGACACCTTAAGGAGATCTACGAGGCTCGCTAAACTCTTAAAGATCCATCCTCATATCTTATATGAGTTGAGCTCACTTAGGGTCACATCCGATCACTTATCCCAGAGATGGCCGAACTCACCATCACTCCCCCCACTTCAAATAGCTAATAAAGCTTTTCTCACTCCCATGGAAAAAAGCATCATCAGTGTCATCTCTACATACATATTTGCTTTTTAAGGGTGATCTATTATCTTATTTGTGTGATCCACATATCATCGTTAGACTCATATTGATGTCTAATTTCACTATCCATCATCTGATTCACACCTGACGTCTGAAAGGTTCAATACTCAATAGTTATAAAAATACCATTGGGACCAAAAAGAGACATCAAACCTTATTACAGGATTAACTAGTGTCACAATATGACCACCAAAAGACGCGTAATTATCAACATTATTGATATTTTTATCAATATGTAGTCTAATAATTTGAGCTATCACTTGGTTCCCTACCAAAAAGTTAAAATTTGTCAAGAGCTCCCATTTTAAATGGACTAATTTCGCATTGTTTTTGTTCTTTTACGTTTTGGATATTTAGAATCATATTTCCTAATTTGAGAAGAGGTGAGTACTCAACAATTAAAAAACACATGTCAATGTAAACAACTGAAAATTTCCGGGTCAAATTCCTCCTGTTCAACCTCCAAAACATTTAACTAAAAATTATTAGGGCTTTGGTAAGTTTTCATAGATGACTTATTAACTTGGTAATTATTAGGCCTGAAACCAAATTTCATTAGATCACTATCAAAATCTAAAAAAAAAAACCTAACTTAATATGTAGGAAAAACCAGAGAAAGAGAGATGTTTGAATCGAATGGTGAAGAGCTTGTGTAAGCCTTTTGCGAACACACGAGAACAGATGTGTGGCCCTTAGCCTTTTTAAGTTTTTTTTTTTCAAATGGAAATTGGAGAAATAAGAACCTCATTTCTTTTCCCCATTTGAGATTTGGAGGGGAATGATAGGCAATGAAATAAAAAATTGTATTTAACCTCATTTTATTCTCATCCATTGAAACTCAAAGACTAATTTACAATTATTATTTTTCTTTTTCTCCTCATTTTTTTTCTCTATTCTTTTATTCTTTTTCTCATTTCAATTTCTTTATTTCTCTTTAAACTCTGGAAGAAAGCCAAAGCTCTCTTCCCACTGCTGCCTCATCTACTTTTTTCTCTGAAAGAACCCTATGAAAAGGTGCTTGCCTACTCTCATGAGTCATTACTCTACTGTATTGCAAGGATTATTATTATTTTTATAATGGGTTACGTTGAATAAATTTTATATTGTGACTTACCGGTGTTTGTTTGTTGCATGTTATACAAAGAACTAGTGTTATACAGGGGAAAGCTCATCCATGTGAAGAAAAATTATAAATATTTTAACATTTTGTAACTTTATTTATTACATTGGTGATCAACTTAGACTCTGATTGATATTTGAGATGAACTGATTTTTAATACTTACTTTTAACATTTAATTTCCAACGTGTATTATATATTCATTTTCTAAAAATGAATTAATTTAATGCTTTCTAAAATGAGACATTTAAATGCATCAAAAATGATATAAAAAAACTAAAAATTTAAGCATAGGATTTAGGATACAACAGCAATTAGGAGGGTAGGATTGTAAGAAAATACATAATTAGGAGGGTAGGATTGTATATTATGAAGATGTGATGTAGTAGTATTTTAGTATGTTATATTTATGTAACAATCTAAATAATTAAAGTTAAAAGTGAGCATCACATGTCAAGAAATGCCAGCTTTCTAACAAAGTTAATAAAATAAATAAAATAAAAATATGTGCAAAATTGATTTTTCCATATTTAAAAATTAAAATAAACGTTTTATGTTACATATTTTAATTTATGTATGATAAATCAAATATAAAACTTCATTTTCCTATCTATATTCTTTTGATTCCTTAAATTTTCCAACATCTAAACATTAAAAAGTAGTAGTAGTATTTTTCCAATCTCCATGCTCGCATTCGGTCAAGGGTCAACTTACTTTTCACCAAACGTTGTCATGCTTCACGACAGACGACACTCTGCATTAACTATGCAAATCTAATCGGACACTTAGGCGGAATGTTGTTAAGATTTCTTGGGGTTAGCACCTCCACGGCTCCACTTGTCTATCCTCGACATCTTCCGTTTATTAATTCGATGTATAATTACGCAAATTCCCATCCAATATTTTCAAATTGTTAAATTGACGTCTTTCTAAATTTCAAACCGAATTACTACCAATAGCAACTTAGTAGGTGAGCGCAGATGGCATAAATTTAGTCTTGGAATGCGTCCGTCAAACAGTTTAAACAGCAAATTAGTCATTGGACGATCGCATCTATTTGATTAATTATTTTAAATATTTTAAGTTAAAAATATTCATTTTAAATATATATTTTTCTAATAATAATTATTAATTATGCTTAGCCATCCAATTAATTTCCGCTTAGTCAACCCTAACACGGCCTAATGCATTTTTCAACGGCGAATTTACCTAAAGAATAATATTCAGTACTTGAGAGCCTATATATTTGAAACAGCAATGTTTCTAATGAATGAGAGATGAGACGTGATATTTAATAGTAAAAAAAATTAATGTGCCCATGAGATGAGATGTACTGAAATCTTTAATAAATTCGGTGGCATTAGGTTTTCTTATTGAAGTAGCCAAGCATATATTGACATTTAGATATTTATACTTCGAATCATTCTTATTCTTACAGACTTGATAACGTAATGTGAGAACAAACATATAAACCCCACAGTGCAAATTAATGTGTATGAAAAAATTATTCGGTAGAGTTAATAATATTGCTTCACTTATAGATATATTTCACTGCACCAGGCAAGTGCGTGTTGACCAGGTAATCTTCCCAGACAATGCATTTGGGGTCAAACTGGAAATAGAACATGTCTGCTGGATCGCTGCTCTTTCTTGCGGCCACCCTCAATT
>NQLW01000393.1:53366-67890 GCA_002312845.1 Kalanchoe fedtschenkoi | reverse complement strand
TGTAAACCCAATTTCTGGTACACCCCCTTGATATCCCTCAACATGCATGAATCCCTAATTAAAGCGGGCGTACTACCCATTTGAGTTCCTTGACAAATTACATCAACTTTTAACTGATCCAGATTGAAAAATTTCCATTAAATATATCTTAACAATCGTATACACAAAACATTTTAATACCATTCTACAGACATAGGAAACGATAGATTCAAAATGAGGCCACTTTATTAAAATATATATTAGACTACGACAGGAATAATTGGACAAAATTTATATTATTTTCCTCAGTATCGATCTGTATTACCGGTAATCAACCATGTTGCATGGTGCAACAGTTTATAGCTACAAGTAGTTGATAGGTTTTGGTTGAGTGTTGGAAGTTGAACCAAGGCTTCGATCTTCCACACCAATAAAATTTATGGATGCCGTGTTTAGTCTAGAAATACAAAGCTACTAATATGTATGGGTGTTGCGGTTCCAGGCGGTATGGATGCCCATGTTTCTACTGTGCTCTAAGTATTCTTTAACATTGAACTATTCTGAGATGGTACTCTAATTTCAATGCAACGCGCTCAGAATGGGAAAGTCAATTATAGTTGACCCACCACGATGCAAAAGCATTGACTTCAGCATATGCTCACAGAAGGCATGTCAACATGTGTTGGTTCTACGTAGCTATAGCCTCTGCCAAGACTGTGGAAAATCATCATTGGAGGGTCTGCGGCCGAGCTACGGTATTATGGAATATTTTTTAATAAAAATGGTTTTAATTTGCATTGTAGAATCGGTTTACATATATATATGTGGCGAAAGGACATTGTCAATTTTAAAGGATGTTATGTGTCTGAAAGAAGGTGTGAAAAACAATTAAAAGAGCAAGTCGGACGATCAAGATCTGATAGGAAAAGTAATTGGCATTTGCAATCTGAGGTGTAGAGTGATTTATTATGGATATGATTTATTACTATGTAGTTTTCATCCGATGTAACATTAAAATTTATCACACATGTAACATTTAAAAGTAACATCAGTGTCGCCGCTAATGCTTGTCCGCTCCCTATTATTCATTTTTAACGCACATATAATACTACACTACACACAAAGAATCCAGATCTAGATCCAGATCTATTTTATTTGGATTCAGATTCAGATCAAGATCTAATAATTTAGTAAATTTTTAGTTCATACCCAGACTCATTATTTGGATCCATTAGACCCGTTAGATCCAAAATAAATTTTCTAAAACTATACTATCAAATAAAATAAATAAATATAAGCATTTGAAAATAATAAATTATGAAAAATATATGTTTATATTCAAATTTATTTTAAAATAAAAATAATTATTTTAAAAATAATTTAAATTTTTAATTTTTTTTAAATTTTGAAAATTATTGTTTATTTTTAAAAATATTTTTTATTTTTTAGAATTTATTTTCTATTTTTAAAAAAAATTATTTATTTTTTATAAAAAATTATTTTATTTCAAGTTTGAATAAACTAATTATTAAAAAGAACCCAAAGAGATCCATTATAAGAATCTAAATAGGCGAAAACTAATGGATCCAAATGGTTCCAAGATCCGAATTGGTCTAAACAGATAGATTCTAACAGGTCCACAGATCCAAATAAATAGACTCAAACCTTAAAAAAACGGATCTGAACCGATCTGAATCTGAATCTATCCTACCTAACAGCCCTACTTACAACGCCCCACCCAGCTTCAAAGCTCTACTTGAGACTTAGTCTGGAAGTTCATATTTCTACTGTATATAGCTTCATGCCAAGTTATAATGCTCTGATAGGCACTCCTACGCCCAACCGAGCTTTAAAGCTCTACTTGAGACTTGAGAGTTAGCTTGGAAGTTCATATTTCTACTGTATATAGCCTCATGCCAAGTTGTAATTCGTCTAGCTATTTTAATGTTCTTGCAGACAACTACAAAACTTTTACAAAATGAAATCGAGTCCCTGTATCCCTTGTGTATCTAAGTTTTGATTTTTCTAAAAAAAAGATAATTCATCATTTTTTGTAAAATATTTCAATACATATTAAAATTATTTATAACATTTTTACTTCATAATTTTACAGATTGTATTTTAAACTATTTACTTATGATTCATGCATATATAGTTAAACGAGATTTATTTTGTTGACAAATAGACTGAACTATGTTCTCCATTTTACTCATTATGGGTATAAAATTTGCTTCAATGTACTTTATTTTAAGAATTTCATTGTTTTCTTATGTAAATTGATCTCATTACAATACTCATGAATTAGTACTATTTACATTAAATTAATTTTCAAAACAGTCATTTGTAATAATGATCTTCAAAATGATATAAGACATTGATGAAGGACAAAGCATTTTGTTGATTAATTTTTGACATAGGAATTATTTTAAATTAGAAATAATGAAAAATATTAATAACATGAACCATTTTATGTTATTTTTTGTTGTTAATTCGTATTTGTATAGTTAATAAGTATTTTTTTTATTATGAAAGCATCAATATCTTTAAAGATAACATATTTTAGACTAAAAGGCAATACAATGAAAGTTACAAATAAAAATTTGAAGAAAAAAAATTATAAATATAATTAATCAGCCATTTTAATGATTATTGAAAATGAAAATATTTTGGTGTTATTATATTTCTCAAAATTGCTTGTTTTGCATCAAAATGAGAAAACAATATATGAAAGAAATACTCTAAATGTATTCACAGAGTTGTGCTCAAGTCCATTATAAAAAGAGTATGTCATTTAAGGATTTGGATCTCAGGCAACCCAGCTAATTACTTTAAAGATTGAAATTAGTCGTTTGATAATTTTTTTATTTAACTGGCACGTGCTTTTTTTCCGGCCTCTTCCTTTTCTGTCAACAAATCTTTTTCTTTCATCTGAAAAAATTCACAGAAAAAGGACTTGATTGGCCGCGTTCAAGCTCTCTTATCAACCAATCTTCTCATTTCATAGCTTTTTTTCTGGCATTCCTCATACATTTTTTCCATTTTTTGGTTCGGAGCCGTCTAGATTGAAATGTGTTGTTCTAACCGCTGCTGCCACGGCACATCACTCAATTTATCCAACCTCAATCTCTCCAGCACGCTGTTTTCCGACCTAGTTAATTTTCAAATTTTGACAAATTTTACCTTCGAGGACAACATGCTCTTCGGCTTTATCCTACCGTAGATCTCCCTCATCCCCGAGAAAAGGATCCAGTGTTGCGCAGTACTTTGCTGCGAGCACAAAATGACGTCATTTTGGATGATAGTACACGTGATGACGTCGTTTTGTGCTCACATCAAAGCGCTGCGCAGCACCGAATCCGAGTTCTCATCCCCGACCTCAAAATATTTTAACCTCCAATAATTGTGTTCAACGGCTGAGCTCGCAAATTTAGCTGCATGAAATCGCTAGAGGTATTAGAATGATAGATACCAGAAAGAATCAGAGAACCGTGAAATAGGATTGCAGAAGAAGAGATTGGCACGTAAATTTATATGATTAAACTTTTTAAATTCAATGTGACCTAGTTTTTAGTTTTGACATCAATTAACTGCGCTGTCTAGAAATCAAATCCGACAATTAATATATACATGAGGGGAAATGATTTGTCATATTGTACTCATCAATACTATTATTACAATCAAATCCCATATACATTTTCTTAAAATTATGAGATACCTATATTTTGCATTTTGTGAAATAAGTGTTGTGCTAATTTATTTTAGACATTTTTCTTATTGAATTTACAACCTCAGTGATTATCGATCATACAAGTTCTATTGTGATCCGATTCCGATATTGCATCAGGGGGATTCTTAAAATTTTTTACAAAATCAATTATCAAAAAATGACATTATATAGGTATATATATGCATAATATATATGTGGTATATTTTCAATTTAAAATAAATTATTTTGATTTTAAGAGGGTTAATTTTTCTTTTTAACTTCGCAATTTAAATTAAAACATATTATTATATGATAAAAATCGAGTGGGCCATCTCAACCGGCTAACCCCTTGTTGCATCCACACTAGTCGCATTAACATATCTGCTATGTTGTTGGATTGGGTTTTTCCAAATACAGTACGGTTGAGCATGATTTAGGAAAATTTTGGTGGAAAAAAAATTGTAGGGAATTTGGTAAAATTAAATGTTTGATTTACAAAGATGATACAATTAATAAATCAAGTTCAATGTATATAAAGTGATAACCACTTCTTCTATCAAGTTCAATATATTCGATCAAATTTAATATATCCAACAACGTTCTTCATGTGTCCGATTAAATTCAATATATCCAACTAGATTGAAGATACAAAGATGATAAAATGCTTTTCTCCACATTTTTCATGAAATTTTTCATCATATTGGAAAATGAAATGAATTCATTAGTATTTTCTTTGATATTTTTCTTATGAAATAAAAAAATGTTAAAATTACATGAAATTCTTCAAAAATTTCATTTTCTTCCAATTTCCCTCCATATTTTCTTTTCCATCAAATTTTCTCCAGACCAAACTCAGTCTAACATCAACTTGACCATAATAGGGATATGCTGCTTAATTATATTTTAAATGTGATTCATTGAATTGTTATACAACATGGGGGTCATAAATTTAGGAAGCTTCATTGTGCATTTCCTTGCAACTAATTGCATCTCAGTTGCCAATGCAGTGAACTTGAGAGAACCACATCTTCTCCGCGTGTCAGTTATGTGTTTAGGTGTTTCAATTAATGTTGGACCAACTGTATTATAATGGGGTGGTGGCTTGTTGTGGTTGATCATGTCTTCCCTCGTGCATGAGCCTCGGCTCCCACATTATTTACGTGCTATATATCTCCGATCTCTTGAGGAGAGCATTGTTTAGTGAAAACCGATTCACCGAACTGATATAATTTAACCAAATTAATTCGGTTCGGTTAATTCGGTAAATCGGTTAATTCGATCAAAAACCCGAAAAAAATATAATTAATTCGGTTCGATTAATGAAAGAAAATTTTTTAAATTCGCTTAACAGAATACTCTCCCCTACTTGAGATCCAAACTCACGCAACATTCAGCAGGTTACTTAAATATTTCATCAGCTACCAGCAGTGAGAGAGGAGGAGCTAGGAGATAATAGAGAACTTTTAATTTTTCGACATGGAGCAGCAATTGAGTAGTGAGTTAGTCCGGCTAGCAGCCCAATCTTTTGGCTCTTTGAGTCACCTATCATGTAGGCTCCCCGAGTCACCTTATCAATGTAGGCGTTCTCGTCAATAGATCCATTTGAAACAAAAAAATTAACAATACGAAAAAAAAATGGAGCAGCAAATTGAGTAGCATTGTTGGGTTTCTTGAAAACAAAACCATTTTGGTCACTGGTGCCACTGGATTTGTTGCAAAAGGTTCGACTACTTCTTCATCTGTAGAAAACAAAATCGCTCTCTTTTGTAAAATGCATTGCAACCCTAATCCTTTACAATATAGTTCATATGGAAAGTGATATATATAGAAATTTCCAAGACATTGTTAACATCTGAATGACGAACTGAATGAGCCTGCAACTGTTATGTTGTGTATGTTGGTGATTGACATGTTCTAATTATGTGTATTTTAATTTAATTTATTTTATTTTTAAAAAATATGAATATTTTTTAACTGATTCATCTATGTTCTATTCATTGCGGTGTTTGTGGAGAAGGTTCTGAGGATTCAGCCTAATGTAAAAAAGCTGTACCTTCTTCTTCGAGCTGCTGATTCTGGTTCAGCCACAAAACGTTTATACGATGAGGTATATCTCCTGTTGTACTTGTACATAAGTAGTTTAATGGTGCTATACGCATAAATCAAAATTAACACATTTTTCGAATTGCGGGCGCCTTTCTTTGCGCAGATTACTGGAAAAGAGTTGTTCTCTGTGTTGAAAGAGAAATGGGGTTCCAGTTGCCGGTGACATCGCCTTTGATGATCTGGATGTGAAAGATGAGAACTTGAAGATGGCAATGTTGAGGGAGATTGACGCGGTCATAAGCTTGGCTGCAACTGTAAACTTTGATGAAAGGTACTTCTCACAAAAATATGTAACATCCTGAGAACTGGGGTCAGACAAGGCCTTGCAATCTGTAACATCATTTAAAAATATGTAAATTTTGTTTTAGGTACGACGTTGCTCTAGGGATCAACACATTGGGGCCCAAGCACATACTAGATTTTGCTAAGCAATGTTCCAACTTGAAGGTTTTTCTCCATGTTTCCACCGGTGAGTTAGATTTCTGGTACTCATTAATGACATGATCCTATATACGTCACCACTTACGTATGTTAGATCTGGAGGGATCAACACACTGATACAATCATGCAATGCTTTGTTTTTTTATAGCTTATATATGTATGTGGTGAGAAGGGTGGCCTCATATTGGAGACACCATTCAAAACGGGTGAGACCTTAAATTGCACATGTGACTTGGACATTAGCAATGAATTTGTAGTCATGGAGGATAAGCTGAAACAACTAACATCTGATAGTGGGCAGAGAAAGCCATTACCCGAGCCATGAAAGATTTTGGCAATGAACGGTGGGTTGTGTGGTTTTGCAAAATAAAGATACTAAAATTTGTTCATTTTTCCATATGAGTATTTGGAAGATAAAAATAATGATGTTAATTATTTAAATGCGGACTGAACCTTTCTTTTGTACCTTATTTAGGGCACATAAATTTGGATGGCCAAACACGTATGTGTTCACCAAATCCATGGGAGAAATGCTCATCGCTCAACAAAGAGGAGAGATGCCTCTCGTCATTCTACACCCTACAATAGTTATAAGCTCATACTTTTCTTTTTATTTTACTATAGAGCAATGACTACTACTAAATTACATATTGAGAAAAATAAGTTAACACATTTATTGGCAGCTCTCTATGTATATGTGTAGGCTGCCTTTACTTTTCATCCCCCCATGACGAACATTACAAGTGTTTGTGATATAACTTAGATTTTGGGTTTGGAGAAGCTTCAATTCTTACACCATTCAATCATTTGAAAACATATTTGACAATCCCTGGAATGTGTTTGTTCATGAAGTATTCTTCCCAATCAACGGCTCTAGGGTCGAAGTAGAAGATGTCAGCGTCCTTGTATGATTCTTTTGCAGCAACCCGAAGCTTCTCAGTGTTCAAATCGTCAAACCTGAGATCATAAGATGAATATATAAGAACATATTCTGGAGTTAGAGAATTATTTGGTGAAAGTTGGAATAGTTGATCTACTAAAGATGGTTTTATCTACTCACACTGCCTTGAAAAACAAGTATGGCCCGTAGAGGTCAATGAGTCGCAAGACGAATTTTATTTTTCGGTCAAGTTCGGAGTGAAGGCGATGGAAGTATTGGCAGAACGCCTTGTTCACTAATTCAAGCCCCTGAGTCACCCAAAATAAATAAATAAAAAAATCAGTTCAAGTTTTAAGTTTTCTTAGAAGACAATTTTCTTGTCAAAATAAGGCTGTCTTAATTAAGCATGGAATAATTAATACCTTCAAGGGTATGATATAGCGGACTGTCAAATATCGGTGGAAGCTTTCCATGGTGCTCAAGACTCTGACCTTTCCAACCCTAATTGGCTCCCCATTCTTGCCTATCCATGGTTTTGCAGTGAAATAACGGTAGCCCATATCTTGAAGAGCAGCCATGTTAATTGGGTGTGAAACTGATGAACCAACTTGATAAATCACATGTGTTGGTCTGTTTGCATTTGCTGCCATGGCGACGATTATTGAATTCACCACCATATCCGCTGGAATCTGCAACCAAAAGTCAATCTCATCTATTAAATTCGAACACCGACATCATCTTATTGTCTCTGCACTACAACTGTCGACATGGTTTGCTTGTCGCCCTTATAACCATTGATATGTAATAAATGTGTGATTTCCTCACCACATCGGTAATTGTTAAAGGATCCCCAAGAAAGCATGTGATTCTCCCCTTGCCGTACCCAACAGCCAAGCTATCAATGGTTCTGCGGACCAAAGTGTACTTGTTTAATATTCAATAAAATAATGTTAAAATCGGACAATAAATAAGAAAAATAATTTCTCCAGTTACTAGGTTACCTGATTCCTTCAGCCCAGCCAGAAAACGGTTCTTTGAAAGTGCTGGTGATAATGGTGGGACGTAGAATCACAACTGGCATATCCCCCTTTATTTCACCTACTATCATCTCTGCCATTGATTTCGTGAATACATATGTATTTGGCCATCCGTATTTTCTTGCCCTAATAAACATGAACACCCTAATTAGAGGGGATCCACGTTCAACTTATTGGGTCGGGAGACCCCACTGAAGGAATAATTTGATATACATAGTTTGCTTCAACGCATAACTTTTAAATGTAAATTTGACACTATTTAAATTAAAATATTACATATTCAATCTATATTATTAGAAAGGTAACATACTGAAACTTCTAATTAGTGTCCTAAGTTTAGCTTAAATTTGATGTTGTAGGCTAAAATATTTTTATCTTGACCCCTCAATCAAGATAGTAAATATCTTGACTCAAAATCTTTATTCATCAGAATACTCACTCTAGGACTGAGAAACCATATTACACCAGTTACTAGGGACAGCAACAGAATTATGGTATGGTGTGTTGCGTGCAGATGTAGCTTAGATTAATTATTAAAGTCTCAACAACCTTGGAATACTAAGCATAATGAACACTAATTAGTCATATGTAAGCCTTAATTTCTGGTTAATTTCTTCCCAGCTACTTGGAAAGCAACAACTGATCAAGTCGTTGCATTTACTCATTGTTGGGAGTAGTTTTCAGACAGTACAGTATGGTGGGCTCCAACCTTAATGAGTGCAATTTCCATCTTGGAAACAAGTATTTAATGTCTGAATAAGATTAGAATGAAGGATGGTCGACCAAATAAACTAGCAGGAGATCACCTTTATTGGACCCCGTCAAAGGGAAAACAATTTTGGCAGACCACCTTTCTTTCTCATGACAGAGATCAGTCACAGAAAAGGCTATTAAATGCAGGACCACGACAGCCCTCAGCTGTTGACTTATGTTCTTCAGTTTTCATAAAATGCTTCAAGTTGAGCAAAAATGTTATCCGTCTTTAAGACATTTTCAGCTAATTTATCTCTTTGACTTAAACTGAAATAGCTAGGCTCACCTTCAATATTTTCCGGAGGCAATATAAAGTCGATGGTAGTCATCGATAGGTTATATATAACATTAAGGTTAATTGAAACCAGTTGGTAACAAACCTTTGAATGCCTAAATCTTTCAAGGCTAGGGTGATTGCTTTGTCTGATAAACTGGGGTCAGCATGAAGCTCCTTCGCGGTTCTTTCAGCCAACCTAACCTCAGCGTCGATATCCAAGCCAGGGGCTCCATTTAAGGTCTCACCCATCTTGAACGGGTGCTCAGGGCACACTCCCGCACGCTCTCCCCATACGTAGGCTTTTATAAGTATGTGAGAAGATAAATTATTAGCAATCAGAACTTAATAAATGTAACAGGTGGATAGTTTTGAAAAATAAATTATTTTGCAAACTGATCTATGGTCCTCTCGTTACCGGTGGAGACGTGCACATACACAACAAGCTTGTCACACTTTTTTGCAAACTTCATAACATTTCTGGCCCCAACAGTGTTGATTCCCAACGCCAGATCGTACCTAAATGATTGAAGATACATAGAAATATTATATGCTCAAGGCTAGATGGCGATCCGCATTTATCAGATATTTTAAGCTTCGATTCTCGTGACACTATTTTTTAATTATATCTATGAGATTTATACATCTAGATCTATGAAGGATTAAAAGCTTGTGAATGGTGATGGGAACTTGAAAATGCTGGTACCTTTCATCAAAGTTGGTTGTTGCAGCAAGGTTGACAATAATATCAACCTCCTTGGCCATGTCCTCAAGCAATCTAGGGTTGGTCACCCCCATGTCATCGCACGAAATGTCTCCAGCTACCGGAACAATCTTCTCAGATATCAGAGCATCCCAGGTTTCTCCATACTTCTCTTTAACCACTCCGAACAAGTCCTTCTCCAATATCTGTTCATGTTCACGCAAAGTAGTGCAGCATGTGATTTACGAGTATCATTTTCCTTTTATTTGAAGATGTAAAAATTTCCAAGTCATCTCCATGTATAATCTTTTCCTTTATTCAAATGGTATTTATATAAGACAATGGTGTCAACAACCGATCTTTGTACTAGGTTTAACTTTCTATTTGGATTCCGTCGATATACCTCACTTTGCAACCGTTGGTTTGCTCCTTTGTCATCGACAGCCCTCATAAGACAATACAGCTTTCCAACATTAGGCTGAGTCCTCAGAATCTTCTCAATGAAAACTATCATATAATATTGAAACTGGTTAGTGATATGAACTTAAAATCAATCAAATCCAAAATCAAACCATTCAACATTCACGATGATAATAATACACATACTCTTTGCAAGGAACCCGGTTGCACCAGTCACCAAAACCTTCTTGTTCTCTAGGAAACCTAGGATGCTGTCCATCTCTGCCATACTGATCTTCGTCTCTGTCTATCCAAACAAAGTGTGCTGTAAACCAAGTTGCTGGAAGAGAGGAAAGCGATGGAGAGAAGGCAGAGATGTACACAAACTAATGATCAGAAGATGTAGTGTTTGGTTTGTGTAGAGGATGTTAAATATAAGGTGTTCATATAAAGGACTCCGATATTTACTGACCTTGATTTCTTAATCTTTACGGACCTAAAATTATATTTATTCATATCATGACCATGATGTACACGCAACATTTTTTTTTGTGTTGATGTGAGTGACCTTAGCAATTTGCGCATTTTCAAATTTCTGACTCGGTTTAGATTTTTTCTGTCATATGGCGGTGTGGAGTGACTTTGGTCCCACTCTGTCACACATATATACGTCTGTATTTAACTTCATAATTTTGCACTACGAATTATTACCCACCTTTTTGCTGAACCTCTTCTAGAGGGACTTATTTAATTGGCATATTACATCTTGACCATAACCCACCCACAATATTTCTTCAAGCTACCCAAACATGGGTAGCCACATATATTTGAAGCATGGTCTAGACAACCCAGAATACCAGCAGGCTAGGGTTTAATTCCGGACCATCACCGTAGAATAAATCTCTGAACCAACCGTAGAAGAAGTCTTAGGACAACTTCTAGTCAATCTGAAGTTTACATCCACCCACCGAAGGGCTAAGATTCACAGGATTAAAAAAAAATCATCAAGTTTACTCCAAATTGATTTGTGCATGGTCTAGATACGCTGTCAATTGTCATTATTAAGCTCTCAACTGACAATATCTCATGCAACTCGCTGTTAGTGTAGTTAGACATCGGTTCTCGCATATATGTAGAACCCTACTTCGCTTTGGAATACCTTCAACCTCATGCAGTTCAAAACAGGCTCAATCTCAACATCGTAACTAATTTTAGTAGCTGGATGTCTCTTTATGAATAGATCCGTCTAAAAGCATACTCTCCAAACAAATTGAACAGTTACATTCCCTCTGGCTGGCAGCGTAACAGCATACAAAAACCAAAAACATCATGTCATTCGTCAACGACTATTAGCATTTGTCAATGTCAATCTTTTATATGATGGATTTCAGTATAACTACTAACCGTCCAGTTTCAAGTGATGGAAGTAACATGCACGTATACGTAATGGAAACCACAATTATGCACATTTCTTGGCTCTCCAAGGAGCTGCATGTTGTTAATGATTAAGCATCTATCTCAAAAATATATGTTTTTGCTTTGGGGATCCCCATTCCCCAGTAATTAAAGATAGTTGTGATTGGACTATTGCACACTTTAGCTTTAAGAAAGGCGCTTCTTTTATGAAACTGTTACTATACTACTCCATACTTTGTATAGAAGGTATTTTTTTTAAAAAATAAATATATTATTAAGCGTTTATTACAACGCACACACCTAATCATCAAAAATCGAACTATGATCACGAAGATTATCAGAATTCATCAACTCTCACTCTTTTTATCATCAGGACACTCCTGATATCTATCGAAGGTATTTGGATGTTTGAAGTTTCTTTGGTAATTAAACAAATTAAAACGTAGTATAATTAGGGTTTAAAGATGCTTCGCAATATAACGCATGATCGAAAAGGTAACCTTGGCAATTAAGGTGTTTTCACCTTGTGAGCGTCTTCGTTTACAACACTGAACGATTTAGAGACGAATTCACCTTTTTCAACGGTAAAAACTCAAAACCACAGCCGACCAATAAACCATTAATCGTTGTAACTAGCTAGCTTCAAATTATTTGCGCCATCAACTCCATCTCCGGTCTTCGTTTATCCTCAGCTAGCCGTCATCTGAGGTCCATCCTTTGCTGACATCCGTCATCACCACTCTTGATGCACTATGTCCTCAGCTAGCCGTCATCCGGTGATGTTCAGAAGTCACCAGGCTTTGCATCCTTACAAGCAAGCAAAAATGTTAATCTTTTATCTTGTGGAATTTGCCTTAACTATTATTTTCTTTCTGCAACATGGGGACAAGATAATTGTGATATATATGGTAGTATACGGAAATCATTATTCGTATCACACCATTCATATATATATTGTTAGGTTGGAGAGGTCTTTCTTCTCATCCCGTACGGAACGATGACACGAAACACTTACACGAATAACATGCACAAACACACGATAATATTAATAAAGTATGAAAGAAACACACAATATTTTTAACGTGATTCAGCTCTCCAATAAAGTCTACGTCCACGATCTCCACTACTGATAGATATGTATTATTACAAGTGGATTCACATCTCAACACTCTTGAATACGTACCTCTCAATTCTTCCATAGATTTTCTCTAACAACAAACCTACAAAAACTCTACAAAATTCGTAAGAAAAATTCCTCATGACTTCTCCTGGAGGACTCTCATCAAGTATCTCAATTTGTTTCTACCACCAGGACATCCTATTTATAGGGTACTAATATTAAATCAAATAGAATTTCTAATTCTACCAAAACAATAATTTAGTAACCTACCTAAAATAAGATTCCTAATTCTAATCAATTTCCATATAAATTGATATTTCTTCCGTTTTCATATTTAGACTAAAATTGATTAACGTAGTGAATTGATTAACATGGTGAATCTAAATAAACTAAAACTAATTGATTAATTACCAAGCTTCCAACTCTGAAGCGAGGTAAAAGATTTTTGTGAATATATAATATATATATTATCATGTTTCAGAGTTGGAAGCGTATTAATAGATTATTCTGAATATTTAATATATCTATTACTACACTTTCATCTTTAAAGCGTAATAATTCATATTTTGACAAACTGTTTCGTACAAATGAAACGCTGAAATGTCAAAAACTCATAATCTGTTTTCACATTGAAACGAAATGTTCCGAACAATAACACAAAACTTACAACAAAATCTGAATGAGAATGCCCTTTGATTATTCTCTACTGCGGTCAACAATTATCAGGAAGCTTAAAAGGTTGACATAAAATATTCAAACTTTCGCATTTTGGTACATTCTAGAAAACTAGTACTATTAGAAATTGTTAGTCAAGCTGCTTACCTGATATGATGATACCGCACTGCTTCAAAGCAATCCGAATATTAGCGTAGTAACGTTTACTGCTCACCCACTTGATGCCCGTGGGAACATTAATTGATACGAGAATCATATTATGCAAGGCGCATTTTGAATCATATAAACATACTTTATACTATAATGATTGACACACAATATCTAGTTTATTGCAATATTTAGAATCATCTTCTAGAATGTGTTTTCAGGCCACAATATGCAATTTGCTCATAAACCAATTGAATTATAATTATATTGAGGCACTGAATATGAGGTGATACATTTATATATGTTAAGAAGTGATTTTAAAATATTGTTGTTTTGCTTCTTCTTTTATCAAGAATTTTTAGGGTTTTAGGATTTTATGCCTTAAATCTATTAACATACTCTAAAAAAATACTAGACTCTAAACGCTAAAATTATAAAACCTCAAGTGATTGGGCACCCTAGAAACTATTAAAGCTTAAAATCCTATAAATTTTAAAACCTTAAATTTCAAAACCCTAATAATCTAAAACCCTAAAATGAAAAAAAATAAACAAAATACCTGATTTATATGAGGGCGTGACACTTCATATTTTATTCTTTCTCAAAATCATATGCTGCCTTTCAACAAGTTGCAAGCTTTGTTGGCCTCTGTTGAAGCACAGATTACAGAAAAAGCTTGTTGACGTCACTTTCGAGTTAATCTCGACAGTCTAGAACAGTCTTTTATTTTTCTCACTGCCTGGATTGTATAATAAGACAATGTTAATCGCAACGTCCCTTGTTTCAAATAGTTTTATATGTTCAGAAGCTACAAGTTAACATTGCATTGGACATTGATGTATAAACAAACTATAAAAGTAAGATATTGATCTTGTGAACTGATCTAGA
>NQLW01000393.1:27571-41670 GCA_002312845.1 Kalanchoe fedtschenkoi | reverse complement strand
TGGGAGATAGTCCTATCGAAGGCATGGATGTGATTAGCTCCCGTGATGCACTGGAAGATCTGAACTCTCTGCTTGACTTGGACGTAGATCTTCTGCAGGAGGGTGGCGATAACCTCTCATGTCTTGATATACCGATGGATGATCTCTCCACCTTGGATTTCATGTTCTAAGCTAGATATGGGCTTGGAAGGTAATGAATGCCATACCTGAGTTTTACCTGTTGAAATCATTCTCTGTACATTCCAGTTAGAAACGGTTGGTAAGTCTCTGTATGGTACCTGCTGTGTGTTAGAATCTGGAATTCTAAATCACGAGATTGTGTCTTATTTCTGTTCTTTTGCTTTGCTTGGCTTTCGGTGAACCTATTTCGAAAAAGGGAGAGAATAAGATGAGGAAATGGAGAACCTGTTTGACACACTATATGGTGTCTGCTCCTTCAAATGTGGGCTAATCTGGTCGGCTAGACATGTTGTCTGTCTCTGTGATCTCAGAAAAATCTTGTTACTGTTTTTAGTGATGATGGAATGAATATTTTGTTCCTCGGATGATGTTGGCGACCATGTTGAACATGTCCTCAAATCAAACCGCACTCTTATAAACTGATCAGGCGACCTGCCATCAATTTTATGTAGAGGTTTTGTGGCAACATGTAGGTGATGGTGATATGTTGCTTGCAGTGCATTATTGATCTACTCTACATTTAATCTCTGCCTTCAAAATATGAGTGATTCTTGGTGGGGCGGCGGTGGACATTAGAAAATCATAAGTGATGCGTTAAAAAATTAAAAATAAATTTAAACTAATAATAAATCGTCATCTTATTAGTGGTTTATCATCCCCACCCAAAAATCACTCCACGATTATAAGTTCAATTGAAAAACATTCAATGGAAATATATTTACAGAAAATAAACAGTATCAAAATGTCATGAGAAATTTTTGAGTGAGGTGGATTCATCATCCTGTAATCCTCAAGCATACGTATTATTCATCATGTTAATAATTAAAAAGTCAAAATGATGCATTTGAGTCTATTAGTGAAAAACAATTTAGATTTTTTAATAAATATTTTACCTTTTCAATGATCACATGATAAGCAGAATCTACCTTAATAATGACTTTAGTATTTACTAATATTTTTCAATATTAGTTTCTAGTGATTGATAAGCAGATGGTTTTTCCCCCTCCTATTTTAGCAATGATTATTAAGACATTATTAAGTTATTTTTTTCAGCAAATATGACTGATATTAACAGTATAATCACTTTTTTAAAAAAAAATAAGAAAGAAAATGCACCAAAACGAGAAAATAAACATAAAAAGAGAGAATTAAATGATGACCCCGTGAATGGGACTCACCGGGAAAATTTTGGGATCACCAAAACTATCGACCCTATCAATCAAGAGTTTGACACGTCAAAATAACATTTATAGATTTTTTTATTAATTTTAAATTTTTATTTTTATTTTTCAACGCGAGGTCACCGCTCCGGATTGATGAGTACACCACCCGAGAATTTCTCCATGGCATGTTAGTAGACAGAGAAGAAGAGAGGTGACCGCGATCAGAGCCATGGCCGACACCTCCTCTCTTCTTCTTGTTCCATCTCTAATCTTCTCCACCAATATTATCTTCTCAGGTACATCATTCCACCCAGCTCCACTCTACTCTTACTCCAGTTTTCTCAGATCGTTTCTCAAACGAACCAGTTCACATCCATCGCTTCTTCTCCCAGATTTGATTCCAATTGTTGCACAAAAACTCGTGCTAGATCTGTCTCAGTACCACTTACGCATGCGCTGACTCTGTTTCTTGTTCTGTCTCTGTCACAGCTGTGCTCTGCGGCACGGCCTCCGCGGTGAGTTTCGGCGTCAACTACGGCCAGATCGCCAACAACCTCCCCTCCCCGACCCGCGTCTCCTTCCTCCTCCGCTCCCTCAACGTCACCCGCGTCAAGCTCTACGACGCCGACCCCAACGTCCTCCGCGCCTTCTCCTACTCCCCCGTCCACTTCATCGTCGGCCTCGGCAATGAGCACCTCCCCAACCTCACCACCGACCCACTCCACGCCCAGCGATGGATCCAGCTGAACCTCCAACCCCACCTCCCCCAGACAAGGATCACCTCCATCACCGTCGGCAACGAGGTCTTCAACACCCCACAACTCATCCCCTACCTCCTCCCCGCAATGCAGGCCGTCCACTCTGCTCTGGTCAACCTCGGCCTTGACTCCCAAGTCTCCGTCACCACCGCGCATTCCCTCACCATCTTATCCACCTCGTCCCCGCCCTCCTCCGGCACCTTCCGCCCCGACCTGGCCCAGTACCTCCGCCCCATTCTCGACTTCCTCTCCGCCATCAACTCCGCATTCCTCATCAACGCCTACCCCTACTTCGCCTACAAGGACGACCCCGCCCAAGTCCCGCTCGACTACGTCCTCTTCCGCCCCAACCAAGGCGCGCCCGACCCCTTCACCGGCTTCACCTACGACAACATGCTCTACGCCCAAGTCGACGCGGTCTACGCAGCCATCAGAACACTGGGCCATGAGGACATCGAGGTGAAGGTGTCCGAGACGGGGTGGCCGTCGAGAGGGGACCCGGATGAGGCAGGCGCCACGCCCGAGTACGCTGGGGTTTACAACGGGAATTTGTTCAAGCGGATCGCTGCCGGAGAAGGAACTCCCGCCAGGCCGGATGTGCCCATCGATGTGTACGTGTTTGCACTCTTCAACGAGAACTTGAAGCCCGGGCCGGCGTCTGAGCGTAACTACGGATTGTATTACCCGAGCGGAGTGGCGGTGTATAATTTTGGACTTCAGGGTTACCTTCCACAGCTCACACTGTCTGATTCTACCGCTAACAGCGTCAAGGTGAGCTATACGCCATTCTCTCAAGTCTCAACTGTCTCCCCATGTTACAGAGAGTCAGGTTTTGGATACATTTTTAGTATTTTCTTGTTTGCAGGTTATCGGAAGCTTGAGCAATTTGTTCAGGCTCATTGCACTGTCCCTATGCGCCTGCATAACTTGAGAATTGATCGATGAGGAGCATTTCACGACGAGGCTCATTTTTGGATCAAAGAATCAAGTAGAAAAAAAGGTGAGAAATCGAGTCGATGAATTTTTAGAACACAGAACCCCCAACTTGTTTCACAATCTGCTCTCGTGACCTCTAGTTTCAAAATTTCCTTAGCACCACAGAACTCAAGATTCATAGACAGGTAGAAAAAGGGTCATCATCATCTGCCTAATGATTTCTACTTTGTGTAATGAAATTTGATTCTCAGCTTTAGAGCAAGTTGTAATCGGCTAGTCTTCAGCCATAAGCATCGCAGCCCAGCACTTCAAAAAAGGAAAAAGATTCCACCAACTCTCTAATCGTAATTCGACAGAAAACACCAGCGACTAAAGATTAGGACTTTTTGTTCAAAGTGTGATAAATCTGATACTGATGCCAAAGTCTCGCTTTCTCAAGTTGTTATTCAAGACGTCTGCGGCTTCGCCCGCCTTAGGTGGATTATTCTAGCTTTCCTGTTGCTTTCAAGTGGGTGCCAGTCTTTGTCTGTAGCTCAAGCTCACATCTTTTTTTACTAGTGTTTGGTGTTTTTGTGCTGAAACATGCCACCCTTTGGTTTTGTCATCTGAAGATTTCTGGTAGACTTGTGTGGTTTACATTTGTACCACCTTGGATGACATTTTTTGAAAACTTTTCATTCAAATCCATCATCATCATGTTGTTTATTGTTTTGGTTGGTGAAACCCGCCATGAATTTTTTTTTCTTCTGTGGTGTTACAAAAGTGGGAATACTTTTAACAATGAAATCTGGTTTTTGAGGAGACATAAAGGGTAAGTGGCTCTCAACATCAGGAATGATGTTTCCTAACCGATGTAGATTGCGATCATATAGTCTGAATACTTTTAACACCTTGCTGCCTTGGTTACGCTATTTTTTAGCCGATGGCACGCGTAGCGTTTCTGATATAAAAGTCTGAATATTTGCAGGGAAGAACCAAAGCTGAAACTCTGAAGAACCTGGCTGAGGGATTTACAGTGGCGATTATAGACACCTCTAGAGAAGTAGATACTTATGTATACTATCTTGTAAACTTACCAAAAAAAATAACAATAATTTTTTATTTTTTATTTCTGTTCTTCCCCTTTTGTATTTTTGGTTCCAGTTTGAGACATTGGATTCTGGATTCTGAAATTGGAAGTTCGGTAGATGGATCCGCATTAAAAATGAATTGATAAATATGAACTGCCGGACTTGAAATTTGACTTTTAAATATGAGATGTTCCGCATTAGCAGAAAAGGGTGACCTGCAATTGGTAAAGGCGAGCCATCAGAGCGCTGAATTGCCGGAATCCTGCTGGTGGCTAGTTAATATCTGGCATGAGAAAGAAATAAGAAAAACCTGTCAAAAATGAAGAAGAGCTAAAAGTCGCATGCTGGAATGTCATGGTCGCACTTATGAATGCAAAATGCAAGAAAGTAGAAGGGTTTGCCCATTCTTGGAGGATTGGAGCCATTCAGGTTCATCAAGGTTGGTGACAGACTTGAGAGTGTCCGACCAAGTTCATGTCCATCAAGGTCTCCTGTCTGTCTGCTACTTGACACATCCTCATTACTTCTGGTAGTGTCCCTGTTCCCGACCATGATTTAGGTGGGTCTTGTTCTGGCTGCGTTAACCACAATAGGATTGAGGATTGTTCAAGTGGCTGTATGTGAAGGAAGACATTGGTGATGGAGAAGAGTGAAAGCTTGGGGGATGAGAGAAAAAGAAGATTGCATTCCTAGTATAATGTTTAGTGTTCCGGTATCTCGGTGGGCGACGCCGGAAGCCCACATGGTGTAATGTGTATAAGATACACAACTTATGAGCCTGAAGGGGTCATCAAGTCCAGAGAAAGATAGGAAACATCCTGATTCACCCTGTCAAACCAGATACAACTGAGCTGATGATTGAAAGAAATCCACAATGGGAAAATGAGAGAATCCACTTTTGAATTGCACCAACTATATAGTCGAGTACCATTTATCTGTAAAACGAAGCCCCCCAAGACACATGGTTGTCTACCCACTGTGTCTCACACAGCCTGGAGTAAAATGTTCTGTAATTTGCAAGGCTGTTAGTAATAAATAGTCGTAGCCTGAAAAACATTTGAGCCTGTACTTGCTGTTCTCTCTGACCACTTTGTGATGCTACTTAACTAGCCTTCAGACCACCTCATTTCATGTATTCCAGCACTCCTTGTTTGATATCCTCCAGGAAGGAGACAAAACCCATTACACTTCAAAGCAATTTTATTTTAATTATGAAAAATGTGAGTTATTTATAATAATAGTAAAGAGTTTTGGAATTGAATTGATAAGTATTTAAATAAACGTCAACTGCAAAATAAAAAAAGTATTTATCAATCTAAAAAATCTATTTTTACATTTTCCCCATTTTACAGTTGTTGAAAATTAATGTAATAATTTCTTTTTCAATTAAGTCCAGAACTACAGTTATTAATTATTATCTGGCAAAAAGGAATATGAATGAAGTGGGCCACAACATAAGAAAAAGACAGCAACTGACCAAACCATAACCTATTTATCGACCCAACCCAATCCAAAACTTGTAGAGTGAGACTCAGACGACGACGATTTGCCCCCAAATCTCTCCTCCCTCCGAGCCGAGAATCGCGATCATCGATATCATCTCAGGTAACTTTCGCTACTCTACTGACCAACCATCGCTTTCAGCTGCGAAATCGTCATCATAATTCCCTTAATTAATTGTTCGTGGATTATCGTATCGGGACGGTTCGTCAAACACAAACCCTAAAATAACTCAGAAAGCTCAGTTGCACGTCTCATCCAGCAGTAGTACCGATGGTGATGATGATGATGAGTAGCTAGTTTTCTGCTGCTTTACTGAGAGCCACGGCTTGTACCGAGCCTTGTTCGTTTGTTGCCTTTTTATCTTACTGATCGGATATTTTGAAGGACGTATTTTGGTATTTCATTGACGACAGTTTCATAGCTTTTCCCAATCATCTGGGACTCTATGTTAGTTTTTGGATTTGGTTTTGGAATATATCTGTCTCGTGATGGGGTGCTATTATGCTATCACAATTCACAAGCACTTTCAATTTTTGTCTAATTTTTTTGATAATATTACAACGTAACACATCACATCATTAAAAGATTCAAACTTTGGTCTTGGGAATTGTCAGGTCACACCTCTAATGGCACACAACCACTTTCGTGTGCTGTTTCGGGGAAAGATTTGTTTATAAAATGAGTTTTACATAGGGATATTCTTTCAGAATTTATTTGTATGGGAGGCAAGTTGGTTGCATGATTAATGTATGCCCTCTTCTTCTTGTTCGTGTTGCTGATTGTTTGTTGTGCTGTTGCATTTTTTGAAAGCATGATGAAGATGTATTGTTGCAGTGTTATAGAAGACTGGAGGAGATTTGAGATCAAGAAAGATGGAGGATGTGAAGAAGCTGCCGCATGCACACTTGAATTTTAGCTGACCAGGTTTTGGAAGTGTCTTCTGCCAATAGCGATGTCCAGGAACAAATCCTTGAAATCCCGCTTTTGGACTCAGGTGCCTTTCTTATGTAATTTAGTAGATTTTCCCAATACTCTTATGTTTTGTGAAGTATTTTTTGATCTGGTGGATCCTGGCAGGCTGACGTGCCACCTTATTCAATCTTGAGGCAAACTGTGTGTACAAAACAAAGTAATGAAGAAAAGCAGTTGTTTAATGGAGCCACGCTGACCGGGGAAATTTTGCAATCACTGCCAAACAGAATGGAAGGGTGGACTGTAATGAAAAAGAAGCGATCAGGCGGGGGCAAGCGACCAGTTAATGTGAACCGAGATTGTATGCTAGACCATGGTAAAATGATGACGGTTGACTCCCACAATCTGGCTACTGCATATAACAAGTGAGGATATGATCTTTTCTTGTATCATATCTGACGTAAATGTCTTGTAAATGCCGTTATGTTTGTTACTTCTGATAATCTTCCAGGGACGATAAAATGGTACACTCTGTGACTGGAATCAGCAATCAAGTGGGAATGGATGCGTTCACTTCGTTCAGACAACGGAAAGAGTTATTCTCCAAGCGACATCTTGAGAAGTTTCTTACCGGTAAGTCCCCAAGTGTTTTTGGCCCAGAAACGCTGACTACAAAAATGAAGTTCATTACTTCTAGAGCCCGAGTGCCCCGTAATACAGGCTTCTCAAGCTTCATAGTTAACATGTTTATGTCTTCCTCACTTTTATTATATATGGAGTTTAACACTTCAACTCAAGGTCAGGAGTTCCTTAGGTTTAACTAGGTGGTGATTGCCGAGTGCACACAATGTTTACACTTTGTATATGCCTAATCATAATTCAACAGGCCCTTATAATCTGAAGCATCATGCTGTTGTAATGCAGCAGTGTTTTTCGGCTAACAGTGTGCCACTGCTAGCATTATATACCTTAATATGTTTTGTCTTTCAATTTTCCAGATGATACCACACATGGGCATTGCACTGACCAGTCGGTAGGAAAGTTGACGGAAACTGGTGGCCCACTATATAAAAGACTCCTTTCTGCTCTCATTGATGAGAATCAGGATCTTTGCGACCTAAGTGATGGAAACTACCCATCCTCGCAATCTGAAAGGGTACAATAGTGGCATCGATCTCAACATGTGTATTCACTATTCAGTGGATAAATTTGCTTTCTACATTGTTTTGATTCTTATGCAATAATGTTTAAGATATGTACCATGTTTTGTAGTTGATATGTTGTTTGACACTGATATCACTTTTTTCTGTCAGAGTGGTCCGCGGAGAATGCAAGACTGGGAAAAGGAATTTTTGGGTTCAGTGCCTGATGAGGATCTTCTTTTGAAGGAACTGCATCTTATTGGGATTTATCCAGATATACTGGTCAGCTCTCATTTCATCCGTTAGCAGAAACTTAACTCAGAATCCCTCATTAAATTTCCTGCCCACTTGCAGCCTGGTCTGATTGAGGGAGACGTTGGCGAGGATCAAGACATCCAAGAACCAAATATGGGAATCAATTCAAAGGTGCTTACTTTTCTCCTTGCTGTTGATTCAAAAACTGAACTTCAGCATATATTTATTTGGAAATTCATTGCTGTGAGTTGCAGTTTTCATCCACACAGTTGGCAGGTGAAGCACCATTTAAGAATTCGTTGGTCACTCAGAGAAGTTCAAGGTCAAAGTATACAATTCATGACTTCACGGGAACTGCAAATGGCAAGTTTATTGATGTTTCTCATCAGCACACAGTGCTGAAGGATTTGAGTATATCAGACATAAACTTTTGTATTCAACGCCATGTCGTTCTCTCTTTGATTTATCGTTCAGTGTGCTCATATGTGTTTGAATCTTCTTCCTGGTCTCCTCTTGCAGTGCCTCTGGAATCTGATCTCTATGTTGATGAATCTTGGAACACTGCTAAAGGACGCCGCCTGTGCTCATCTGAACTAGGCCTTCCCAAAGGCAGAGTTGCAGCAAATAAAAAGAAGAAAAATAGGCCCGCTCCTCAAAGTGCAAAGAGAAAAAGAGGTACGAGAGGGGATGATAAGAGCTGCCATGAATTAACCAAATCCAAAAAGGTCACTCGCTCAGTGCCAAAAGATAGCCTTCAGAAAGTAGAGGCAGCCTCCTCTGGTCGCCTTGCAGAGCGAACAATAATGGGAGATAGTCCTATCGAAGGCATGGATGTGATTAGCTCCCGTGATGCACTGGAAGATCTGAACTCTCTGCTTGACTTGGACGTAGATCTTCTGCAGGAGGGTGGCGATAACCTCTCATGTCTTGATATACCGATGGATGATCTCTCCACCTTGGATTTCATGTTCTAAGCTTGATATGGGCTTGGGAGGTAATGCCATACATGAGTTTTACCTGATGAATTCATTCTCTGAACATTCCAGTTAGAAACGGTTGGTGAGTCTCTGTATGGTACCCCTGTTCGACTTGCCGTGTGTTAAATCTGGATTTCTGAATCACGAGATTGTGTCTTATTTCTGTTCTCTTGCTTTGCTTTGCTTTGCTTTGTTTTGCTTTCGGTGAACCTATTTCGAAAAGGGAGAGAATGAGATGAGGAAATGGAGAACCTGTTTGACACACTATATGGTGTCTGCTCCTTCAAATGTGGGCTAATCTGGTCGGCTAGACATGTAGTCTGTCTCTGTGATCTCTGAAAAATCTTGTTACTGTTTTTAGTGATGATGGAATGAATATTTTGTTCCTCGGATGATCCATGTTGAACATGTCCTCAAATCAAACCGCACTCTTATTGTATCATTAAGCTGATCTGCCATCAATTTTATGTAGAGGTTTTGTGGCAACATGATGGTGATGTTGATGGTGATGTGTTGCTTGCAGTGCATTATTGATCTACTCTACATTTAATCTCTGCAACTACTAATGCTCCAAATCCTTCTAATTTTTGAGTGAAGTGGTTTCATACTTCTCTAGTCATGGATATTGTTCATCATGTTAATAATTATAAAGTTAAAGTGATAAATCAGAGTCTATTAGTGAAAAAAAAATTAATAAAATATTTTACTTTTTCAATGATCAGCAGAATCTACCTTAAAATAATGACTTTAGTATTTACTAATATTTTTCAATATTAGTTTCTGGTGATTGATAAGTAGATAGTTTTTTTTTCCTTCTAATTAACAACGTATTTTAATCTTTAGCTTCAAATATTCTAGTTTAGCAATGATTATTAAGACATTTTTTAGTTTTTTTTCAGCAAATATGACCGATATTAACTGTATAATCACTTTTTAAAAAAATAAGAAAGAAAATGCACCAAAACAGAAGCCGAGAAAATAAACATAAAAAGAGAGAATTAAATGATGACCCCGTGAATGGGACTCACCGGCAAAATTTTGGGATCACCAAAACTATCGACACTATCAATCAAGAGTTTGACACGTCAAAATAACATTTATAGATTTTTTATTTATTTTAAATTATTTTTTTATTTTTCAACGCTGCTCGGAATTGTTGAGTACACCACCCGAGAATTTCTCCATGGCATGTTAGTCGACAGAGAAGAAGAGAGGTGATCGCGATCACAGCCATGGCCGACACTTCCTCTCTTCTTCATCTTCTTGTTCCATCTCTAATCTTCTCCACCAATATTATCTTCTCAGGTACATCATTCCACCCAGCTCCACTCTACTCTTATTCCAGTTTTCTCAGATCGTTTCTCAAACAAACCAGTTCACATCCTTCGCTTCTTCTCCCATATTTGATTTCAATTGTTGCACAAAAGCTCGTGCTAGATCTGTCTCAGTACCACTTACTACGCATGCGCTGACTCTGTTTCTTGTTCTGTCTCTGTCACAGCTGTGCTCTGCGGCACGGCCTCCGCGGTGAGCTTCGGCGTCAACTACGGCCAGATCGCCAACAACCTCCCCTCCCCGACCCGCGTCTCCTTCCTCCTCCGCTCCCTCAACGTCACCCGCGTCAAGCTCTACGACGCCGACCCCAACGTCCTCCGCGCCTTCTCCTACTCCCCCGTCCACTTCATCGTCGGCCTCGGCAACGAGCACCTCCCCAACCTCACCACCGACACACTCCACGCCCAGCGATGGATCCAGCTGAAGCTCCAACCCCACCTCCCCCAGACAAGGATCACCTCCATCACCGTCGGAAACGAGGTCTTCAACACCCCACAACTCATCCCCTACATCCTCCCCGCAATGCAGGCCGTCCACTCTGCTCTGGTCAACCTCGGCCTTGACTCCCAAGTCTCCGTCACCACCGCGCATTCCCTCACCATCTTATCCACCTCGTCCCCGCCCTCCTCCGGCGCCTTCCGCCCCGAGCTGGCCCAGTACCTCCGCCCCATTCTCGACTTCCTCTCCGCCATCAACTCCGCATTCCTCATCAACGCCTACCCCTACTTCGCCTACAAGGACGACCCCGCCCAAGTCCCGCTCGACTACGTCCTCTTCCGCCCCAACCAAGGCGCGCTCGACCCCTTCACCGGCTTCACCTACGACAACATGCTCTACGCCCAAGTCGACGCGGTCTACGCAGCCATCAAAACACTGGGCCATGAGGACATCGAGGTGAAGGTGTCCGAGACGGGGTGGCCGTCGAGGGGGGACCCGGATGAGCCAGGCGCCACGCCCGAGTACGCTGGGGTTTACATCGGGAATTTGTTCAAGCGGATCGCTGCCGGAGAAGGAACTCCCGCCAGGCCGGATGTGCCTATCGATGTGTACGTGTTTGCACTCTTCAACGAGAACTTGAAGCCCGGGCCGGCGTCTGAGCGTAACTACGGATTGTATTACCCGAGCGGAGTGGCGGTGTATAATTTTGGACTTCAGGGTTACCTTCCACAGCTCACATTGTCGGATTCTACAGCTAACAGCGTCAAGGTGAGCCATACGCCATTCTCAACTGTCTCCTCATGTTACAGAGAGAGTCAGGTTTTGGATACATTTTTATTAAGTCTTTTCTTGTTTGCAGGTTATGGGAAGCTTGAGCAATTTGTTCAGGCTCATTGCACTGTCCCTATGCGCCTGTATAACTTGAGAATTGATCGATGAGGAGCATTTGACGACGAGGCTCATTTTTGGATCAAAGAATCAAGTAGAAAAAAAGGTGAGAAATCGAGTGGATGAATTTTTAGAACACAGAACCCCCAACTTGTTTCACAATCTGCTCTCTTGACCTCTAGTTTCAAAATTTCCTTAGCACCACAAACTCAAGATTCATAAACAGGTAGAAAAAGGGTCATCATCATCTGCCTAATGATTTCTACTTTATGTAATGAAATTTGATTCTCAGCTTTAGGACAAGTTGTAATCGGCTAGTCTTCAGCCATAAGCATCGCAGCCCAGCACTTAAAAAAAGGAAAAAGATTCCACCAACTCTCTAATCGTAATTCGACAGAAAACACCAGCGACTAAAGATTAGGACTTTTTGTTCAAAGTGTGATAAATCTGATACTGATGCCAAAGTCTCGCTTTCTCAAGTTGTTATGCAAGACGTTAGCGGCTTCGCCCGCCTTAGGTGGATTATTCTAGCTTTCCTGTTGCTTTCAAGTGGGTGCCAGTCTTTGTCTGTAGCCACTGTTCTAAAAGGCGGCCGCCTAGGCGGCCGCCTAATCTCTGGGCGGTTCAAAAACGCCCCGCCTAGCCGCCTAGCGCCTAATTATTTTATATATTTTATTTTTAAAATAAAATTAAATTTTATAGGTATAATTTTATAATTAATTATTAAATATATTATTAATATATATAACTCCGCCTAATCATCCGATTAATCCTTCCGCCTAATCCCCGCCTAGCCGATTAGTCCCTAGGCCCCAAGCCAACCGCCTAGGGCCGCCCAGCGCCTTTTAGAACACTGTCTGTAGCTCAAGCTCACATATTTTTTTAATTTTTACTAGTGTTTGGTGTTTTTGTGCTGAAACATGCCACCCTTTGGTTTTGTCATCTGAAGATTTATTGTGACTTGTGTGGTTACATTTGTACCACCTTGGATGACATTTTTTGAAAACTTTTCAGTCAAATCCATCATCATCATCATGTTGTTTATTGTTTTGGTTGGTGAAACCCACCATGAATTTTTTTTTCTTCTGTAGTGTTACAAAAGTGGGAATACTTTTAACAATGAAATCTGGTTTTTGAGGAGACATAAAAGGTTAAGTGGCTCTCAACATCAGGAATGATGTTTCGTAACCGATGTAGATTGCGATCATATAGTCTGAATACTTTTAACACCTTGCTGCCTTGGTAACGTTATTTTTCAGCCGATGGCACACGTAGCGTTTCTAATATAAAAGTCTGAATATTTGCAGGGAAGAACCAAAGCTGAAACTCTGAAGAACCTGGCTGGGGGATTTACAGTGGCGGTTATAGACACCTCTAGAGAAGTAGATACTCATGTATACTATCTTGTAAACTTATCAACCATATCAAATAATATACGGTCAAGTTTGCCTTTGTGTGAATGAGTGATTAATATTGACTCCATTTAAAAACATTATACAAAAAAACTAGAGAGTTGAGATTTGGAGATGCTTGTATCTGATTAACACACTTATTGCATTTGACTTTTAAATATGAGATGTTCCGCATTAGCAGAAAAGGATGACCTGCAATTGGTAAAGGCGAGCAATCAGAGCGCTGAACTGCCGGAAACCTGCTGGTGGCAAGTTTATATCTGGCATGAGAAAGAAATAAGAAAAACCTGACAAAAAGGAAGAAGAGCTAAAAGTCGCATGCTGGAATGTCATGGTCGCACTAATGAATGCAAAATACAAGAAGTGAGAAGGGTTTGCCCATTCTTGGAGGATTCGAGCCATTCAGGTTCATCAAGGTTGGGGACAGACTTGAGAGTGTCCGACCAAGTTTATGTCCATCAAGGTCTCCTGTCTGTCTGCAACTTGACACATCCTCATTACTTCTGGTGGTGTCCCTGGTCCCGACCATGATTTAGGTGGGTCTTGTTCTGGCTGCGTTAACCACAATAGGATTGAGGGTTGTTCAAGTGGCTGTAATTGAAGGAAGACATTGGTGATGGAGAAGAACGAAAGCTTGGGGGATGAGAGAAAAAGAAGATTGCATTCCTAGTATAATGCCCACATGGTGTAATGTGTATAAGATACACAACTTATGAGCCTGAAGGGGTCATCAAGTCCAGAGAAAGATAGGAAACATCCTGATTCACCCTGTCAAACCAGATGCAACTGAGCTGATGATTGAAAGAAATCCACAATGGGAAAATGAGAATCCACTTTTGAATTGCACCAACTATATAGTCTTGAGTGCCATTTATCTGTAAAACGAAGCCCCCCCAAGACACATGGTTGTCTACCCACTGTGTCTCACACAGCCCGGAGTAAAATGTTCTGTAATTTGCAAGGCTGTTAGTAATAAATAGTCGTAGCCTGAAAAACATTTGAGCCTGTACTTGCTGTTCTCTCTGACCACTTTGTAATGCTACCTTAACTAGCCTTCAGACCACCTCATTTCATGTATTCCAGCACTCCTTGTTTGATATCCTCCAGGAAGGAGACAAAACCCATTACAC
>NQLW01000392.1:0-15010 GCA_002312845.1 Kalanchoe fedtschenkoi | reverse complement strand
GAAGTTCATCTTGAACTTGAAGCTACTTAAAGACGAAAACATTTATATCGAACACAACTTCTAATAGTATGACGGACTGACGTCCTCGTCCAGTACAAAAGGATTTACCTTTAAAATGATGCAATCAATCAAGCAAAAAAAGGTAAACAGATGGCAACTCTTGCTACTTTGGCAATGTAAAGCATATGTTTCGGCTCTGCATTTTCTGTCCCTAATCACTAATAAGCTCCACTTTTTTCATTGATTTATACTCTCTCTTTAGATTACAACCACCAGCCTAAATACTTAGCATCACTTTCGGCTAAAAGGGGAAAGAGGCTAGTTATGAAATAATGTTTTAGCACTACCATCCATGATGGTTCAGATCGGATCCTATCACATGAAATAGGCATATCAAGTAGAAGAACAATCCTGTCACTGGGATAGGAATCTCATGTGATAGGAATCTCACCCTCTGAGGATTATGCCTTTTCAGGCATGTGACTTATTGGTTTCATTTGAATGTGGGTGTCTAGACTTATACCCCATATTCTATAGCTTCTAATACCTAAGTTTCAATCATGACTGTTAACAAAATCATGGAAAAAGTAAAATAATTGGCCAAATAGCTTACACAGTGAAAGAAAAGACCCATGTCCCGATGAATCAAAATCTGAAGCTTCAGAAGTTTTCATAATGTCCAACCAGTGCTTGAGTAGTTTTGACTTAATGCCGCGTGTAGCACTGAAATCCTCAGATACCTGGAAAGGTCAGATGAATAGAACAATGTAACTTCTTGAAAAAAAAATTAAACCATGCATATTTGAAAGGGAGACATAGTAGAAAGATGTAAAATTACAAACAAAGATAAAGTCCAAGACAAATGATCTACCTTTCACCAAGTCAACATGCATCGTACTCGAACACAGAGTAGATATCATTTTATCTGTTTCCCCCACATACTTTAAATACACTTTTTTGAATAGAACAAAAATAATTTTCCAGGTGGTGTGTCATTATTAATTCAATAAAACACAATCAAGGACCCTCGATACAAGTAAAACCTCAAGGCTAACTGATTCAAGTGCCATCAAGTCAGAGTAACAAAATTTGTCAACGCTGGCAACAACAAAGATATTTGGAATCATCTTAAGAACGCTTAAAGCAATTTGATCATCAACTTAATCGAGAGACACATACCCCCTGGAGGCTATGACACACATATATTATCAGCTGCCCAATTTCTAAGGATGAAAAGCTATATTAAATTTGAGAAAAAAAATCCATCTGATATGCATTGAAACTCGGTAAGCTACAAACATCATAGACATTAGATCATATGATTTCCTGAAAGAGACGTGTGTATATCATACCAATACAACCTCTGTTTATAGGAGGAGAATGAAATTCCCTACTGAGCTATGATGTTCAATATGCTAGGTCAACAAAATGTAGTAATCACTTTTTTATTATAATTAATAAAAAAATCATTCATCACCAATAAAAATTTATCAATTTTATTTTTTGCACGAATTTTTTTTAAAAAAAAACACTAACCATTCACCCATTAAATTTGTTCAACCGCTAGCATTAACTTCATCTTAATCTACTCAAATTAACTTGAACATACTCCCTCTGTCCTCTTTTACATGTCACTTAACCGAATTTTTTGTCTACTTTTACTTGTCACTTACTCCCTCTATCCTCTTTTACCTGTCACTTAATCGAATTTTGTCTACTTTTACTTGTCACTTATCAATTTTCAATGCATATTTAATATCAATAACTACCTTAAAACGTCAAACATTAATCACTTTTTTATCATAATTAATAAAAAAATAATTCATCATCAGTAATAATCTACCAATTTTACTTTTTGCATGAATTTTAAAAAAAAAATAACAATCACTCACTCATTAAATTTGTTCAATTTCTAATATTTATTTCACCTTAATCTATTCAAATCAATCTTAAACGATATGTATTAGAGGACGGAGGGAGGATGTGTTAGAGGAGAAAGAGAGTAAGTAGCATCCAAATCTGAAAATGATAAAATGAATGAACCCTGCCGAACCTGAACCAAGAATTGGGTCACAATAGAGCTGCACGTTCTACAAAATGGGCTATAACTACAAGTCTACAACATTTATTGATAGAGTAGAGTAGAGTAGAGTATTTACCAATTGGGTCTCCACCTATTCATTCTACTCAATCAGCCACCACATCTGAAAAAACCAATTCCAATCTGGACCAAATACCTATCTGCTCAAATCCCTAATCTACACGACCAATAACGATGATGAAATACAAGCAAGCAAAAGAAGACAACCCATGCATCAACTACCACCTTTCTTCTCCTCTCCACCAGTGCGCATAAAAACCTCCATTAACTATTTTGCAACCTTTTTTCTACACTGAAATAAATGGCGATCACACACCCCTGCGTCATCATCACATCTTCTACACCACTTGAGGGCTGGTGTCTAATTATTGGGTACGGTTAGATTTTAAATAAAAAGTCAGATGAATGGTTCGTAATTTGTTAGAAAAATTGGAAACTCCCAATTCCAGTGTGAATATATGAGGTAGGAGAGGAGTGAAATCAGAGCCGTTGGTTGAATCTAAGGGTCAATTTGCATGATAAATTCGGATTGGTTTAGTCTGAGGAAAGTTTATGAAGGGACAAAGAAGGAGGAGAGAGTGGGTCTGTGTTTACATGCGTTATGCGGCTGCGAAGAAGCGAAGTGGCCAACTTGTGGGATGATTTTGGCCCTCACATTTGTAATGAGAATTTTCATTCTGGGTCTGTCCCCTCATAACTCCCAACTTACTCTCTATTTATCTCTCTCTTTTACATGTCATTTAGTCAAATTTTTTTGTTCATTTTTACTTGTCACATAGCAATTTTCAATGTATATTTAATATTAACAACTATCTTAAAATGTCAAACATTAATCATTTCATTATTATATTCAATAAAAAATACAATATCCACCAGTAATCATCTATCAATTTTACTTTTTGCTCGATTTTTTTATAAAAACATCAATCACTCATTTATTAAATTTGTTCAACCGCTAGCATTAACTTCACCTTAATCTACTCAAATTTAACCTTAAACGACATGTAATAGAGGACAGAGGGAGTAATATATACTCCCTCTGTCTTCTTTTACATGTCACTTAACCGAATTTTTTTGTCAACTTTTACTTGTCACATAACAATTTTTATTGCATATTTAATGTTAACAACTACCTTAAAATGTCAAACATTAATATTAGGGGAAAAACCCAAAAGGGGCCCTGAACTACCACTGCTTACCCAATTGCGGTCAGAACTACCATGATTTTCAAAAATGGAGCGATGAAAAAAAAATTAGATTGATTTTCTAAAATAAAATTTGTCATTACATTCTAAACCTAATACTATTATAAGACTTAGATTTGTGTGCGAAAATTACATCGTTTGGTTATCCAAAGACGTTGTTTTCTTTAAGTGTGCAAAACAATATAATTTATTTTGATAACCAAACGATGTAATTTTCACACACAAATTTAAGTCTAATAGTAATATTAGGTTAGGAATGTAATGGTAAATTTTATTTTAGAAAATCAGTCTAATTTTTTTTTCATCGCACCCTTTTTGGAAATCATGGTAGTTCTGACCGCAATTGGGTAATCGGTGGTAGTTCAGGGCCCCTTTTGAGTTTTATCCCTTAATATTATGTCAAACTATGGAAGGTACCTGTCGACCCGACGAATTCGGTTTGGTTCGTGAAAAATTAAAAGTCGAATCAAATTATTAGTTATCGGTTTTTTAAAATTTGAAACCGTAACCAAACCATTAACATTTCGAACTGGACCGAACCGATCCGTTTCAAACCGAATAATTTTTTAAAATTTCAAACCAAACCGACTGATTGCGAACCAAACCGACCTATTTCAAACCGAACTGAATCAGTTCGGTTCGGATGGCGACAGACACCGTAATATTATAATTTTTTAAAATTTCAAACCAAACCGACTGATTTTAAACCGAATGAACCGATTTCAAATCAAACTATATCATTTCGGTTCGAAAGGCCGACAGACACCGTATTATTATTATAGTAGAAAATCATGAACCATCATCAATGGGCCATTTCTCTCATCCTTATTCATGCTCCCCATCTAAACGTGACCCACCTCCCAGCCACAGCTAAACGAGTGACACGTGTCCATCAGCGATCCTCTCATTGCACACAACAATAACTAATAAATAATATAAATAAATAAAAGAAAAATTGTAAAAGAAACAACTTCCAGACTAATCTACCGCCATCCGCGATTTTCCACCGTCCGATCTTTGAGATCTTTTCTCTGGCGGAATCATAATTACAACCTGGGGTTGGGCACACACCCTCCACAAGTCGGTCAGCCAAGAACTTGTGGCATGTGTCACAATAAAGCTGCAGCAACAAAAACAAACAAACTAGATTAGTACGATGATTATGCATAGATGTAACAAATAAACCCACATGCAAGTCAGCAAGCTATGATGTGTTAATATAAGGTCTGCATTCTTGATCTATGCGGAAGCCAGATACACTGGAGTTGGTCGTTAAGACACAAGCAATACTTATGAAATTTGAAGGAATAACAATGCTGCACCTGCTGCATAGTGTTCTCAGACAACCAATTGTTCTCCATCAGCTTCTTAAAAATTGCTTGGCAAACTTCAGTTTGCTCCGGGGATGAGGTGCGGCCAAATTTGTCAAAACTGATGTTGAACCATTCATAAACTTCTTTATGGATCGCGTGGTATCTACACACAAGACACATGACCTGCTTATTACAATTATTTTGACAAAAGATGACATTTTTATCTTAACATGACTCTTCAAACAAATTTCTTTCACTTCGAGGTAAGGCGCATTACTTGTCACAAATCTCTTTCGGAGAACAATTCTCTTCCAAAGCCTTTGTTTCTGTGGCAGTCCCATACTCATCAGTGCCACATATGTATATAGCATTGTATCCACGTAGCCGACAGTACCTCGCAAAAACATCAGCACTCAACACACCTGGGAAGAGAAAACAGGTTATATGGCATCAAACAAGTGACAAATGAAACTTCCCAGTAAGATTCAAGGTGCCTGCATAAAAACTTACAAATCCACATTAACTCATACACATGAATAAAAAGAAATGATTACACAAAGCGATTTCGAGATTGAAAATTCCTTCCCAAACAAAAAAGACAAACAAAGTAGGAAAAGTACAGGATTATGGAATTACATCCGATGATGTTTCCGAGATGAGGAACGTTGTTGACGTAAGGCAAGGCGCTGGTGATTAGTATATTTCTCTGCCCATCGACAGGAAGTTTCGCCTGTTCCCGAACCTCAACTCCTTCGCTCATGGCCGAAAGTTTTTAGATTCTCTGACTCTGAGGGTTGTCAAGCTAATAGTGTTTACAGCGGTTATGAAAGAGAAACTAAACCCTCATCATACTTCCTAGATACTACCCGTTGAACCATCCAATTGAACCGTCTAATTGAATCAAATGAAAAATAGAAAATTTTAAGGGAAAATGGGAGATGAAGTGTCACCTTAAATAAGTTAAATAAGGAATCAGGTAAAATACATATTTTGCTCTTTTACTTTTAAGTTTTAGGGTTCTAACATGTTAGCGTATTTTAGTTTTAGGGTTTCAGAATTTTAAAATTTTCATATTTTTAGGGTTTTATAATTTTGTGTTTTAGGGTTCATAAACAATTCGACTTATGGTTTTTTTATTTTAGAATTTAGGATTTTGTTTTTTATAATTTAAAAATTTTAGGATATTTAGAATTATCCCATAAACATCCTAAAACATTAATAAGAAAAAAAGAAGAGGTTAAATGATGTTACTTTCATTATCCCTCATAAAATTTATATAAGATGTCACTCTATATCCACTAATCCCAAACTTTAAATATACAGAATAAGATCTAGAGTTGCGCAGCCACTTGCTGTGCAGTCAAACACGACGTCGTTTTGATTGTTTGATTATTACCCAAATCAAATTTCATGTCAAAACGACGTCGTTTTAATTTGAATAGCGACTAAATAATCGAAACGACGTCGTTTTGTGCTACGCAACACCGAATGCGAGTCCTAAATATACATTTAATAATGAAAAAAACGTATAAACCCTATTTATATATCATGTCGGGTTAAACGATGGTCAATCCTCGTGTGAGAAAGTAGTTGTTACTATGATATATTGTCTTGAGTTTGGGGTAGTTGTATGCTTGCTAGGGTTGTCTCAAGGTAATTTAATGTTTTGTGCAAAAACAATATTTGTGATTTATTTTTATTAATTTGAAAAAAATATAATATATAAATTTATTTAAAAATTAAATTTAAATATTAATTTTGTTTGCAACTTTATTTATATTTTGATTATATATTTTTATATAGATCTGAAAATATAATTGAAAATGGAGATAAATATTAGAGAATGAAATTTATAGTATGCTCACACCTTGTTCGAATACTCACTTTTATTTATTGAATGAGTTGCAAATGAAGATATATGGGGTATTTATACTAATTTATAGGAAAAATGATTGATGAGATGGACTCATACAATGTCTAATAATTATGATTATACAATTCTCTTTATATATCCCTAACATATTCCCTTAGACTCTCCATGTAATTCTAAGTCCACCCAAGGCAGTGGCAAAGGTAAGAGCTACCGTTATATTTTTTCTTGCACTCAGCACTTAAAGTTGACGATGGTTTTAGCAAAAATTATCCAGGGTATAACTCATACCCTAGATATTTCACTTGAGGTGAACATTGGGACGTATTATGTGTGAAGGCTGCCTGGCATCCTCAATTACTGTACTTATACTGGTACAATCTATGAACTAGCTGTTTTTACTGCATTGTGCGTGCAATATGAAGCTGATTTTCGACCTAAGATGAGCATTGTGGTGAAAACTCTACAACCGATTGTTAAGTGCCCCCTCGATCAGGACTGCCAGGCGAATCTCCACACCTGGGAATTCCATCAAGCTTCAGTATGCGTCAGCTCATACTATTAGTGTTTAGTGACTACACCTATAAGATGTCGGGATTTTCCTTTATGGCAGCTCGCCCTCCATCAACTCTTATTATAGGAATATTTGATTATCAAACTTATGAGCTTTGATGGCTACCCTCCTCTTTTTGTGCCCCTCCCATCTCATCCTCGTAAATGTTTAAAGATGAAGTAACAATACCAACTGATTAAACTATAATATAAAAATATGTTATTTTATAGGGAAAGATAATGTATAAAAGCAGCATGAATTTATAGTATGCTCACACTTTATTCAAATATTCACTTTTATTTATACTAATTCATGAGGAAATGGATTGATGAAATGTATTCCATGCAACGCCTAATGATTATGATTATACAATTCTCTTGATATATCTCTAGCATATTCTCTTAGACTCTCCATGTAATTCTAAGAAGCTCAGTACCATTATCTTATTTTTTCTTCTCCTATGCTTTTTTTTTTTTAGTTTCGTCTTGAATTTTTCTTAGGATAGCTCCATATTCTGGGCTATTTCAGTTTAAATCTAATTAGACATTAACATTCAACACTCCCCTTAATGTCTAATTTATATTTGCTTCTAAGTGGCCTCTTGATGTTAGAGTCAACATCGAATTCAAATTGTGTACTTGATCATGTATTCCTTGAACTTTTGATCGCACATAAGAACTTTATCTCTTCTTCAAATGATTCTTAGAGCTTGTGAACATTTTTAAGTATTCTCCAATGTTTCATACTGCGTCTAATTTCATTGAAGTCTTATTATGAACTGGATCGACTCACCTGAAAAAATAATTTATTATTTATAAAAAGGAGTATAATCCACAAAAAAAAACAGCTTTTTGCCATACTCTAAACTACATAATTTTATATTTTAATAACCAAGCCTAAGTGTAATGAATCATATCATCTCCGCTCATGACAAAAAAAATAAAATTCGATTTCTTGCATTAATCAAAATGATGAGTTAAATATGTTGATTGGAAAAAAAAAATGTTGACTGAGTAAATTAGCCTGCTCAATATTATTCTTGATTTGACCAAAACTGACAATATGAAAGTTGAATCCGACAACTTTGAATAGTTGATGTATCAGATCAAATAGAGATTGGGTGCGTTTGGATGCGGAGAATAATGTTTAACGTCTATATGCATGCAATTACTGTTTGAGTCACTCTCCGAACAAATCGATTGAAGTTATCGTCAGTGGCCATTTTAGATTTGGAGGATTAGAATAAGGTGAAGTTTTTTTTTTAATGCAAAAACTAAAATTATATGTCTGTTTTTTAAAAAATTGAGTGAGAAGAATATTAGTTGAAAATTCAATAAAAAATATAATTATACTAAGGGGAAAAATATAAAAAGAACACTTAATTATCATCATTTTTTAATTATTTGGACTATTCAAATTATTGAAAATAGTGTCGAAAAAAATAATTTAGACTTATTTTTTAAAAATAAAATGTACATCTCAACTCATAACTTAATATTACTAAATGAAGTAGACTTGTATGTGAACATTATATTATTTTATATTCAAAATAAATTATATCATTTCATCAAAAAAAATATTACTAATTATTAACAAATTCAATATAATTAATTTTATTTAATGAATCGAATCAATTCATCTTAAATAAAATCTCAAATCAATTTGAACTTTTTAGTACATTTCGAACAGTTGGTATTGAAATTGAAAAATGTTGATAATGCGGCCCCTTTATTTATGTCCGTTAAATTAAAGAGTACATTGATATTTCTCTTATAATTTTCTGCGCCTAATCAATATTGAAGTAATAGAAAAATAAAATGAAATGAGTGACGAAAGTTCATTTTCCTCACATTTTTATTCTCTATGCATTTTGCTGAAACCAAAGAGAGGCAAATAGTTACTGTCTCTGTCCTATTTTACATGTCATTTAACTAATTTTTTTTTGTTCATTTGTACTTGTTACTTAACAATTTTCAATGTGTATTTAATATCAACAACTATCTTAAAACGTCAAACATTAATCACTTCTTTATCATAATAAAAAAAATCATTCATTATGAGTAATAATCTACCAATTTTACTTTTATATGAATTTAAAAAAAAAATTCAAATCATCCACTTATTAAATTTATTCATCCGTTAATATTTACTTCACCTTCCTCTACTCAAATTAATCTTAAACTATATATATATATATATATATATATATATATAGAATGTGGATCAAATGAAAACCACTTTGGATTTGTAAACTATGAACCAATATTATCCATTGATCTCATTCAATCCGACGATTCTCAATTAATCTTTTTTTTATTTTTTATCATTATTTTTTGTTGATAATATCTAAAGAATATCTTTTTCCTTATTTTAAGCATTAGTTTATCATGTAGTATTATATCTTCTTTATTATCTCTCATCAATATCTCTTTATTTCCTTTTTAAATCGCACATTATCTTATCTATTTTTATTATACCTACACGTACATATTCTCTCATGCACGGCTGCCTGCACTTTTTTCTCCAGCCATCTCCATGTCATCTTCTCCAGATTTGGTGTGGCCATCTCTAGGGGTGAGCAAAATCCGGTCCAGACCGGAAAATGACCCGGAACCGGACCGGAATAGACCGGACCGGACCGGACCGATTGATTCCGGTCCGGTTTTCGGTCCGTAATTTGTGAAGAATCCGGTTCCGGTCCGGTCCGGTCTGAAAACCGGAATATTCCGGTCCGACCCGGATGGACCGGAATCTAACAAAACTACGTCGTTTCACTTAATCAATTAGGGCAACCCAGCAACCCTACCCTGCGAGTGCGATCTCCGAGTCCGTCCTGCTTCTCTCTCATTCTCAAATCTCAACTCTCAGTCGGCAGTCGCTCGCCTCGGCCTCGCTCCCAGAATCCCGACTCCCGCATCTACCCATCGGCCGTCGCTGTCGCCTGTCGTTCCATCCGGATCCGGCCATCCCCACTCGCTACTCGCTAGTCGCCACTCCCCATCCCTAGTCGGCCACGGCTAGTCCCACTGCCGCAGCCGCAAGCCCGCAGCCACAGCCGCCCGCCCGCAGCCACAGCCGCCCGCCCGCAGCCGGCCAGCCGGTCCTGTTCGCTCTCGCGCCTCATCGTCAGGAGTCAGGACCTCAGCCGTCGTCCGACCTCAACCGTTCTCCAATTAGACACAAGGTATTCTCTACCAATTTGGTTGCCAATCCGTTTAATCCTGTCCCAAAAAGGTTTCTTTTCCGTTTATCTGCAGTTGCATGGATGAATTTGTTTCGTTTTAGCTTCAGGTGCTTGGTGATTTAGAGATGTGGTTTTAGTTTTGGCAGAGTTAGAGTTCTGGAAGTTTAGTTTTGATTATAACAATATGATGAGGTTTTTAAATTATAATCAAATTTTTTGTATTCTGAGAAGTTGGATAAATGTTGCTCAATTGTTTTTAGAGCTTTGCTGTCTAGGGAATCTAATGGGCTGTCCGGCCCCATATTTTATAGGTTTTGATGTTGATGAGATTACTCTTATACTTCTCATTAGTTTGGTGATCTAGGAATGTGAAATGATAATAAGTTGGTGGCAGACTGGCAGTCGTAGGTTGGTCCTAAATGTGTGGCATATGATGGGTTTTGAACAAAAATGTCCTTTAACTCTGACAATCAATCTCATGATATACAAAGAAATGCAATATATTTTATGACACATTAGGTATGAATGCATTATAATATTCCCAAAGAGCCAATAACAAAAGGCAAAAATATGTGTTAATGAAGAAGCTGGTGTGGTCCTGAATTTTAAGGCATATATACCTACAGGTTATGTTTTATTTGTTTCTGCATTCCAGCTTTCTTTGCTTTTTCATGTGTCGCTGTAGCTGGCTGTTGCTTTTTATCTACTGAGGCTTGCATGATGATGAGAGATTCCCTTTGGTTTTCTGCAATACTCAAAACCCTTCTCATTAGTTTTGTATTTTGTTTAATTTCAGAGCTGAAATTGTCATTCCAACCAACAATCACGGAAGGTTTAACACAAAACTCTTGCAATGTAAGATTCATTAATCATTAGTCATTACTATTATTTTATTTATTTTTTATTTCTTTTCTTTACAAGATCTGTCCTCAAACCAAATGTCGTAACAACAATTGCCCTAATCACCTGATGACTGGTTTCTACTATTATTTATTCAATTAATAAACAGTTCACCCTTGATAAGTAAATCATTGGCTGATGTTCTAGATGTGTTTGAATAAGTATAGATGATCCGGATCTACTGTTAAAACTGATGGGAGTGAAATGTTCAACAGGATTCTGCCGCCAATCTTCTGCTATGTCATTTACAACAGACGCACGGCCCACGCACAACCATGGCATCAGGAATAAGTTAGTAAGCAACCAATGCCAAGATTCAATATTAACAATAAAAGACCGGGCAAAAAGGATACGCACAACTCAGCCTACAATTGACTAAAATCGAGACCAAACAATAACCAGTAGTGCACGGACAGCATCTCTCTTGCACACCACAGCTCATCTTTGCATATAGAAAACTCAAATGCTTGAAAGGATGGAGCTTCTTCTTTAACCGTAACGACTTAGATCAAAATAAACAATGGTGTTCACAAGATAACAACCTTCTCGCAGTAGGCGCTGGTGGTGCCAGTCCCGGGATGTCTCTAATGGCTTTGTTGTTCGGGTGCACAATCTGCAAAGTTCCACTAACATTTTGAGCCAGAACTGATGGACGAACAAAGCATCAACTTACCACATAGATTGGAAATCATACCTTAACAACAATGATGGCAATCACACCACAAACTATAAGAAAAAGGAACATCATTATGCACTTATCAGTTGCCACCTACAAATATGAAATGGTTAGCACCCAGCATTAACTAGAACAAAGGAACAGTAATTAGTTCCCTATGGCAAGGACAGTAACACCAACCTGCCTACCAATCTCTTTCACCAACTGTGAAGCTTTTTTGAGTGAGAAATGAATTGTATCCAGGTCATTCACAATTCGTCCCATTTGGTCTGTCTGTAGTTTTATCATATTGGTGAGCCAATGTACAATTTCAATGAAAGGACGCAAATGTTGTTAAGAAAATATTGTGGACTAACTTGGCCCTTCAAAGCAGCACTAGTTTGTGTTCCCACTTCAATTGTTTGTTGGACAACCTGAAATACATCTTTATGCATAAATGAATGGCGAACAACACAAATAGCATCAATAAACAAATAAAGCCAAACCTGCTTAGAACGTTCAATGGCTTGGTCAGTCTCATCCATGGCCTGGTGCCCGTGATTGATAAGCTCTTGATTGGTCATTGCTACAAGCAATCATAGGAATATGAGCAACAAATAAATCAAGACATGTGACACTAGGCATAAACAACCAGTGCATAAAGATAAATTCAAAACGCAAGAAATAAATTTATTGAAAACCCATAATGCCATCACTCTTGGCTGAGACCAGATAGCATAATGAGCAAACTTATGTTGTTTATGTATTGATGACAAACATCATGATAGGGTTGAAACAAATCAACTCACTAGAAGTCATTTGAATATTATCTTCTGCAGTAGCCTCACTAGCACCGGCTCCCATATCAAAAAGTTCAACTCTCTTAGTGTCAAGGCTACTGAGGTGTCTGCAACAGTAAATCTCAAAGATGATTAGCTACCAAGATATCTGATTGATTGTAAGATTTAAATAATTGCAGAGAGTATTGAAGGTTGTCTTTGAGTAAAAAGAAAAAAAAACATGAATTTCATCAGATTGGCCTAGCACTACAAACTTCCACTAAAAAAGCATACTTTTTCTTTACACCAAAATCGCAGCCTGCAATACTTCGTGTCGATTTCAACCAGTCTAGAAATATACTGTCGTTCACATTCACACTTGAGCATATAAAAACACGCGATCATAGCGAATTTTTAGAACGTCACTCTAATAAAACTATTCGAACAAGAATGAAGGTTTAGCCAACATACTTATTCTGACTCCATACCAATGCTGAAAAAGACAGTTATCACATAGATCTACACACCAGGTGATCTCAGTTACTGGATTTTAAAAGGTTCCAACCCTATTGAGGGGGGCTCATAATTGGGAGATTTAACTTATTTATAAAGTGAGGCTTCAGATGGCTTACGTCTTCCTCAATGCCACATATGAATTTAGTTCTTTTATCTGCAATCAAGAAAATAGAAAGATACAGAATCACTAACTGGAACATGAGAGCAGAAACAATCATCAAGCAATATATACCGACAGATAAAAATATTAAGTCTAGAAAAAGAAAGAAACAGTCAACAATGGAAACTATGCATAGAAAAGATTTTATGCAGAAGGCCTGAACATGAAACCTGAGAATAGTGCAAGATTACAAATGTGTAGCAGACAAATATTGATTGTCACTCTTGTTCCACATAGCTTTCTCAAGTGAACTACACTGCTTATTAAAAGATGGAGGGGCTTTCCACCAATTAAGAAGGTTGTCCACATCTGGTTTTCATTCAATGGGTAATTTTTATAAGTATTAAGTACACACTTAAAAGTGAATTTCTATGTTAATGAGTGTGGCAAAAAGCACAACAGCAATAACAAAGTGCTTTACTTAAATCGGCTACAAGAGACGATATGAGCAGTAATTGAATAGAAACAAACATCCTTGATGTGATAGCAGACATGACCATGAAGAAAAAACATGTCTTTAAAAACAAAGGGGTAGTACCGGTTACATAACAATTAACGGTCAACAAACATCCACAGTTTCACCATAAATGTCAAGGAACAGGTGTACAATGACTTAACAATATGGTTTCCTATACTGACCATGGATTGTTTCTCATCATGGAGTTGTTTATTGACTTCAGGCGGCTTCCCATATTCTTCCTCTTTCAATTCACGATCGAAGTCTTTGATTAGCCTGCATGAAAATGTGACCGGATAGATCTCCAGTGTAAATAAACATAACAGTTTGGTAGCATCTTCATAGTTATTTCACGAAAATTACCAAGTCAACTAGCCAACTCATGGCAAAAAAAAAAAAATTAAGTACAGAAAATGAGATAAGTAGTTCAACTTGTAAAACCCAAGTCTTTCACAAATAGCTAGTAAATTTATTGGCAATGCAATTCCTTTTCTGTACAAAACATATGAGGGTAACTTGATTTGCATCCCCACAATAGCATTATAGGAGCAAGATTAATGTTTCAAAGATGCAGGTTGCACAAGAACTAGTAGTACCCAGAAGCGAATCAGAGAATGCTCTGCCTGAGCAAAATGCAAGCCTCACTGGTAGGATACCTTTTACACTCTCGCATTTTCTCAGTAAGTTCCTCCAACTGTTTGCTTCGTCTGTTTGCATCTCTGATCTTATCCAGCTTCTGGAACCCATTGCTGAAGCCAAAACAAGAACTTAGTAGAGTGAGCAATAGTGAACTTAAAAAATAAAAGAAACCTAGCGAATTGAATCTAGACACCAAGTAAAGCTGAAGTTTGCATATGTCATAATCGTGAAGATCAAAATCAGCCAGTGAAACGGGAAAGCGTAAAAAAAAAAAGAAGAAAGAAAGCGACAGATAAGAGAAAGACGTACGCGAGTGCTCGGAAGTGATCACGAATTTCGCCGTGGATCTGCTCCAGCTGAGGGCCCATCTGTAGCCCTGTGGTCATCTCGAAATACACGAGGGGGGGAGACGAAATAGAGATTGGAGGGTATCCAGGCACGGAGACGGTGGTGCGAGAGCTTCACCGCATTACGAAGACCTGATTGGGAAGCGACTCGAGATTTTTGGAGGAATTTGGAGCAAAAAAAAAAGACGGGGGTGATGATAGCAACAGCTTGTGCTCGTTGATCAGTTGCTATCAAATCAGCTACATCATCATAGACATGACATAGATGGAGGAATCTGATTTAGGGTTAGGGTTGCGAGAAAAGAAGAAGAAGAAAAGTGAGGAATCGGAA
>NQLW01000039.1:6048560-6072332 GCA_002312845.1 Kalanchoe fedtschenkoi | reverse complement strand
TGGGAAACTACAAGCAGTTCTTTTGTACAGCATTGGCTGAGGTGTCATATCTGCAGTATTGCATTTTAGACTCCTATTGCAATGAGGACCCCATTTTGTATGCATAATTATTCATGTTTGTATTGTTTATAATTTTGGCTTACTGTTAGTGACACCTCAAATGAGATACGCACACTTTTTTGTACATATTCATCATTTCTTTTTCTTATTGGTAAGCATATTATTATTCCATTGCTCGATTCTTCAAGAACGAACTTTATCATTGACCCTTCTTTTAAGGTTGGAATTCATTATATCAGTCATGTTGTAATTCATTGTGATAATATGTTCATATTTCTTTTGCTGGTTAATAAAAAGGTTCGAGCGTTTGCCCTCGCTTGTATAAATCACTGTGGTTACAAGCTTCATCCATTTCCCTTGGGATCTCTGTCCAAAATCCTGATGATGGCTGTATGAACACGTCTCTTTATTTCTTGTAGTCTCTTTAAATATTCAGTGCACACAAATCGGATGGAGCCATTGATGTATATATCTGAACCACTGAGTTGCTGTTTGTAGGATTCCGAGGTGGAATCATTCTGCCATGCTTGTGGCCTGGAGACATCCACCAATGAAATTGGTGAAAAATTCTTAAACGTAAAGCAAACCACTTTCGCTCAACCAAAGGACGGGTTTCAGAACTACTCATTTCGGGGTTTAGAGCATTATGAGAAGCAGCAGTACTTATTTGTTACAAAAGAAGTATGAAGGAGCTTAAAGGCTCAGTGGATATGTCATTGACTAATGGATAATTTGTATGAGGATGATTCACCTGTGCCTGAAGCTGGATAATTTGGACTGCTGATGTTATGGTTGCAACAAAATGACCTTGCAGTTCGGCATACTTCTCTGTCATCCCCAAGAACTCAAGAAGGATGCATATGGATTCTGAAGCCATGAGATATTGCTGTCTAACAAGGTGAGCAAAGCAAGTAAATAAATGTAATGGTTGTAGTTGTACACTGCAAGTAGGCCAACAAGAGGTTTCCTATGCCCTAAATTTTATTAAAACGGTGCCTGGCACGTTGAACTTCAGGCTCGGTATTTGGTGAGGTAGGCCTGGTCTTATTGTAAACATGGTTGATTTACCTTTGCTCATGTGGTGCAGCAAATTTGCGCAGTGTGCCTTAGAGATTTAAAGTGTAATTATGCACTCCGCCTTTAAACTTTGGTGGCACCAAACTCATTAGAACACTAGAATCTTCAGAACAGCTGCGTATCTCGATTACATGAATCATTCGTTGCCCATGTTTGTGAATTTGTAATCTGAGGATCCAAAACAAGCATAGTAGAGATGTTAAGCATCAGACCCTGAAGCATGTTAACTAAATTCTACCATGGCAAAATTTACCAAGAGACGGCCCTATATGGACATGCCAGACACGATCCACAACTGTTATGTCTCCCATAGGCTGCGACCCTGCGTTACCATACTTGTCAGATGCAGATCAGAGAAAACCAGAGAACTGCTGAAACAGTGATGGTGAGCAAATTCACCCAGTCAAACATTTTAAGGGGGAGGCAGAGCGAGGAGTTTGAATCTCTCATTGAAGAATCTGCAGTCATTTAACGATGGGTCAGCTGTTTTAATCAAACCCAGTCCCTCAAAATCTCAGCTATCAGCTAGTTGATCATGTTCTTGAAAAAAGCTGTTGAAAAAGTAAGATACGTTTGCAGGCCAGCTGATATTCGAGGGAGCCACCAGGAGACAGAGCAGTGCAATCAGCTGAGCACACGCATTGGCTGCGCTTGAAGAAGCACTGGACAAATCTTTTTATTGTCGATGGCATATCTTTGGCATTCTGTGCATTGACAAGGTTTTTGGAGCCCTGTCCAAGGTCAATCCGGTACTCGTCGAGGTCATCAAATGTGAACACACAGCAGTGCCCTTGAAAAGTACCAGACACTGGGCCTCTCTGATCTTCATCTATAAGGCTAAAAATAAAGGTTTCCAGAGGTGGATTTCTAGAGTCCTGAGAGGTGTTTCCTTTTGGGAGCGAAGACGCTCCATCAAGCCTTTCATGAAAGTCTCTGCAACAGATGAATTAGCTTTAGAGGAACGAACCGTCAGTGGGCTGTCGCTAACATATCATAAGTTATATCGAAGCCGCTTTTGTTATCCGGATGGCTATCATTGAGCTGGTGTGCGCTTTTCTTGAAGAGCACAGGTCATGAGATGGGTTCAGGTTATGGATCATGTTCTGGTTATCAAAGAAAGGTGAGTGCTATCTACGAAGAAAAGAACGGAGATGGATCATAATTTTATTGATTTCAGATCGGAAGAGCCCTCTTGAAGTTAGGCCACACTTCGAACCGAAAGCATCAAAATGGAACAGCGAATTTTATCTCACTGTCCAGCTTCGCTTTGCTTAAAGCTATATGAATGTTGGTCAATGTTCCAGCTACAAATGGCTGAAATTCTTCTCCATAGTCTTGGACTCTCCAAGGGCTATATACCTGCAGATATTGTGGGTCTAGTTACACCGCATTTTCACTTTCAAACAAATATTCACATTTATACACTAAGAGATAGACATTGATCAGATTGCTGAAGTTGGATTGTGCCCTCAAATAAGTATAGAACTTTCCAAACTGATTTCAGTTTTGAGGTGACTATACATGTTACCAGTCAACTTTCAGAAATGTCCGGGTAGTTATAGCTCAAGTGTTGTGAGACAGTTTTACCTGATATATAGGTCAAACACATTTAGTGAGTCACATTCTGGAGTTGCATGTGAGTGAGCGTCAATTATTTCTAACTAGGTCAGTGACTTCGAATTCTGGAGTCAAGTCGAGACATTTTTCTATTGCAGGAGTACAAAATTTTATTGGGTAACATTTACCTGATGACTCTCCCATATATTTTTCATGAAAAAAAGTAATCAACCGAAGAGTTGCCCAGGGAAATGTCAAATAATTATTTTATCTGTCAAGTTTACCAGACATTTATAAAGGAAAAAAAAAGGATTAGGATTACCGGGCATTATTTTGGCTAGTTTGCCAGGCAAAAGATGAGGTTTAGGATGAGGTGACCGGTAATCACTAAAAATAGTCAGAAATGTGATTATTATTTAAAAAAATGGCCAATTATCTAGTTGGTGCCCGTTCAGTATATCATTTTCCCGAAAGACATTACCAGATTGTAATAAATAACTGATAAAGTTGTAGATTTTGGTAGTAGACCGATATCGTTAGAATCCAATTTTATGTAACTAATGGAGAGAGTTAGAGAGCCTTGAAGCATTGAACTGAGGTTTTTAAAAAGTAAAATAATATGAAAAAAAACACTAAGAATACAACAAAATAATGAAAATAGAGAAAATGGATCGTTTGGAAAAAAACATTCTCAAAACATTCATACATTGTTGTTCTTAATTGGTTACCGAACATATTCTACTTCATTGATACCATGTCATGGATTTGAGTATTTGTGGTACCACATGAGTAGGAATATGTTGAAATTGAGCGTGAATTGATACGTAACGAATCTGATTAGACAAGAGCCTCAGAATAATTTCTAATTCACCCTTGAGGTAAGATTCTCCAAGTCCAGAAAGAAACATATTAAACCTCTTAACTAATTATAATGAAAACATAGACAACTTCATATACAATGAAACCGCCATAATACTTATTGTTGATGTATCTTCAACAAGAAGCCGTCAAGTACTCTCTCTGTATTTAATAAAATAACATGACAGAACAAGATGGTAACTTATGACAGTGAAATTAATGCACAAAATTTTCTCCAGCTTTTTCTTTTAAAAACCAGCTAATTACGCACCATATGTCTCTGGCTGTACTCGCTGGAAATGCAGATGGCATCCAAAAGCTAAATGTGCCAATTTGCCGGCAGAATTTAATTTTTACCGGCTGAAAACAGCCAAAAGGGATTCCCAGCAAGACCAACTTCTTGAACGCCTTGGTTTAATCTGGGATTGCAACATATTGTGCCCAACAGTCTGCTGAAATCGCTTAGGACAAGAAACTGGAGCTGGACCTGGAGCATTGTTTTTAACGTGACATTTCACATATAATTGGATTTCTTGTCACAGGGGAGCGAAAGGCTCATCTGTGTCCTGATTTAGGATATACTCGGATATCCTCACTCTCCTGACACTTTGCTTGGATCTACCACCCCTTTCCCTCTTCTTGCATATTTTTTTGGGTCTTCTTTGAAATACAAAAAAAAATTAAACAAGTTCCAAATTCCCTGTTGTATAAACAGCTCCTCACCTTTTGGCTTTTGGTAAACTTGTAGCATTATTTCATCTGCAAGGTGCCTTTTTATTAATTTACTCATTCCCTTTTGTCTTGCATTCAGTTCTTACTCATAAAATCAAATCAACTTCTAAGCTGTAAACTGCGGCCGAAGATCAGCATTACCAAATGTATAACATTTAGAAAGACCTGAATATCATATGATTCGACTCCTATAAAGTCCACAGACGATAACAGTTTAAGTTAGCAGTTAAGCATAGTGTAGGGTGAAATAAATCCAGACGTGACAGATTGTGGAAAACTACGTATAAATGTCAGAAGAGCCTGAGAAAGTGGTGGTGATCCAAGACTTGTCGAGAGAGACCGGGTTGAAAGGCATCAGATGGGCCTTGGAGGACTTACCACTTAAGCCTGGAGATGAAATCACATTCCTTGGAATTCTTCACCAGGTGACTAATCCTAGTATGTTATCACCACCTTTCAAAAGTACTACAATCTATTTTATGCATATCAAATTTGGTAGCAATAAAACAAGCACCTTTCAACTTGATTTCATTTTTCTTTTCAGGAACTAGTTTAGGGTTTCTCTTTTTATGTCAATCAAGTTCCTTTACCACACTTTGATTTTCTGTGTTTGTAAGCTCCTGATTTTTCTCTTTACTAGCTCTAGTAATTTCATCCTTTAAAATAGCTTCAGGAGACATGGGATGTAACACAATTTTCTTATTTCGATGAACAAAAGAATATTGATTAGTTCTACCATGATGCAAGGAGTCCTTATCATACTGCCATGGTCTACCTAATAACACAGAACATGCTTGCATAGGTACTACATCACAGTCAATAGCATCATGATAAGAACCAATAGAAAATTGAACTTTTGCTAATCGTGTCACCTTTACCTTACCGTTGTTATTAAACCATTGGATGTAATATGGCTGCGGATGTGGCTTCGTAAGTCAAAGCAAGCTTCTCCACCATATCAGAACTTGCCAAATTGTTGCAGCTCCCTCCATCAATGTAAACGCGGCATGAGCGCTCTTTGATGACACATTTTGTGTGGAACAAATTGTGTCGCTGGTTATGTTCTGCTTTCTCCATTTGTGCGCTTAGCACTCGCTGCACAATCAGACTTTCATAGCGTTCTGCATCTTCAGCACCAATGTGTTCTTCTTTCATATGCTTTTCATGAATCCCATTAGAATCAACTGCAAGCAAAGTGTAAGTGTCTTCATCTAAATCACTAGCAGACGAATATCCTCCGTCTTCGCGTATAATCAACACACATTTGCGTGGACAATCTTTGCGCACATGACCATATCCTTTGCATTGTAAGCATTTAATATCTCTTGTTCTTCCAGTTGACACAATAGACGAAGAACTCTTAGTAGGTGTTGGAGCTGATCTCTTGGTTTCTTCAAATGTGCGAGGCGCTGAATTTGATGTAAATGGGCGTGGCTTTATGTTTGAGGAAGGCACAGTAGCTACTCGATTTGATGGCACCGCAGCAGTGCGTTGAGACCAGGAATTAACACTACCTGTAGGTAAGTTAGTCTTCATGCTTGCACGACGTCCCTGCACCTCCCTTTCAGCTTTACAAGCAAGATGAAATAAACGAGTAACAGAATTGTATTCCTTGTAACTTAAAATATCCTGAATTTCACGGTTCAAACCTCCCATTAATCTAGCCATAGCGGCCTCCTCATCTTCTACTAAACTACAACGCAACATAGCTATTTGCAACTGTTGATAATAGTCCTCTACGGTTTTAGTACCTTGCCTAAACTGTTGCAATTTATTTAACATATCACGTGCATAGTATGAAGGAACAAATCTCGCTCGCACTATTCTTTTTAATGCATCCCAAGTTTCTGGTGTATTAGGGTTCTTACGACAATACTCACTCCACCAAACAGATGCAAAGTCAGTAAATTCACTAGTAGCAGCCCTAACCCTTCTATTTTCTGGAAAATCATGGCATGCAAATTTTTGATCAACCGCTAGTTCCCACGTAAGATAAGCATCGGGGTCATACTTACCATTGAAAGGTGGCATAGTGAATTTAATTCTTCCTAACAAATCATCATTGTCATGTACCTCTCGTCGCGGTAGTGGTTGAAACCTGTCATGGCGGTTGCGACGTATTCGACGAAACGTCTCTATTATCACCATCCTCAGTGTCGGCTGAATATTCATGACTAGCATTACTGGTTCGCAAATTTGTGCCCGTACGCTCTACATGAGCATGACTCATCTCCTCAAGTCGACTCATGATTGTGACAAGAGAGGTGTTGATATCTCTCACTGAGGTTTTCAAGGCAGCAAGAGTGCTGGTCGTGTCAACTTGAGCAGCTTCCAGCTGACCTAGTCTTTCGTTAGTCACTCGCACATCGTCATCAAGACCTTCAGTGCGCAAATTTAATTGGCGCTCGAAGTGTTGGATTATAGACCTAGTACGAGGAGAATCTGGGACTACGGCATCCTCTGAAGATCCTGCCATTGTTAGTATAAAATAAACAAAATACAAGAATATGCCCCGATGTGCTGCTCGAATTGGGTCCACTCAAGAAAAAAAAAAATAGTTCACTCAATAAAGTGGCTTGTGAAATATATATGCCTCTCAAGAATGTGTTCGCTCAAGTCTCTCACTCTAAACTTCTTCAAATAAGTTCTTACAAATTCTTACCGAACTTTGCAGGTGGTGATGGCTGCCAACAAATAAAAAAAAACTTCTAAAAGTCAATGTATCTATGGCACTCACAAATACCTTTAAGTTGTAGACGAATATGTAGTGGAGCTATAAGGGTAGGCTGAAAGGATGAGAAACAAACCGGAACCACGTTGGCCAAAGTCAAATTGAATAACGCTTAGCGACGGGACTGTGCTGGCCTAAAGCTTGAGTCTGCTAGACATGTGAGCCTATAATCAAACGTAGTCACGGAGTAGAGAACAACCGAGAAATCTGGCTCTGATTACCAATTGATAGGAGTTTGTGTGGTCCCGATCTTTCGATGAGATAGGGTTTCGATTTGGGAGGAGAAGACGTTGGCGATCCGACTACAGCCTATGAGTTCTAGTCTCAATAAGAACACTAGTTCTTACTGTTCATATGTTATCATATGAATATACCACACCAATTCGTAATGTATGGATGACGAGATTCCATTGATACTTAGCCAATTCAATAGACTTATTGGAGGGTCCCATTGGCGTGCATCCAGTAGGAATTGAACCTACGAATTCGCCAATTATGAGTTGGGCGCTTTAACCATTCAGCCATGGATGCTTAGCGGGGATCTTTGTACATGGTGAATAACCAAATTCCAATTGAAATGAGATCTTTAGGATAAATCAATGCAATTTAGGAGGAATTAGTGAAGGGACATCAATTCAAATCCTGGACCCAATTCAATTCAGTGAGATCTTTCATTCACATTTTTTTCCACCAAGAGCGTTTTCTAAAACTCTTTATCCCCCGAATTTTGAGTATCCTACTTTCACGCAATTCACAGGGCTCAACAAGCAATCGATATTTCACGATCAAGGGTGTAGTACTATTTGTAGTAGCGGTCCTTATATATTGTATTAACAATCAAAATATGGTCGAAAGAAAAAATATCTATTTGACTGGGCTTCTTCCTAACCTATGAATTCCATTGGACCCAGAAATGATACATTGGAAGAATCTTTTGGGTCTTCCAATATCAATAGGTTGATTGTTTCACTCCTGTATCTTCCAAAGGGAAAAAAGATCTCTGAGAGATGTTTCCTGGATCCGAAAGAGAGTACTTGGGTTCTCCCAATAACTAAAAAGTGTATCATGCCTGAATCTAACTGGGGTTGGCAGTGGTGGAGGAACTGGATCGGAACAAGAGGGATTCCAGTTGTAAGATATCTAATAAAACCGTCGCTGGAATTGAGATCTCATTCGAGGAGAAAGATATCAAATATCTCTTGGGTTTCTTTTTGTATATTCTATGGATGATCCGATCCGCAAGGACCATGATTGGGAATTGTTTGATCGTCTTTCTCCGAGGAAGAGGCGAAACATAATCAACTTGAATTTGGGACAGCTATTCGAAATCTTAGTGAAACACTGCATTTGTTATCTCATGTCTGCTTTTCGTGAAAAAAATCCTATTGAAGTGGAGGGTTTCTTTAAAGAACAAGGAGCTGGATCAACTATTCAATCACATGATATTGAGCACGTTTCCCATCTCTTCTCGAGAAACAAGTGGGCTATTTCTTTGCAAAATTGTGCTCAATTTCATATGTGGCAATTCCACCAAGATCTCTTCGTTAGTTGGGAGAAGAATCCGCACGAATCGGATTTTTTGAGGAACGTATCAAGAGAGAATTGGATTTGGTTAGACAATGTGTGGTTGGTAAACAAGGATCGATTTTTAGCAAGGTACAGAATGTCTCATCAAATATTCAATATGATTCCACAAGATCTAGTTTCGTTCAAGTAACGAAGTCTAGCCAATTGAAAAGATCTTCTAATCAATCTAGAGATCATTTCGATTCCATTAGTAATGAGGATTCGGAATATCACACATTGATCAATCAAAGAGAGATTCATCAACTAAAAGAAAGATCGATTCTTTGGATCCTTCCTTTATTCAAACGGAACGAACAGAGATAGAATCAGACCGATTCCTGAAAAGCCTTTCTGGGTATTCCTCAATGTCCCGGCTATTCACGGAAGGTGAGAAGCAGATGAATAATCATCTGCTTCCGGAAGAAATCGAAGAAGTTCTTGGGAATCCTACAAGATCCATTCATTCTTTTTTCTCTGACAGATGGTCAGAACTTCATTTCGGTTCGAATCCTACTGAGAGGTCCACTAGAGATAATAAATTGTTGATGAAAGAACAAGATCCTTCTTTTGTCCCTTCCAGGCGATCGGAAAATAAAGAAATGGTTAATATATTCAAGATAATTACGTATTTACAAAATACTGTCTCAATTCATCTTATGTCATCAGATTCGGGAAGTTATATGGTTCCGAAGGACGAACCGGATATGGACAGTTCCAATAAGATTTCAGTCTTGAACAAAAATCCATTTTTTGATTTCTTTCATCTATTCCATGACCGGAACAGGGGGGATACGCATTACGCCACGATTTTGAATCAGAAGAGAGATTTCAAGAAAAGGCAGATCTATTCAGTCTATCAATAACCGAGCCAGATCTGGTGTATCATAAGGGATTTGCCTTTTTTATTGATTCCTACGGATTGGATCTAAACCAATTCTTGAATGAGGCCATGGATGAATCGAAAAAGAAATCTTTATTGGTTCTACCTCCTATTTTTTATGAAGAGAATGAATCATTTTATGGAAGGATGAGAAAAAAAATGGGTCTGTATCTCCTGCGGGAATGATTTGGAAGATCCAAAACCAAAAAGAGTGGTATTTGCTAGCAACAACATAATGAAGGCATTCAATCAATCTAGATTGATTTGAAATCTGATTCAAATCCAATCTAGCACCTATGAGTACATAAGAAATGTATTGATTCCATTCTTTTTAATGAATAGATCCGATCGCAACTTTGAATATGGAATTCAAAGGTATCAAATAGGAAATGATACTCTGAATCATAGAACTGTAATGAAATATACGATCAACCAACATTTATCGAATTTGAAAAAGAGTCAGAAGAAATGGTTCGACCCTCTTATTTTTATTTCTCGAACCGAGAGATCCATGAATCGGGATCCAAATGCAGATAGATACAAAGATTCCAATGGGAGCAAAAATTTCCAGGAACATTTGGAACCTTTCGTTTCTTAGCAGAAGAGCCATTTTCAAGTAGTGTTCAATTGATTACTACGTAATCAATATTCGATTGATTGGTCTGAAGCTATCGACAAAAAAGATTTGTCCAAGTTGCTTCTCTTTTTGTCTAATTCACTTCCTTTTTTCTTTGCGAGTTTCGGGAAGATCCCCGTTCATAGGTCCGAGATCCACATCTATGAATTGAAAGGTCCGAATTATCAACTCTGCAATCAGTTGTTAGAATCAATAGGTTTTCAAATCGTTCATTTGAAAAAATGGAAACCCTTCTTATTGGATGATCATGATGCTTCTGAAAAATCGAAATTCTTGATCAATGGAGGAAGAATATCACCATTTTTGTTCAATAAGATACCAAAGTGGATGATTGACTCATTCCATATTAGAAATAATCGCAGGCAATCCTTTGATAACACAGATTCCTATTTTTCAATGATATCCCACGATCAAGACAATTGGCTGAATCCCGTGAAACCATTTCATGGAAGTTCATTGATATCTTCTTTTTATAAAGCAAATCGACTTCGATTCTTGAATAATCCACATCACTTCTGCTTCTATTGTAACAAAAGATTCCCCTTTTATGTGCGTATCAATAATTCTTACAATTCCTCAATATCTTGTTCATTCGCAACAAAATATTTGATTTGTGCGGCGGTAAAAAAAAACATGCTTTTTTGGAGAGAGATACTATTTCACCAATCGAGTCACAGGTATCTAACATATTCATACCTAAGGATTTTCCACAAAGTAGTGACGAAACGTATAACTTGTACAAATAATTCAAGTTTCCAATTCGATCCAATCCATTCGGTCGTACAGCTATTTATTCGATCGCAGACATTTCTGGAACACCTCTAATATAGGGAGAAATAGTCCATTTGGAAAGAACTTATTGTCAACCTCTTTCAGATCTGAATCTATCTGATTCAGAAGGGAAGAACTTGCATCAGTATCTCAATTCAATTCAAACTTGAGTTTGATTCACACTCCATGTTCTGAGAAAGATTTACCATCCGAAAATAGGAAAAAACGGAGTCTTTGTCTAAAGAAATGCGTTGAGAAAGGGCAGATGTATAGAACCTTTCAATGAGATAGTGCTTTTTCAACTCTCTCAAAAAGGAATCAATTCCAAACATATATGCCATGGTTCCTTACTTCGGCAGGGTACATATATTGTCCAGGACGTTGCGGAAGGTCCTTGTACCTGCTAGCAATCGAAGAACAAGATGAATAAGCAACTGAAATTGTAAATCTAAAATAATAACAAGAGTCGGGATTCTGAAGACAAGTAAACGGGTGATCTAGCCGAAACGCGCGAATACAGGAAAAAGAAACAGCAGCTAAATTTAATCTAAACAAAATCCAACTGAAAAAGAATATTACAACTAACTATATATAAGGAAGGAAAGGGTTTCTTCTAAACTAATTAGGATTTCTATCACTGATAAGATTTGGACTAGTATTAATAGGGCTCAGGCCCGTAGTCCAAATCCTATTATCAGTCTTACTTAAGACCTAAGCCCAAAATCCAAATTTCTACTAAAAGCCAACACAATTTATTTTGTCGTTTCTGGACAGCTCAGATGGACTTTTAACACTTGGCTGGATCCATTTAAAATGAGACTTCAAGAACTTTCCAAATTTGACACGCGGCAAGCCAGCTCTGGGCTTGAATAACTCTTGGGATTTGAACTCAATTTATGCAGCGCAGTAACTTTAGTATCTCCTTCCATGTTCCTAAGGACAACAAAATCATCACAATAATTTAGTAGCATCCAATCCTCAGAAAGATCTATATTAACACTTAGGAATTAGTTCACCTGATAGTTTAACTGACGGGCACGAGCTCGAGTAATTGATCCGTGAACAGGAGTTACCGGACTTGTCGGATGTGTATCTGACAGAGACAATGACTCCTCATTAGACGACGTGATGTCCTCATCATCCTCCCCTTCTTGCATTTGAGTCGTCCTCGACTCAAGCTCTTCGTCTGTTCCCAAGTTCGGTTTTAAATCTGCAAAGTTAAACATGGGACTAACAGCAAAATCTGCAGGCAAATCAAGCTTGTATGCATTATCATTAATCTTATGCAAAACTTTGAAAGGACCAGCACCTCTAGGCAACAATTTAGATTTTCGCAACTTCGGAAATCTTTCTTTCCTAAGATGTAACCAAACTAAATCACCAAGTTCAAAGGTTATATGCCTCCGTCCCTTACTACCAAAAAGTTTATATGTAGCATTCATGCGCTCTATATTCTCCTTAGTAGTCTCATGTATTTTTCAGAATCAATTCAGCACGCTTTTTTGCATCAAGATTTACCTTCTCCGAGGAGGGAAGAGGTAACAAATCAATAGGAGCACGAGGCACAAAACCATAAACAATCTCAAAAGGGCAGATTTTTGTAGTAGAATGTAATGAACGATTATAAGCAAACTCAATATGAGGCAGGCACTCTTCCCACATTTTTATGGTTTTCTTCAAAACACCCCTAAGCATGGTAGATAATGTTCTATTCACAACTTCAGTTTGGCCATCAGTTTGTGGGTGACAAGTTGTTGAAAATAAAAGTTTAGACCCCAACTTAGCCCATAAAGTTCTCCAAAAATGGCTAAGAAACTTAGTATCACGATCAGAAACTATTGTATTTGGCACACCATGCAAGCGAACAATTTCACAAAAGAACAAATCAGCAATATGAGTTGCATCATCTCTCTTATGACAAGGTATAAAATGCGCCATCTTAGAAAATCGATCCACAACAACAAAAATGCTATCCCTCCCCTTCTTTGTTCTAGGTAGTCCTAAAACAAAGTCAATAGAAATATCTTCCCAAGGTACACTCGGAACAGGTAAAGGCATATATAAACCATGTGCATTATGTTGTGGCTTAGCTTTTTGACATGTCGTGCAGCATGCAACAAATCGCTCCACGTCTTTTCGCATCTTTGGCCAAAAGAAATGACCATCGAGTATATCCTCTGTCTTTTTCACTCCGAAGTGCCCCATCAACCCACCTCCATGGGCCTCCTGTAACAACAACAAACGAACGCAGCTAGCTGGAATGCAGAGCTTGTTAGCTTTAAAAGACAAATCCTTCACTAAGAACAAATTTATTCCATGTTCGGCCCTCTTTACAATTATGCAAAACATCTTTAAAATCATCATCATGTATGTACTGATTTTTAATTGTCTCTAATCCAAAGATTTTAAAATCAAGGTGTGACAGCATGTTATAATGCCTAGATAAAGCATCAGCAATTACATTTCCTTACCCTTTTTGTGTTTAATGGCGTAAGGAAAAGACTCAATGAATTCCATCCACTTGGCATGCCTACGGTTCAGTTTTGCTTGACTCCGAATATGTTTGAATGACTCATGATCAGAATGTATAACAAATTCTTTGGGCCACAAATAATGTTGCCATGTTTCTAATGTGCGAACTAGGGCATATAATTCCTTATCAACACGGCTATAAAATCCAGCAAGTCCCAAATAACTCCGAACATGAGTAACCGTTTTAGGAGTTGGCCAGTTTTGTATTGCTTCAACTTTGGCACAATCAACTTCAATTCCCTGTTGAGTAAATAGATAGCCAAGAAAAGAGACTCGATCTGTGCAAAAGGTGCACTTCTCAAGTTTACCAAATAAACGTGCAGCACACAAAGCATCAAAGACAGTACGCAAGTGATCTAGATGTTCCTCTTGTGAACGACTATAAATCAGAATGTCATCAAAATACACCACTACGAATTTGCCAATGAAAGCACGTAAAACTTCGTTCATCAATCTCATAAATGTGCTCGGTGCATTAGTTAAACCAAAAGGCATTACTAACCACTCATATAAGCCAAACTTAGTTTTAACCGCAGTTTTCGATTCATCTCCTAATTTCATGCGAATCTGGTGATATCCACTACGATCATCAATTTTTGAGAATACCAAAGAGCCACTTAATTCATCTAGCATATCATCTAACCTACGAATAGGATGACGATATCTAATGGTTATATTATTTATTGCTGTACAATCGACACACATGCGCCATGATCCATCTTTCTTAGGAACTAAAATAACTGGAACAGCACAAGGACTAAGAGATTCGCGCACATAACCTTTATCAAGCAGTTCTTGAACTTGGTGTTGTATTTCCTTAGTTTCTTCAGGATTGGTCCTGTATGGCGCACGGTTTGGCAAAGATGCTCCGGGAATTAGGTCAATTTGATGTTCTATCCCACGTATTGGAGGTAATCCCGGTGGTACATCCTCAGGAAAAACGTCAATGTAGTCCTACAAAAGGTTAGTGACAGCAAGAGGCAAAGTAGAAGATACATCCTTAAGTGAAAATAAAGCTTCTTTGCAAATCAAAGCATAACAAATAGATGTATTACAATCTATTTCATGCATATCAAATTTGGTAGCAATAAAACTAGCACCTTTCAACTTGATTTCATTTTTCTTTTCAGGAACTAGTTTAGGGTTTCTCTTTTTATGTCAATCAAGTTCCTTTACCACACTTTGATTTTCTGTGTTTGTAAGCTCCTGATTTTTCTCTTTACTAGCTCTAGTAATTTCATCCTTTAAAATAGCTTCAGGAGACATAGGATGTAACACAATTTTCTTATTTCGATGAACAAAAGAATATTGATTAGTTCTACCATGATGCAAGGAGTCCTTATCATACTGCCATGTTCTACCTAATAACACAGAACATGCTTGCATAGGTACTACATCACAGTCAATAGCATCATGATAAGAACCAATGGAAAATTGAACTTATGCTAATCGTGTGACCTTTACCTTACCGTTGTTATTAAACCATTGGATGTAATATGGCTGCGGATGTGGCTTCGTAGTCAAAGCAAGCTTCTCCACCACATCAGAACTTGCCAAATTGTTGCAGCTCCCTCCATCAATGATAACGCGGCATGAGCACTCTTTGATGACACATTTTGTGTGGAACAAATTGTATCGCTGGTTATGTTCTACTTTCTCCATTTGTGCGCTTAGCACTCGCTGCACAATTAGACTTTCATAGCGTTCTGCATCTTCAGCACCAATGTGTTCTTCTTTCTCATGCTTTTCATGAATCCCATTAGAATCAGCTGCAAGCAAAGTGTAAGTATCTTCATCTAAATGACTAGCAGACGAATATCCTCCGTCTTCGCGTATAATCAACACACGTTTGCGTGGACAATCTTTGCGCACATGACCATATCCTTTGCATTGTAAGCATTAAATATCTCTTGTTCTTCCAGTTGATACAATAGACGAAGAACTCTTCGTAGGTGTTGGAGCTGATCTCTTGGTTTCTTCAAATGTGCGAGGCGCTGAATTTGATGTAAATGGGCGTGGCTTTATGTATGAGGAAGGCACAGTACCTACTCGATTTGATGGCACCGCAGAAGTGCGTTGAGACCAGGAATTAACACTACCTTTAGGTAAGTTATTCTTCATGCTTGCATGACGTCCCTGCACCTCCCTTTCAGCTTTACAAGCAAGATGAAATAAACGAGTAACAGAATTGTATTCCTTGTAACTAAAAATATCCTGAATTTCACGGTTCAAACCTCCCATAAATCTAGCCATAGCGGCCTCCTCATGATGGTCACAAACGTCTCTATTATCACCATCCTCAGTGTCGGCTGAATATTCATCATTAGCATTACCGGTTCGCAAATTTGTGCCCGTACGCTCTACATGAGCATGACTCATCTCCTCAAGTCGACTCATGATTGTGACAAGAGAGGTGTTGATATCTCCCACTGAGGTTTTCAAGGCAGCAAGAGTGCTGGTTGTGTCAACTTGAGCAGCTTCCAGATGACCTAGTCTTTCGTTAGTCACTCGCACATCGTCATCAAGACCTTCAATGCGCAAATTTAATTGGCGCTCTAAGTGTTGGATTATAGACCTAGTACGAGGAGAATGTGGGACTGGGGCATCCTCTGAAGATCCTGCCATTGTTAGTATAAAATAAACAAAATACAAGAATATGCCCCGATGTGCTGCTCGAATTGGGTCCTCTCAAGAAAAAAAAAATATTTCACTCAATAAAGTGGCTTGTGAAATATATATGCCTCTCAAGAATGTGTTTCGCTCAAGTCTCTCACTCTCAACTTCGTCAAATAAGTTCTTACAAATTCTTACCAAACTTTGCAGGTGGTGATAGCTACCAACAAATCAAAAACAACTTCTGAAAGTCGATGTATCGATGGCACTCACAAATACCTTTAACTTGTAGACGAATATGTAGTGGAGCTATAAGGGTAGGCTAAAAAGGATGAGAACAAACCAGAACCACTTTGGCCAAAGTCAAATTGAATAACGCTTAGCGACGGGACTGTGCTGTCCTAAAGCTTGAGTCTGCTAGAGACGCGAGTCTATAATCAAACGTAGTCACGGAGTAGAGAACAACCGTGAAATGGCTCTGATTACCAATTGATAGGAGTTTGTGTGGTCCCGATCTTTCGATGAGATAGGGTTTCGATTTGGGAGGAGAAAACGTTGGCGATCCGACTACAGCCTATGAGTTCTAGTCTCAATAAGAATACTAGTTCTTACTGTTCATATGTTATCATATGAATATACCACACCAATTCGTAATGTATGGATGACGAGATTCCATTGATACTTAGCCAATTCAATAGACTTATTGGAGAGTCCCATTGGCGTGCATCCAGTAGGAATTGAACCTACGAATTCGCCAATTATGAGTTGGGCGCTTTAACCATTCAGCCATGGATGCTTAGCGGGGATCTTTGTACATGGTGAATAACCAAATTCCAATTGAAATGAGATCTTTAGGATAAATCAATGCAATTTAGGAGGAATTAGTGAAGGGACATCAATTCAAATCCTGGACCCAATTCAATTCAGTGAGATCTTTCATTCACATTTTTTTCCACCAAGAGCGTTTTCTAAAACTCTTTATCCCCCGAATTTTGAGTATCCTACTTTCACGCAATTCACAGGGCTCAACAAGCAATCGATATTTCACGATCAAGGGTGTAGTAATATTTGAACAAAACCCCTCTGAGGGATTTTTTGAACACTTGCACAAACTCTTTAAAATTTTCATGCCATAAACTGAAGATGTCAAGCTCGGCTCCCCTATTGAAACTCCAGTTTCACCCTTGAAAAGTACCAAAACTGGCAAATAATCAACTGAAACTTGAATTGCATAAGTTACATCAGTTTGCAGTCGTTGTGGTGGCTGTAACGGAGCAAGCACTATGGTTTGAAACTCCTCATCTTGCTTCACGATGTCCTTCTCAATGGCTACAGTAGCATCAACTTCATCAGCAAGGAAGTCCACGAAGTCTGGGTCCTCGGATTTGTGGAGGCTTGAGCTAATTGACTAGATGAGGTTCAAACCCGAAAGATACCTTTGTCGAAGACAAGGCACGGACACCTGCAAGATCATTATTGACGGATTTGTGGGGGACTGTTACATATAGGAAAAGATAATAAATGAGCATGATTATTATCTTTGGTAAAATACATAGATACTGAATTAGGAAGCTCATTAAATATCCTTGTATCCCATATCGAGTAGGAAATGATATTTTAATTAGCTTATATATAGTTACTTAATTGGACTATGATAAAAGGAATGTGGGGGAGTAGTAGGGAACCACACGCGGGCACCACCACCGCCGACAGGGCGGGGCGCTGGCACGGGCACGTGCGCGGTGCCGGCGTGGGCTGCGCCTATTCTTTTTAGAGACAGACCCGTTTTATTTTTGTCGATTTATTTTTTCTTCAGCCCACTACTCAGCCTGCTTCCATTTTTGCTCAGTCAACAAGAGATGAAGAAGTGGAGACCAGCAGTTCTGGCGGTTTTAGGCAGTTCCAGGGAGTTGCGCCCCTGTGCGTGGAGTGATGGGCAGTGCATGCGCAGGCCGCCTGTCCCTCACTTCTGCAACTGCAACAACTGCCCGAGGTGGTCCCTGCTAAATAGAGGAGTCCTCCTCATTTGTTTAACACACTGAAATCCTCCTCTCCTTCTCTCTATCGTAGTGCAGAAACGATTTCTGTTGTTAAGTACAGTGTTCTTCTCCTGCCTCCACAAGTCAGCAGGTCAGCTACTATAAGAAGCTTTCGTGGCGGTCGTATCTGGCGGTGCAAGGCGGAAGGACCGGATACCGTCTTTATCCTGGAAGGATCCAGCAAGCATCCTGGTCTGCACCTTGGCGGGGCTGATTTCCTCTAAGGCTGATTACCTACGGTAGGATTCGGTAAAAGAAGCAACATGCTTCACTCTCTGACTCTTTTCAGTATTTTATTGATTTATGCAGTTAATCGAACCAGCATGTTAGTACAATTATTTCCAACAGTTTCCAACAACGGGAGTCTGCAATCGAACTATAGCCTTTGTTGTTGACTTGTATGATTGCAAGGCTCCTGAAACAGATATAGGGACTTCTTCATATGGCTTAACAAACTAAAAGTTAACAGTCAAGGGAAATCTGTGGGTCATATTTTTAGTTACAATTTCTGGACCAACCTTTGTGATTATACAATCACATGCTTCTATACGCTCTTCCATTTTCATGACCAAACCCGTAATCTAGACAGCAACTGTCCAACTGATTGGACAGCCTACTAGCAAACTTGCGTCTACATATATTGAATATTTGACTTGTGTTGAGCATAGTTGTATTATTCCATATCGACCAAATTAAGCTCTTAAGTGATCCTAATATATGGTTGAGCTCCGACTAATCTATATGGTATCAGAGTGGGTTTTGGCCGCGCTCTTAGAACATGCATGTGACGGTTAACTAGATCCGCACGAGATCCCACTTGTCGAGTTTAACAAACCCCCTCGCAAGTGAAGGGAGTGTTGAGCATAGTGGTATCATCCCACATTGCCCAAGTGATCCTAATATACGCTTGAGCTCCCCCACTCATTGCCAATTAATTTTGATTGTGGATCCGACTAATCAACTTGTCAACTGCTCATGGTTTTTGTCATATGAAGCATTTCCCAAAGTTTGCGCAATGACCTCTATCGGCCCCATACCTTCAGCTTTCCCTATCAACAAGATTGCTGGAAGATTCACATCCATTCCATGTTCCCTTCGCAACTCTCTTTTAGTTCTAACAAACTTGACAAAGAATGGCCACACAAAGAGATCATAACTCTTAATTTGGAAAGGATGGATTCCCTTATCGGCTGCTCGCTTCAATCCCTTTTCGGACACCCAGTAATTTGATTCTGGATCAGGAGGCTTCCCAGGTGGGTTTGATAGCCAAATCTCACTAAACAGTGCTTTCCCATGTCCACAATCACAAATCGAAAATTTATGCGAGCATTTACCCAAGAAACAAAAGCCAACCATCTGTTCCCGTAGTTTGGAACTCATACTTATGTGGAACCTAGTTGGATTACAAAACTCATCCAGTGGCTCATATGCGCAGCCATCAACATATTCTTAAAGCGGCCCATACATCTAATTGTTGGCTCTACCAGCATCAGCTCACACTTAAAGTTAACTTTGCCCACCGTTAAGAGAACCAAGAGATTTAACATATTACATACTAGAATAACATTCATCTTGCATAGTTTCTGGTGGTAAGAGAGCAGGTTTACTAATACAAATCGTATAAACACCGCTTCCATAGATCCCTTACAATAGTTTTTCCTTCCATTTAGGCTTTGTTTGGTTTAGGAAAAGTTTCATGGAAAGGAAAATTAGATGGAAAGTTAGAGAAATTCTTTGTTTGGTTTAAATAGAAAATTTCATGGGAAAAATGTTTGATGGAAAATTGTATGAAATTTTTTGTTTAATAGCAATAGGAAATGATATTTTCATTTAAACTTTCCATGATAAACAAACAAGTGGAAAATGAAATGGATTCCATTCGGAATTTGGATTCCATTCTATTTTCCATCACATTTTCCTTTCATGCAACTTTCCCTAAATCAAAACACACCCTTAGGCTGTGTTTGGTTTAGGAAAAATTTGGCGGAAAGGAAAATTTGATGGAAAATTAGTAAAAGCCATTGTTTGGTTTTGATGGAAAATAGGAGGGAAAGAAAATTAGATGGAAAATAGGAGGGAAAGAAACTTAGAGGGAAAATAGGAGGGAAAGAAAATAGGAGGGAAAGAAAATTAGATGGAAAATGTGATTCTACATATATTAAACAAGTTCAATGCATCTTAGACAAATAACCATTTTTTGAGCAAATTCAATGTATTTCATCAAATTCAATGTATGAAATGATCAAATGTTGATATTTTTCTGCCTATTTTTCATAAAAATTTTCAGGATCATGGAAAATTAAATGGATTCCCAACAATTTTCCTTGACATTTTCTTTATGAAACCAAACAAAAGAAATTCGATGAAATCCGTCAAGAATTCCATTTCCTTTCAATTTTCCCTCAAACTTTCCTTTCCACCCAATTTTCCTTAAACCAAACACAGCCTTAGGCTCTATGGAATAATAATATTTGAACAAAACCCCTCTGAGGGATTTTTTGAACACTTGCACAAACTCTTTAAACTGTTCATGCCATAAACTGAAGATTTCAAGCTCGGCTCCCCTATTGAAACTCCAGTTTCACCCTTGAAAAGTACCAAATTTGGCAAATAATCAACTGAAACTTGAATTGCATAAGTTACATCAGTTTGCAGTCTTTGTGGTCGCTGTAACGGAGCAAGCACTATGGTTTGAAACTCCTCATCTTGCTTCACGATGTCCTTCTCAATGGATACTGTAGCATCAACTTCATCAGCTTGGAAGTCCACGAAGTCTTGGTCCTCGGATAGGGAAGCAATTAGCTTTATCATCCCATCATTGAACTGCTTTTGTCTGGAGACAATCATGAAGGGTTTGCACGCAAAGATGGCTTGGAGGATTATAAAAAAAGTCATCCCCATGGGCCTCATTTATGGTAGAGAAGTATAAGAATGAGGTTAGAACGGGAAGAAGCAATCTGTGGAAGCAGTTTATGCCAATCATTTTAAACATCAAGAAGGATTATATCATTCTCATAGGCTCTGGAGAGTGTAAGGTTTGGGACGAACCCTGGTGCATTCCACCCCTAAGTAAACCGCCTGCACTTTCTTTCACTGGTTCGCTTGCCGAGCTTCATGGGTCGAATTCAGTCATGCAGAATGTTATGCACGCTGTTCCTGAGTATGCCAAGCATAGGTAGCGGGATGGTGCTATCGAATACGCCGGATCGCTGGGTCTGTCAGGGCTTTTGTACGGCGGCTCCGGCAGTCACCGAGGCCGAGAAGTACATGGAATAAGATATGGTTGAAGAAGATTCCTAACAGAATCAACGCTTTCTTGTGGAAGCTCCGGCATGGTGTGGTAACAGTCGACTCTTTTCTTAAAGCCAAGAACATTCCTTTAGCTTCCAAATGCCGATGTTGCGAGCAGCCCCATGAAGAAACAATAAACCATTTATTTGCTGGGAGTGAGGTGGCCAGAAGGGTATGGCGCGCCTTGGGGCTCGATTCAAACACCAGAGCTCGACTTGATCTTAGAGGTATCTTTGAAGAGTGGTTTGACAAAGCCAACCAGAAGACGAGATCTGGAATAGAGAGAATCCTTCTTTTCAGCCTTGGAATTTGGGAGATATGGAAATATCGGTGCGTGGCGACTTTCGAGGAGATAAATAACATTCCCCCGATAGATTGTTCAGGTAGCAGATGCTAGGCATAGTCAATCTGCGGTTGAAAGGAATGTCTTTTAGCTCTTCAGTTAGTCCGAGCCTCCGGAGGCCTGCGAATGCTTTCTATCGCCTAGCGCCTCAAGGCGCAACTGCTAACATGGCTTTGCTAGGAGGAGTTGTAGCCATCATTTTAAAGACCCCGGAAGGGGCGTCTGCTTCAAGCTTTCACTCAGGACAAGGATTCTGAGAGAGGCCTTCATGGACTCTCGCAGGCCATTTACTCGGCGCGCTAGTTGGGCACTGGCATGAACTCATTTCTTTCTTCCGTGCTGTGGGATCGAGACGTAGCGCCAGCTCCAGTGAGAAAGTGGATCACAACATCAACACCAGTTCGCTTTTCCTCGATTCCACGATCCGCGAATGCTCCAGTAAGGATGCTTGCTGAGTCCTTTAGAGATAGTAGTCTCGTGCGCGGCCGTATAACCGCGGCTGCAATTCCCTCGCGGATCCTTCTTCTGCAGCAGCAGGAGGCTTATTTCGTGTCTGCCCCAATGACTGTTTAGCCTTGTTTGTAGCTGAGGGATTGCCCTGGCCTTTGCTTGTATTGCGCTTGCGCATCCTTTGCAGATCAATAAATTAGTTTGTTGAAAAAAGAAAAAACTGCTTTTGTCTCTATTGCATCTCAATCAACATTTCATTGATCACAATCCATCTGACTGATAAATTTATGTTGGTTTGTATCTAGGGATGGCAATTCAATCGTAACCGAACCGTAACCGAACCGGTCAACGTGGATAATAACCGAGTTGACCACGCCCGCGGTTAAAACCGTAACCGAACCGAAAAAAATTGGACGGGTAGGTTAAGGGTATGGTATTTGCCATACCCGAGACCCGACCCGACCCGACCCGACTATTTAAATTAAGTAAGACATTTTATTATCACTACAAGAAAAATGCATATAATTAACAGATTAAAAATGACCAAAAAAGAATTTATCACATTTATTAGTATATGTGACAATTTGTTGTGACGATTCATGATTCGTCAATTGACGAATTCTTCGTTAAGTGTACCTTTCGTCACAAAAAACCCCCTTTTTTGCACCAACAGTTGAAGCTATTTACTATAATTGACCAAAATATTCATAAATTATTGTTCGTCATTTCTATTTTTATTATAATTGATGAATTATTCGTTAATTATAACGTTTGTCACAAAAGATTATATCTTTTGGCGGCTTGGCGCTAATACCCGCAGGCTAGATAATTATTATAACCGACAAACAAGTTCGTATTTAATTTTTTTCAATTATGTGTTTTATAATTGACAATTTTTTTTGGAAAAAGTAATGTTCGTTACAAAAATTCTATGTTTAGCAACAATACATGCAGACTAATTATCATAATTGAACAAAGTGTTCATAATTTGTTTTTCATAAAATATAAATGTGCAAACTTATATAGTATTAGTCATATTAATTTTGTCGTCTATTAATTGATAAATAAACACAATAGAACGTAGTTTTAGTGTTTTTGTAAATGACCAAAATTGAGTCTTATTTATGACAAACATTTATTGTTTTTAATTGACTTATATATATATATAAGAAGTTGTGGCTGTTTATCATCATCTACTATGGATGTAATGATTCGATTTTGTTCGATTTTACAAAAAAAAAAAATGAACCGAACCACTTCATCAGTTTTATTTTTGTCAAACTGAATTGAGTCGTGTAAGTAGAGAAATCAAAGTAAACCATTATATCGATTTAATTTCAATTTAGTTTGATCATAGATGTGAGTTTTTATGCAAAAAAATTAAAAATATATTCTATTAAAATTGCAAGCTAAAGAGGCATTCAAATCTTGACAATCTATAGAAGTACACAAATTTTCAGTATTATTTTCTATGCAACTTTCCAGTTTAATAAAATTAAACACTAAGAGAAACATAAATAAAGACATGAGGTGTGTAACATTCATGAATACAAAACAAATACATTACATGCGAGACCGATTAAACACTAGACACAAACATGAAAATCTCACACAAACATAAACAGATTATAACCA